>OX388319.1:3897082-4384277 GCA_947579605.1 Athripsodes cinereus
CACAGCATATGCCACAAGTAGAGTTGCCATAAGAATAACTTCAAATAGTAAAAATGCAAATTTTGTCTTCGCCGTGCCAATAACTATACTATACTATACCCTCACGCCGTGTCCCAAGTGGGGTAGGCAGAGAGAACGGAACGCCAAACAGATCTATCTTTACACACTTCCTTCGCTTCCTCCACATTCATACAGTTCCTCATACACGCACGTCGGTTCCTTTTACTCAACACGTGGCCGTCCTTGAGAATTTGATCCACGTGATCAAGCCACGTGGTTCTTGGACGCCCGCGTTTCCTCACACCCTTTCTTTCAGATAAGTATATCCTCTTTGTCATTCTTACCTCGTTCATTCGTTCAACATGCCCAAACCACCGTAGTTTATTCACGCGTATTCTGTCCACAACACTCTTCTTGCATCCGCTCATTCTTCTAATATCCTCATTCTTCACTCTATCACGCAGCGTTTTACCAACCATTCTTCTCAACGATCGCATCTCTACTGCATTTATTCCACTTTCGTCCTTCTTCAACCACGTCCATGTCTCGCTTGCATACGTAAGTGACGGTACCAGAATGGTATTGTGCACCAGCATTTTAGCCATGTTCGACACATTGTCATTGCTGACAATGGGTCGAAGTGCACAATAAGTGCCAATAAGTAAATAAAAAAATCAAGATGGGTGGGATGCCTCTTCACTGATGAAGATGGTAATTGTCTTTTACGTAATATTTTACGAACACTCGCCTTCAACAGAATTCTCAAAGATTTACAGAAAAGTGAGAGACGTATTCTTTACCGGGACTCCATTTAGAAGAAACAACTTAAAAGTATCAGTATTGAGTCATCTTCTACTAAACGACAAATTGTTTACCCCGCATAATTTCCCATATTCATATTTCATTGCCAATAACATACTTAATTAATATTATACCCATATTATGTTATCGAGGTAAAGCATTAATAAAAAAAAAACATTATTTGAAGAGGAAGAGATAATATGCATGTACACAATATGGTGAATCATTTCTTTGTGTGTATATTTTGTAAGTATACATATGGTTGTACAATGCAAGGGCTTCCTCCCGTGCGATGTGTTTTGTAGATAGATAATTATTATTTTTTAATATTATCATAATATGCGGATCACACTTCACGTCATCAAGGGCGCACCTCTCTGCTTTGCCGGCTATCGTGGCCCGTACCTAATAAGGAAGTAACTGTCTGTCATATGCGTGCATGTGAGAATATTCGCGGTTGTAATATAAATCAAATTATTAAAAAAATATTCTTGAAGTTATGCAAATCAAATATTATTATAAAATAATTCTTGAAGTTGTGCAAATCAAATTACTTATTATAAAATTAGCAATTTTCATTTAAAATTGATTTTTGTGTCACAAAGCCTCTCACGCCTTAGTTTTTTTGAAGGGTGTTATTAAATGTCTCCTTTAATAAAAAGTGTTACCCAACACTATGCATTTGCAACATTCTGTTGTCCTAACATTCATCTCATGTTCTCTATGTACATACAATTATGGTTTTTGGAATGGACGATGGTCCTGATTAGGCCAAAAGAAAAAACTCTTCATTCGTCCGCAAAGATTCTGACAGCCCGGACGTACCTCTTTCACAACATATCGTTCCTATGACAAGGACATCAGAAAGAGGTGACTGAGTTGCTGCAGAGTTGCTCTGAATGGATGAGGTTTGTTTCTGCTCTGTGCTCTCGAGAGAAGTGTTGAAGAGGGAGATGATGATAATGATGTATTGTATTTAAAACTAGGTTTTTCAATGCACCTTCATCTTGTATTATATCTATAATTTGTTGATATTGATACTCAATATTAATCAGTGATAATTTATTGAATAATTTGTCTACTGTCACATTGGATTGATTAATATTTGTATTGAAACACTCATGGCAATGGTATGTATAATCATACTGCCTTGTTCCCAGTATAGTCTAATAATGTTTGTTTATTAATAGATAATAAATAACTGTAATACGTTAATCCAACTTACCTTCACTGTCACAGTGAATGTGTGTGATATTGAAAATTCACCATCAACTGGCGTCACGAGAAATGCAACATTGATGTGTGTACGAATAAAAACGTTACAATGCTTTATGAATGATTTGTTCATGGAAAATAGAAAGACAGAAAAAAAGCCGCCAAAAAATTATTTTTAAGATTAAAAACCAAACTTTGAAAGTCATGACATATCAGGCAATTAACTTGTAAAATATAAAAAATAAAAACTGTTTCCACGGAAATTATTGAACCGAGATCAACTATGCAAGAACTTCAAGTTGTTTACAGTAAGAAATTATATGACTCAACTGTATTTGTCGTAGACCCATCTTAAAGAGTATTGGAAATTTTAGCATTTGGCACTATATGCACAAATTATAATAACTCTGTAATTTATTATTATTGACTTTAAATTACTGATAATCGCATCATTCGCAAAAGTTTGTAGGTCCTGAAGTTCTCAATGATGGAATGTATGTGTGGGAAACTCATTTATCAGATGGCCAATAGTTTTTGTCGTTCCACACGTGCACGCCGGTGAATCAATCCATCTTCATTATTCTAATTATACATATTCTAATGTAAAAAAGTGAAAAGTTTGTAATAGTTCTGTTATTACAAATAATAAAATTATGCATTCATTCCCCTTTATTTGGCTCTCCTATAAAATGTCAATTTTGCATATATGTAGATGTTATATTTTGGGCGTGATGAGATTATGTATATGGCTACCTTGAATGCATGTCACATACGAGTCGAGTATTTCCCTGCGCGTAGATACTGCCGTCATTGATTAGTTTATAGTATGTAATGATATTTCCTATTAGTACTATCACCCCCCCCCCATATCACAGTGTTCTATATATGCGTTTATGTGTGTTTGTGTGTTCCCAGTTAGTGTAGGAAGTTTGAAAAAATTGACACCCCCTATGCACACTCTTAGCCTTTAAGAAATTTTGTGATTCATGGTACCAAGTGAAATGAGAATTATTATTCTCTTCAAACTATCTCTGCACATCATTACAGCTTTTGGTCAATGCTATGTGCAAAGAGATACATATATTTGTGATTATTGAAAATTAATTTAAGAAAAAAAAAAAATTCATTAAAATGAACATGCACAAATTGGTTTGAAGTAAAATACAATCATTAATATTGAAAAATTTTGGCATTTATTTAAAGTCATTATATTAACATTTTCATATTTCCTTTCATTATTAACGTAGGTAGTAGACCATTAAAGGATGACGTCACAGAAAAATGTTTGGAGGTCCACAACGGAACAAAAACAAAACAAACAAAAAGGTGGTATCTCTTTCTAACTGCGCAGTTCTAACTATGCGTGAAAAAGAGATAAAGTACCATAACACATGCTATCTCAAGATAGTAAATTATTTCAAAGAAGAGCGTTGTCATGTCGGTATTATCCTTCCGACTGTCAGTATTACAAAATTACTCAATATTAGGTGGAACGCCTAAAGAATAGGTAGGTACCTAATAATCAAAAAAACTGTCAGTGTCGATTTTGTTATTATTTTGTTGACTTTCTTTTTTTTCTCTTATGGCATAACATCCTACAAGGATGATTTGCGCAATCTGACTGTTTGCCCCCCAAGCAAAAGCAAATCCATAGACAAGACCACGTGACCTTTAATGGTCTGTAGAGTCCCCAGCAAAGTAATGGTCCCCCACTTTTTTCTGTAAGTTTTCAAGTGTATTGTAAAAGACATTTAAAATCTACAACTCAATGGGGCATGTAACCCATGCTGAATGCACTGAGAGGATAGTCTGCATTTCTACTACATGACTATCCCACAAGCGGCATATGCTGTTATGGAATGGATGGAAAATTAAAAATTTAATTTTGTTTATTTCCTCAAATAAGGACATACAAACTAATACAGTTCAAATATCTATAATATAATAATAGAAGTTAATAATTTAATTTTGTTCAAAAAAAAACTTAAGAAAAGTGTTCTGGAGAAAAGAAATTTGTGAAGTGCTAGAGATATAGTGGTATACATTTTATATATATTGGTTAATATCTGTGATTGTTTTAAACCCCTTATACCAGCATATAATTGCTGTCTGGGGTCTTTAAATTAGAAGTCAACAGTGTTATTTATGAATGTGTTATTTTTTTACAATGTTAATTTTTTAGAAATAAATAAATAAAATAAATAAATAAAATAAATAAATAAATTAAAAATAATACAATTAACTCCCATTTGCCACCTCATTAGGCTAGAGCGTGTGTCGAGGTGGACAGTACAATCAGTAGCATATTATGTAAAACAAAAGAAACAAATTCAGACATCATAACAAACAGATTAGATACAATTAGAGATATAAAAATATTAAAAGTGGTAAAATATTAGTACCTATCAAGTAATGAAATTAAGATACTATTCTATGTCTGCTTTTCTCAGGGAATTCAATAAATGAACAACGAACAACGCCGGGTTTAAACGATAGTCACATACATAATTTGTATTATAATTAATAAAACTGCAAGTATATTAATTCCATTGTTTGCTATAGTACCAGTATTCTGATTGATTGAAGTACCTTATATTATTATTGTTTGTTATTATAGATAATTGTTTATGTGTATTTAGTCGATTGTAATAATAGCGAGCCTACCTGACTTGTAGTATATTATTTTCATAGGCTACCAACGTACGTACAATCTGTCTTATTAACAATGACGCACTATATATTGTACTCTTGTTAAATTGTTTTTGTATTTTATTTTCTAAGGAATCCCCTATTATGTATTTAACCATTTATTTATCATTGAAATAAATCGCACAGCATGACAACTAGATAGCCATTTTGCATAATTCTAGCAGATATTTTTTTATATTTACGAGAATCATTTTTGTATGTGTCACGATTTTTTTTTATTATTACACTATCTGTACTATACTATACCCTCACGCCCTGTCCTAAGTGGGGTAGGCAGAGAAAACAGAACACCATATAGATCTATCCTTACATATTATCTTTTGATTCTTCTAGATTCATACAATTTCTCTTACTAAACACATGGCCGTCCTTGAAATTGAGAATTTGATCCACGTGATTAAGCCATGAGGTTCTCGGATGCCTGCGCTTCCTCACACCCCTTCTTTCAGACAAGTATATCCACCTTGTCATCCTTTCCTCATTCATTCGTTCCACATGTCCAAACCATCGTAACTTATTTATGTGTGTTCTGTCCACAACACTACTCTTGCATCCGCTCATTCTTCTAATATCCTAATTCTTCACTCTATCACACATCTTTTTATCAACCATTCTTCCCAGAAATTGCATCTTCACTGCATTTATTCCACTTTCGTCCTTCTTCAACCACTTTTGTAATTATTATTTAATCTATTCTATAATATAGTGTATATGATTTTTGTTTTATTATTGGCCAGGTTAGTCGGAAGATATTATAGGGATAATTATATGTGAACCCGCTCCTAGAAATACCTTTTACCTCAACATACCTAATGATGATATCATTGTCATTTGTGGGAATTGCCACGATGATATTGATAGAGAATTCTAACATATTGTCACGGTACAAACTTAAAAACTCAATGAACACTCAGGGTGTGGTTATGACGACTCTTTTGCCTGGGCCGGCTAGCTCTTTCCCAGGGTCGTGATCATTCGAAATCCCCGTGGTGTTGTGTGATGTGGGCACTGTGAATTGTTCGGGAGAGGACAAATAAAGAACAGAATATTTTCAGTTATAATCCAGTCTATTGTAAAAATGGTTATTGTTTACATAAAACTCAAACAGATACAATTACTATCTAAAATGTTCTACTGTAACAAAGATGAATAGGTTAAACTAGGCGTTGAGAGAAAGCACCACTGTATATGTCTACAAATAAAAGTGAGAGAAGTTAGGTTACATAATGATGAAGTTCCGGGGCTCCAGGCGAAGGCCGGGCAAAGGGTTCTCCTAAATGGCTAGGCGCTCTATGCACGCTCTTGTCAATTTAAGGTTAGGTTGCAGCTGGCCCAGGAAGGCGGTTACCTCAAGGCACTTCCGTAGCCTCAAAATCAGGAGGACTGGGGTTTAATGTAAAACAATTATAGTTTACCCAAAAGTCCGTTGCACAAGATGTTACGGTATTACTGAATCATTGCGTCGTTTTTTTGGCCGACACGCCGGGGACGCCTCGTGTCTTTGTTGCGGGCACTACAGATACTGTTCTATCGGCTCTCGGTCACCATCCCTGTTTTCGGCACTTGATCAGACACTCATCGTGTCTTTTCTAGGCACTTTACACAAATTTTTGGTATTTTCTTAAGTTTACCGAACAGTAAAAATCCGAGAGCACTGACTGCGCGTGTGGCTTGCTAAACGGCCAAACAGGAAGAGGCTCAGGCATAGATTTTTTGTTGAATTTAGCATTTTTAGGTTGGTGTTCCTTACTTGCCCACAGTATTGACAACATTGAAGCTAATTATTATTTGTGGTTTTTGCTTATAGCGGGGAATTTGAATCTTTTTTGACATTTAACTTATTTTCATATGTCAGATGTTTGCATCCTGACACATTCCCCCTTCTCGGAAAAGACAAAAGAAATGAACTCAACCCCTAATGAGTTTAAGCGTGGGTGGTTTCTCTCATTTGGTTACAGGAAATCTATGGACATAAAATTCTTATCAATACAGTATTACAGAGTTCAACAATGGTTCATACATTATAATAGTTACATAGTTACAATGAGCAAATTTTTCAGCTGTTAAAAAGTTTCACATGAAATGTTACCAAAATTTGATGCATTTTCTGTTATCACTCTATGCCTTATTAAATTGACCATTCACTGCCTAGTAATGTGGCAAGCATCTAGGACTTTTTCACTTGTTGGTTATTATTATTATTTTATTTCAAAAAAAATTTCGTTGTGTTCTTCAAATTATCTTCTTTTTATTTTCTTGCGGCTGTTTTATTATTATTGGTTTGTATGGGTGATTTCTCTCAACTAAATTTTCTTTCAATATTACAAAGTTTTTCAATTTCTATTATTTTAAAATTATACAATATTTTTTAAATTTTCTTAAACTTATACATTTTCAATTTTTCTTAAAATTATACATTTTTCAATTTTATCTTTCTTTTATTGTCAACATATTGACAATCCTTTCCCCCTTCCAGAAGAGAAAGAAAATTCCGAACAAAGTAACAATGGTGTTGGCTTCTCATGGTACCACGTACCAAAGCACAGCACGAAATTACATAAGCAAAACAATGAATTTTCCAACATCTTATGGTTGTTTACCAACCATCCGTGGTGATCAATAGTACAAGGTACTTTTATTGATTCAACACTAAATTTACACAATTTTAGAAATACAATTACATATACAATTATATTGTGGTTGTTGACCATCCACCGTGTTGATCATTGGTACAGGAGTACTTTCAATAATTCAACACTAAATTTACACAATTTTACAAATACAAATTCTGTGGTTGTTTAGCAGCCACCGTGTTGATCATTGGTACAGGAGTACTTTCAATAATTCAACACTAAATTTACACAATTTTACAAATACAAATTCAATTTCTTTGTGATTGTTTGTCAATCACCGTGTTGATCACTAGTACGGAGTACTTTTAATGATTCAACACTAAATTTACACAATTTTTTAATTACAGACATTTAAATATTTCATAATTGACAGACAATTATGGAGAAAAGTTTTTAGCGCCTCTTTCTTTTTGTCTCCGGGTATGCAAGAAACCCAATGTTAAGAGAATGCAACATTCATGTAAAAAAAACAAAAAAAAATATGGGCTCTCAGGTAGATAGCGTAAGGCTATCGCCTCCACCCTGACAGTTTAAAAATTACAGTATTAAAGTTTTGTTTCGCCTAAGTTTTATCAACCACCTGTAGTCTCTTTATGTAGCATTTCTTTGTGAAGGGATCAGTTTCATTTTGGAAATGCTCATAAAATGACAATTACGGTGCTGTAACAGTCACTTAAGTCAATTTCACTTAAGACAACCGCTACAACCCGCAAGTCAGGGATTGAAAAAAAAATTTTATGCAATAGAGAAAATTTAGGAGGGATGATTAGTTTGATTTAACTAAATCCTTGATATGCCATTTACCCGCTGGTTTTCCATTCATATTGGCGAGTACGTAAACTGTTCCTGAAATTTTATTGACTATCTTGCTTTGGATGAATCTTGGGGCCAATTTTGCGGAGAAATAATTTCCTGCATCAGATAGTATGTGATTTTTCCGCCAGACAATATCCCCTGTGTTATATTCTACATTTTTCCGGGTAGCATTGAATTTTTCTGCATTCTTCTGAAATACTTTCAGAAGGGCTCCTGATACAGCTTCATACACAGAAGACAATTCCTGTAGACGTTCCACATGTAGCTGGTGGGTATTTACCTGGGAGTTAACATCCGGCTGAGAGAGGTACTCTGTTCCTACTACAGTTTGCTCGAATCCATGCAACAGAAAGAATGGGGTGTATCCTGTAGAAACGTTCACAGTGTTGTTTATACTGGCTTGTACCTGAGGCAAAAATTTACACCACGCTCTGTGATCGTTCTGAACGAGAATTGCGATGGAGGTGTTGATGGTTTGGTTATAACGTTCTACTACGTTATTCATGGGGGTGTAAACAGTATTGTAGAAACAGTCGGTGACATTGTGCTTTGCCAAGAAAGCTCTAAATTCCTTAGATATGAACTGTTTGCCATTGTCCATTATGACAGTTCGAGGAATTCCTAGTGGGATAAAAATATTAGTTTCCAATAACTTTATGATGCTTGATGACGTAGCTCGTTGTAGAGGAAAAGTCCAACAGAATTTAGTGAATACATCAACCACGCTGAGGATATAAATAAATCCTTTATAGCTTTTCGGGTAAGGACCTATAAGATCGATGCTCAATGATTGTAGAGGTTTAGAGACATTCTTGGGCTTGGTCATGTGTCCAAGAGAAGGAGCTGTAGAAAGTTTGTACGCTTTACATATAGTACAACCAGAAACAAAATGCTTCACATCCTTGTACAATCCGGGCCAGTAATATCGGGCTGAAAGAAATTTATACGTTTTGAAGGTTCCTGGATGACAAGAGTTGGAACCAGAATGATAGTTGCTTATCACTTGCTGACGATTTTCCTGTGGAATTACCAACTTCCACGTACAATGAGGACTTTGATTATCTTGGTCTTTGTCGTGACGCAGTAAACAATCATTCTGAATAAGGTAATTGGGAAAACGTTGTGGGTTTTTAATCCATCCTGAAAAAATTCGCTTGTACCATTTATCCTGCGTGTCGGGTACAGAGGCAAGGGTGGAAATAACATTTACTTCAATTCTAGACAAAGCATCTGGGACAACATGTTGAGAACCTTTACGATGAACTACATTAAAATCATACTGAGAAAGTCTGGTTGCCCAACGGGCGAGTCTTCCCGAAGGGTTTTCAAGAGAGTGCATCCATTGGAGACTGCTATGGTCTGTAATTATGATAAAATGAGCTCCCTCCACGTAGGCTCGATAGTTATGGACGGAATCCAGGACAGCCAAAAGTTCCCTTTCGGTTACACTGTAATTCCTCTCATGCTTGGTCAGTGTTCGTGAATAAAAAGCTATTGGGTGTTCTCCATCTTCAAATACCTGCGTGAGTACTCCACCTATGGCTACGTTACTTGCATCGCAGTGTATGGTAAATTCTTTCTGGAAATCAGGACATCTCAATACGGGGGCATTAAGCATAGCTTCTTTCAAGGTTTCAAAGGCTCTATCTGCCTCGGCAGACCATACGAAGTTCGACTTTCCTTTCTTGCCTCCTGTCAGTTTGGTAAGTGGTGACGAAATGGTAGAAAATGAATCAATAAAGCGACGGTAATATCCACAGAGTCCAATGAATGACTTGACTTGTTTGACGTTCTTTGGTCTTGGAAAGTTCCGGATGGCACTTAGTTTAGAAGGGTCTGTTTGTAATCCTTCTTTGTTGACTATGAATCCAAGATATTTCAATTCTGGTTTGAGAAATTCGCATTTACCCAAATTGACGGTAAGGCCTGCAGCTTTTAGCCGATTGTAGACAGTTCTGAGCAGTTGAATATGTTGGTCGAAGTCTTCAGAGATGATAATGAGGTCGTCCAAGTAACAAAAGACATGCTCTTCCAGTTCTGGTCCAAAGATCTTGTCTACCAGACGTTGGAGTTCTCCAGGGGCATTACGTATCCCAAAAGGAAGACGATTAAAGGCAAACATTCCTCTTCCTGGGCAGACGAAAGCCGTCTTCTCAACGCTATCTGACGTTAACGAAATTTGCCAAAATGCCTTTGAAAGGTCTACAGAAGAAAGAAATTTAGCGTTCCGCAGACGATCCAGGATCCTGTGTACAAAGGGTAAAGGATAGGCATCCGGTTTGGTGACTTTGTTAAGCTTCCTGGAGTCCAAACACAGACGGACTGTACCATCTTTTTTCTGCACTAATACTACAGGGTTACTCCATCCAGACTGCACGGGACTCACTACTCCCATCCTCAACATACGGTTCAATTCTTCCTCAAATTGTTTTTGGCGAGCCGGAGAAAGAGGGTAATAGCGTTGCTTGATCGGAGGACCTTCGGTGTCGATGTGATGCTGAACTAAATGTGTGAGTCCTAATCCACATTGTTCGTAGGAAATTGAATGAAAAAGAGATTTTGTTTCTTCCAGTATAAAAGTCTGGGAATCGTCAAGCAGATGTGTACTGGAGTCGGTTATGAGTTGATTCTCTGGCACTGTGGAAGCAGATGCTATGCCAATAATGTCTGGAGCCACGCGAAAAGTTTTCCAGAAATCTACTCCTAGTACTAGACCTGGTTTGAATGAAGGAACCACGAGGAAGTCTATGTATCTAGTCATATTATTGTAAGCAACAGGTAGTCGAAGTTGTCCTAAAGGAGGATGACAATTGTTATCCAAGGTTGTCACTAAAAAACTGCAGTTTGTGAGGGTAAATCCAGAATCAACAAAAGTTTTATACCATTGTCCTCCCATGATTGAAACTGCTGCTCCGGTGTCCAGAAGTGCAACAAATTTTTGAGAACAAATTTGAAGTGTAGCATAAGGGCGACCATCTTCGGCCTGGCGACAAGAAGCTTCAGCGAAGGACACAGTTGACAAAAAACAATGGACGTGTCGCAGCCATTCTTTCCACTCCCTTTTCCTTTGTTCCTCAGGGGGTGCGTCCATTGATGTAGAATGACTAATAGCTAGTTTTTTGAAAAGAGGCTCGTTGGCGGGGGTTTTGAGGTGTCCGGTAAGGTACGAGAGTGCTCTTCCTTTGACTTCTGAAACCGCGGGCTTCGCCGGAGTGTGCGTACAGTCTTGTTTTTACAATTCCTGGCGATATGTCCTGGTTGGTGACATTCAAAACATGTTAAGTTAACAGCGGTGGTTCGTGGTTTCGGCGAGTTCTGTACCACTCTAGAAACTTCACTTATCCTAGTGCTCGTTATATTAGGGGTCGGATGTATGAATGATCTCTGCTCCACCTGGAGGCGTCGTTCCATGTATCTGGCTTTATCCAGCAGTTCGTTAATGGTGGTGGACGATGCACACGATATGGTCTCCGTTGCTCTGTGGTTAAAACCGTGACAAATACAGGAAATCAATTCGGACTCGGTAAGTGGGGTGTCCAATTGGGTATTAAGGTCTCTCCCCCTGCGCACGTATGCGGTTGGTAATTCATTTTTCCCTTGAGCAATACATAGCAGTTGTCTCTTTTGGCTTAATTGCGCCAACGGGTCGGCGAATTCGGCTATCAAAGCTTCCTTTAAAAGATTCCAAGATGTAAACTTTGCTTTTTCCTTCCGGTACCAGTCATAACAAGTATCATCCAAAAGGTCGATGAAACAGCGGATTAAATCGTTTTGTGACACACCACGGGCCTCTGATAATTCCTCCACCCTAGTGACGAAATTCCTGATATCATCACTGCTCTTATATTTCAATTTCCATGATTGTAATCCTTGGATACGAGGTTCCTTGACGATGTACCTTATGGAAGGTTGTTTGACCGACGATGGGGAGATGATAATGGTGGGCTGTCTGTAAGTCGGAGTTAGAGACTTTCGATTGCTAACTTCACACGAAGTTACCGGTATGGCGGTGGCAGAAATAGGTTGCATAACGCGTGACGATGCTCGTCTTAGTGGACTGACGGATGTACTTAAAAGATTTTCCACATCGTCTAATCTTTGAAATGATTCCAAGTCCGTAATATCATGTTTTTCAAGTTCCTCCCTCAATTCCGCGCGTAAGCCTAATTTTATAATCTCGATGACGTCTGCCGTTTCCAAAGGGACCGATAAGGAATTGTTTGTACTTTTGACGCTGTTTACAAACTCTGTTACCGATGAGAGACCTTGTTGTGCCGAATACAATTTTCTTCTAATCTGAATATCTTCTCGTGCGGTGTTAGTACTTCCTGACAGGGTAGGCAAAGTGGTAAGGCGCATGAGCAACTCCTCATTGAAGGCCGCGGCCTGTTTACGCAGGGTTTGCAGGGCGCGTTTCGGTGCGATCCCCCGAAGCGCCAACTCTCGGCTGAGAGTCGTAGCTTTGGAGGCATTAATATCCTGTATCGGTACTCCTTCCATATTGCGGAATTGTGAAAAGGGAAAAATATTTTTGATTAACGGAAAGCTTTCGGAAAAGAAAACGCAAAAGCGGAATTTTCCGAAAAACTTTGAAAAATGAAGTGACAATTTCGAAAAAATTCGAAACACTCGACGGCAAGAATTTTCAGAAATAATTCCTGTCCATTGTTGATGAAAGAAAAGCTTTCGGAAAAAGAAAACGCAACAGCGGAAATTTTCCGAAAAACTTTGAAAAACGAAGTGACAATTTCGAAAAAATTCGAAACACTCGACGGCAAGAATTTTCAGAAATAATTCTTGTCAATTGCTGATGAAAGAAAAGCTTTCGTAAAAGGAAAACGCAACAGCGGAAATTTTCCGAAAAACTTTGAAAAACGAAGTGACAAATTCGAAAAAATTCGAAACACTCGACGGCAAGAATTTCCAGAAGTAATTCTTGTCAATTGCTGATGAAAGAAAAGCTTTCGGAAAAGGAAAACGCAACAGCGGAAATTTTCCGAAAAACTTTGAAAAACGAAGTGACAAATTTCGAAAAATTCGAAATGAGAAAACTTTAATTTTGTGTTTCTGAATTCTCAAGATTTTCTAAAGGTGATGCAATATCTCCAAAAGTTTTAAAAGTTATGAACAGAATATTTAAAAAATTATATTTTTTATTTGTGCGCAAATGAAGTTTTTCCACTGAGCGAATTTAAATTTTCATTATTTTTTCAATTTAATTTAAGAAACAATTTGTGAAAAGAATTTAAAAGGATTGATTCAAAAAGAAATTTCAAAAATTTCCGCACAAGTTGCGAAAACCGTGTGATGTCGGCTTTACTAACTATCGTGTGATGTTGGCCTTATGATTTGACGGTTAATTTTGTTTGCACGTAAGCTAACCTTTGAAACAAACAGATTTACATCAATAATAAAACCTCTGCAACAATCCACACCGCACAACACAAACACGCAACACACTTGGGCGCAAGTGTCAAGTATAAATTATTAAAACACACACAATGAAACACTCTCAGGGTGTGGCTATGACGACTCTTTCTCAGGGCTGTGGTTATTCGTAAATCCCCGTGGTGTTGTGTGATGTGGGCACTGTGAATTGTTCGGGAGAGGACAAATAAAGAACAGAATATTTTCAGTTATAATCCAGTCTATTGTAAAAATGGTTATTGTTTACATAAAACTCAAACAGATACAATTACTATCTAAAATGTTCTACTGTAACAAAGATGAATAGGTTAAACTAGGCGTTGAGAGAAAGCACCACTGTATATGTCTACAAATAAAAGTGAGAGAAGTTAGGTTACATAATGATGAAGTTCCGGGGCTCCAGGCGAAGGCCGGGCAAAGGGTTCTCCTAAATGGCTAGGCGCTCTATGCACGCTCTTGTCAATTTAAGGTTAGGTTGCAGCTGGCCCAGGAAGGCGGTTACCTCAAGGCACTTCCGTAGCCTCAAAATCAGGAGGACTGGGGTTTAATGTAAAACAATTATAGTTTACCCAAAAGTCCGTTGCACAAGATGTTACGGTATTACTGAATCATTGCGTCGTTTTTTTGGCCGACACGCCGGGGACGCCTCGTGTCTTTGTTGCGGGCACTACAGATACTGTTCTATCGGCTCTCGGTCACCATCCCTGTTTTCGGCACTTGATCAGACACTCATCGTGTCTTTTCTAGGCACTTTACACAAATTTTTGGTATTTTCTTAAGTTTACCGAACAGTAAAAATCCGAGAGCACTGACTGCGCGTGTGGCTTGCTAAACGGCCAAACAGGAAGAGGCTCAGGCATAGATTTTTTGTTGAATTTAGCATTTTTAGGTTGGTGTTCCTTACTTGCCCACAGTATTGACAACATTGAAGCTAATTATTATTTGTGGTTTTTGCTTATAGCGGGGAATTTGAATCTTTTTTGACATTTAACTTATTTTCATATGTCAGATGTTTGCATCCTGACAATATAGACATATCATTAACTTTTTTACTTATTACATTTGAAAGAAAAAAGCATTGTCATTCTCAAACTTTCCCTTGCAACTGCATAATTGTCTCCACTCCATTGACTCACTTGATGACAACTACAAACACATTGCATACTGCATTGCATTCACTTCCATAACAGACAGTATGTAATTACATCGCACAAAGTCCCAGTGATTCACCGAATGTCATCGAATTTCTAGTAATTGTGCTTTGTTCAAGCGTTTCGCGATTACGTTGTTAAATTAATAATTATATGTGATTCCAAATGTATCCATTAAAATGTCAAATATACGGGAAAATTGCGATAATATGGTAATTTGCTAACCAAAAAGAAATCTGCATAAAGCTATGGCGTGTTTGGAAAATGACACTAACAAAAGAACTTTTACCAAAGAAGTTTTGAAAATATCAACCGTCTTCCGCAAGTGGAGTAGCCAGTGAACTCACTACATGTAATTAACATACAGGTTGTCTTATAATAGTAGATATTCTTTGTCTTCGAAGAATTAAAAATAATTCTCATTTTTTTGTTGTTGCAGGATTCCAACGGGAAGGACATAGCCATCGGTGTAACCTCCCAAGGACTGGTGGTGTTCCAGAATACCATTCGCATCAACACCTTCTCGTGGGCTAAGATTGTTAAGATATCCTTCAAAAGGAAGCAGTTCTTTATACAACTTAAGAGAGAAGCTGTAAGTTCATTTAGAAAACATTCTTGTTTACATATCACATTTCATATTAATGTGTATCAAAAATAAAATTATAAATATATTATTGTTTTATTACTTTGGTCAACCAGAAGATAACATTTCGGTCTCTTAATTCAGTTATCAAAGGTTCAGTTTCCACTGCTGATTTCCATGGATAGTTTGACTACAAAAACATATTGCTTTCTTAATATGAAATACTACATTGGAGTCTATAGAAAAATGTCTATTCTATAACTTTTGACGTTATTTTATATGTAAATAATGCTCAAGATCTGTTTTATTGTTTGATTGCAGTCTGAGAGCTATGATACAGTAGTCGGTTTCAACACAAGTGGCCCCCGAGCTGCTAAGGCATTGTGGAGAAGCTGTGTGGAGCAACATGGCTTCCACAGGCTGCAGAAGACACCATCTCTTACCAGGCACACTACACCTCTCACTAGATTCTTCATCAGGTAAAGACAATGCGCACCAACTTCCTTTTTCAGCTCATCAAAAAATTAGCCCCCTGCATTTAAGTATTTTTGTGTCAACAAATCATCTCTTTCCATATCACACCATATGCTCTGATTTTGTTGTCATAAGAACAGCAAAAAGAAAATAAAGATGTCCAGGTTTAAACCTTATAATCCAGTTATCATTGAACTATGAAATTTGTTCATTTCTTATATTTGAATGAACGTGGCTTTTTTTAGATCACCAAGACGCAAGGATCTTGAAGAAGGAAAAAGTAACGGCAGTACGTTTGGTAGAGGAGGTTTGGCCAGGGTGCAGGAGAGTCAGGCTGTACCAGCTCCTAGACTTGCCTGGGGACACCAGCAACAACACAGAAGCAGTGATGAGTCAGTTTATTTATTTTTTTATTTGTTAAATTTATACTCTGTCAATTACTTAAACAATGGAGAATTATTTATTTTGGTGTAAATATTCTTGCAAAGTTTTTGTGCCAATGCCAAATAATAGCGTATTTTAATTTTCAAATTGTCCTTTTTTAGTGAGGGTGGTTTCATTGAACGTGCCTTACGCGTCCCATTGGGATATGCAGACGCCAGCGATGATGAAGAGGATGATATAATAGATGACATACCACTCAGCCTTGAGCCGACACCTTCCAAACCTCCCCCGTCACCCAAAACACGCCCTCCAATGTCACCGCTATCACAGGTCATAACGATACATCAGACATCACTCAAACCGCCTCCTGCTGTCCAACCGATGGCCACCAATCAGAGCGAGCAGATTAATAACAATGGGGAATCAATCTCGAGTCACTCCAGTCTGGTCACAGTCACTCTGAATCCCGACCCAGCTGGTAGATATGGATTTAATGTACGTGGAGGAGCTGATTTGGATACTCCGGTTGTTATTTCGAGGGTCGCCACGACTCCAACACAACAAACTCATCCATCTCCGCATATTCAGGAAGGTGATCAGGTATGTGGAAAATTTTTTTGATACTTTTTGTTTTTATCTCTAAAAAGCAAGTAAATGAATGAGCTATTGAATATTTTTCATTTTGTACATAGTACACATATATCCAATATTTGTCTATCTTTCTGTAATTTCATTGTGGAGAAGCTAATATAAAAATCCTATTGGGCAATATTTAGTGACTAATCAAGCAAAATCTTGTTCAGGTAAGGGGATGTATAATTATCAATTCCTTATTTTGTCATAAAAGTTTATCAGTTATGCAAAAAAATCTGTAAAAATTGTCTCTTAAATTAACTTATTCTAATTTTTTGTTCAGGTGGTGGCCATAAATGGGGTGAATGTGGAACACATGAGACACGAACAAGTTGTGCAACTCATCAGATCAGCCAAGGGGACACTTACTCTCACACTCAAACCAAATGGTGAGATTTTAAGATGTTATATTATTATCAGTCTTTTTGCCTGTAATTTTTATTTCCAAAATTGGACAGTGACAGGTTTTAAATTTGACATTTATACAGCTGGTGAAATTTGCAAAATTATAGAGGAAATTGCTAGCTGGTGGTTAAGTCTCGGACTTTCAATATAGAGATTCTGGAATCAAACCCTCTCCCTATTCCACCTTCATATCAGGTGTTCTTTGGTGTATTTGAATTTATCACAAACCCAAATTTTATATTTTGGTGTTAACGCCCATCTTTTGTAGTCAATATAATATGCGTGTGTAATAATAAAATACATTTTGCTTTTAAGTGGACTATATTTTCAATGAAGAAGAAGAACCCGTTGTGCAATACGTTCCTGAAAGCGGTGCGGCAATACTAGAATCCAACGGAGACAGCAGTAACGGAAACGGATATCACGGTCTCGGCTGGAGACAAGCATTGCTTCTTCTTCAAGACGGCTTAGGAGGTGCGGCCGTACAACAGTTTGAGAGACTTCCGAGACGAGCAGACCTCAGTTGTAACAGCGCTAAGTTGCCAGTGAATTTGAATAAGAATCGCTATCGTGATATTGCTCCGTACGATAGCACACGTGTCATTCTTCAGAATTGTCCCAGTGGAGATTATATCAATGCGTCATACATCAATCTCGAGATTCCCAATACCAATATTGTTCATAAATACATTGCTATGCAAGGTTTGTAAAGGAAACAATTTAATTTTAATATTATACAATTAATATACTGTGTTACTTTAAAGAAGAAACCTCACTTCATTTATTTATTCATTCTTTGCTGCACATTGATAAATTACAAATAATGCCATAGCTACACTGATGTTCACGATTGGTGACAAGCTTCATCCCTGAATTCAAAAGTTGTGATGTCTTTTATTTATTAATTTATTAAAACACAATCAATACAATTTGATTGTCAAACTAGGTAGACCTGTTCTAGGATAATGTTTTTGCCAAAACAATATAAAATCTATAAATGTGACTTAAACTAAAAATAGTATTTTGAAGAAATATATTAATCGATTTCCTATTTATGTTCAGGTCCCCTATCCAACACGGTATGGGACATGTGGCAGATGGTGTGGGAGTGTAACAGCTCTCTGGTGGTGATGCTGGGGGCATTGAATGAGCGCGGTCGCCCCAAGTGCCATCAGTACTGGCCCGCTCTGGGCAGGACCATGTCCGGTGCAGGACTCACGTTACACACTCTGCATGAAGTGCATGACAACATGGCCGCCAGTGTGCATAGACATCTTGTACTCACTGTAAGCATCTTATATTTATTTATTTTTCTATACCAGAGATCGAGGGACTGCGGCTCACAAAGCTCTTTTTTACAAAATACCAAATGCATAAAACGGGATTTTAAAATTGCCTTGTACTATATAAAAACAGAATCAAAGATTTTCATCCTTGGCTCTCTGAGACTTTGATTTCTGACACTTTTAACTGATTAATTTGTCGACTGTTGATTCATACTATCGCAGCATCTTCAGCAAGTGTCATAAAAAAGCTCTTTATGTTAGACCGAAGATGCGAGCGAAAACTCTTTGAAAGCCAGCTTGTTATGAGAAAAGTCTTACGCAAGTATTAAATATCAACGTTGTATTTATAGAAATTCAATTTATTTAGCTTTTATGTTGTTTTAAGAATTACTAACAATTAAACTTAACTATCCCAATTTTTTTCACAGGATGCCACTGGTGCGGCTAGAACAATCCACCATCTCCAATATCTAGCATGGCCCGATCATGGAGTCCCAGCAAATCCATCCAGCTTCCTCTCGTTGGCATCCCGAGCCGCCTCCCTGCGTCCTGAACAGCAGGCTCCCACAGTGGTGCACTGTAGTGCCGGTGTGGGGCGCACTGGGGCACTGCTTTTAATGGACCATGCCACACAACTGCTGAGACAAAGGAAGCCAGTGTACCCTCTGGATATTGTCAAGTGTATGAGGGATCAGAGGCCACTTTGTGTGCAGAATGCTGTGAGTAATTTATTTTATATGTTTACACAATTTGTAAATTGTCGTTTACTCATAACATGACTTCAAAGGTGTGTTATTGTCTATTTTATGATTTTAATCAAAAAATCTTTTGATTAACACATATCTCTCTGTTGGAGCGAATACAAACTACACGCGTCATAAAATACGACGCGTATAGTTTCGCTCACACATACAGATATGTATGTGCTTGAATACTTGTTTTGTGAATTAATATAATGGAGATGATTCTTAGTTTATAATAAACGTAATTAATCTAACCCAACACCCTAAAGGCCATCAAAGTTTACAATATGTAAGTGGGGTAGGTTTGCAGTGTATTTTATTTATTTATTTATTCCCTCTTTACTGTACATTTTTACTACATATTTTTATCTAGGGTCTCTTGATTGTAAGTCCAGAACAGGGATGTTGCGAATATTCGCATCTGCATCCGCAAATGCGGAGCTTCCGCATGTATTTGGACATCTGCATCCGCATCCGCAATAATCGATGCGGATGTTCATGCGGATGCGGATGTAAGACAATTTGCGACAAGAAAGAAATGTGGCGGGGCCGGCGAAAGGCGCGTGCCGTTTGCACTTGACATTAACCAATTGGAATGAAAATAATGGTGACAAGATCCGACGCGTTTTTATTTTTGCCGATTTTATTTTATTTTTGCAAATAACAATGAAGAAAAAAAAAATTCGCCAAAAAATCCATAATATTATTGTAGCAAAAATTTCGTCACATATTTGACAGTGGGGCCTACCAACTAAGATAGTTCCTACTTTTTTTCCATAACATCTTAAACATCCGCATCCGCGGATGTGAGCCTACAAAAATCTGCATTCACATCCGCGGATGTGTAAAAATCAACATCCGCAAAATCCCTGGTCCAGAACTATTGAATTTGTCAATATTTGTAATTAGAGGTTGTCTTGTACTATTTCGTTAATATACATAGGATGATAGGATGATGAATTTACACTCATATTCTTAAATATGTAATAAAATATGAGACATTAGTAATACATTCACTCATATGTTACTTAAAATTTCATTTAGAAAACTTTTATGTATTTTCAAGTAAATAAACAATGAGCTATCGTAAAGGTGTAATAAATTTGTTGCAGGAGTTAATACCTGAATCTTCCAATTGAATGTCTAAGATATTATCATTAAGTCTTTTTCATCCACCCTCTCACAAGTATAATGCTGCATTATGAATTCTCCTTGAGATGAGCTTTCATATGATATGTTAAAATAACCTCTTTCCCAAATATTTATTTCCATCTGTCCAATCCATCTTGTTGCAATAATGTATTTTCTTTTATTTCAGAATCAATACAAGTTTGTCTGCGAGTGTATAACACTTGCGGCGCAAGCCATGGGACTCCTCCCTTCAGAGCAACCACAGCAGCCTCCTTCTCAGTCAACAACAACACAACAATCACAATCTGAGAATGTCTAATGTAACAATTTAGACAAACAGCTGATAACAATATTACTACAAGCATAGTAATGCTAACATTCTTTCTGTAGCTGAATCCACACTTACTTAGAACAAATGTTTGTTTGTCAATGTAGAAAATAATTTATCAATTATTTTTGTCATATATATTTACAACAGGAAATTAAAAGAGACAGAACATTCGTTCGCACCTTTCGTTGGGTTAATGTGGACCCGGCTATTAATATTTATATAAGTGAACACTCTTTTTAAAAGTTTTGTTATACTTATTATTAAGTAAACTAAAAGTAAATTGCACAGTTGTCTAATATTTTTGATATCCATGTTGATAACTTGTAGATTATTTTGCTGGACAGGTTCGGAATTCACATTTAGATAAATTACTTTAAATAAATCACTGCACCCTCCGACTTACACAAAACAGTAACAAATGGTATAAAAATATGGAACGAATCCCAAAATGCCTTGTAAATCTCCCAACAGAAAATCAGATACCCAACAGGAGTAGGTACGCCCTTTTATATTGAGAAAAAAATGCAAAATATCTTTAGTAAGTGGTAATTTGAGTGCAGTATATGCAAATTGTCATTGGCCAAATCTTCTTCTTCTTCTTCTTATGGCCTTAAACCCGTACTTCCAGCTCACTCAACCATCGTACGGCTGCCTCCGAAGCGTCGTGTATTTCTCTCAGTCCCCCGTCAAAGGAATATAGGGGGCACTGCTCCACGATGTGGTCCATGCTCTGGGTTTCCCCGCATGGGCAGGTGGGTGAATCAGCCATCCCCCACTGATGCAGATTTGCTGCCGAGCAGCCGACTCCAGTCCTAAATCTATTGAGCCTGCACCAAGACCTTCTGGGTAGAGAGAACCCGGGCTGTTGTTGAGTTGGGTCGGTCACCAGGTAGCCTCTGGAGGTATCTGCTGTTGCCCAGAGATCTCGCCATCGCTCTTGTGTATTGCGATTTCTCGGGTTATCGTTCATCAGCCAGAAGGGATGTCGTGACTTGAGTCGTTGGGGGGGCGGATCGTCAATATCGGTATGTATGGGCAGGTTCCCGTTGTCGTTAATTTTATTCAACTCCCTGTAGCATGCCTCTTCGCGTCGTAGGTGGGGGGGCGCTATGTTGCTTAGAACTGGCAACCATGGTATGGGTGTTGGTTTCAGGGTGCCGCTGATAATTCTCATAGCCTCGTGCAGTTGCACGTCGACTAGATGTGTGTGAGCGCTAGCATGCCACACTGGGCAGCAATATTCTGCTGTTGAGTAAATCAGTGCGATACCCGCTGTTCGCAGTGTCGCTGCGTTGCATCCCCATGTAGTGCCGGTGAGTTTGTGCAGAATATTCACCCGGCTTTTAAGTTTTTTCTGCACGTTTGTCAGATGAGGTTTGAAAGTTAGGGAACGGTCTAGGGTGACACCCAGGTATTTCGGGTGTTCTACGTTGTCTACCCTTCTTCCGCCAAAAAAGACATCAACTTCGCTATTTGCTTGCGAGTTACTTAAATGAAAAGATGTTACGGTCGTTTTCGCCGGGTTCGGTTTCAATCTCCAGCCGTTAAGGTATTCTTCTATTGTGCTAAGATCCTTGTTTATTGTGTTGGCTGCTTTTTCTAGTATTTGGTCTTGATGTACTAGGGCTATGTCATCGGCGTATACGAATTTTCTAGCTTCAGTAGGTGGGAGGTCGAAGGTATATATGTTAAATAGCAGCGGCGCTAGAACTGAGCCTTGTGGTAGGCCGTTTTTTGGGTGGTATGTTTTGCTGACGTCGCTATCTACATGTACCCGGAATGTACGGTTCCTTAGCATGTCTTCTATCAGTCTGATGGTGTAAGGGCATTCGACCAGTTGTTGGAGTTTGAAGAGTAGTCCTTTGTGCCACACAGTGTCGTAGGCGGCAGTCAGGTCAAGGAGGGTTACTACGGTCTTTTTTCCTCTTTGGAAGCCGGCTTCGATGTGGGTTGTTAGTGCAAGTACCTGATCGCTACAACTTCTGCCTGGTCGAAAACCTGCCTGCTCCTTCGGTATTTTACTATCCACGATTGGTGTTAGTCTGAATAGCAAAACTCGTTCCAGTAGTTTATATACGGTGCTAATGAGGGATATTGGTCGGTAGCTTTTTGCGTCTTCTGGGGGCTTATTTGGTTTTAGGATGGCTATGACCTTGGCTTCTTTCCATTGTTTGGGGATTTTCCCTTGTAGGAGACAGGTAGTGAAGAGTTGTGCAAGCCATTTTCGTGCATTGGGCCCTGTGTACTTTAAGAATACGGGCAATATACCATCTTTTCCCGATGATTTTCCAAGTTTGGTGTTTTGGATGGCTCTGTCGACTTCTTTCTCTGTTATTTCGTTACATTTTTTCGGGTTGGCCTTCAGTTTTTGGCGCAGTCTTCTTCTATATAAGTTGACTTCTTTAGTGGGCTCGGTTTGGTTCTGGGATTTGCTATTGTTAATTAGGACGGTACCGATATTGTCGGCACTTACTTTGGCAGGTGTCTTCAACTGTTGGGACGCATTTCCTAGTTTCCGTAGTAGGTTCCACGCCTTTCGGCTCGAGTGTTGGAAATTTGTCGACTCCATCAATTCAGCCCAGCGTTGTTGTCTTCCCTTATTGAGAGAGTTCATCAGTTGAGTTCCCACATTGGCGTCAAACGTTTTGTTATATCTTTTTAGTAGGTCCTCACTCTCTGTTGTCCATCCGGGGATGAAGAACTTTCGGTTTCCGCGAGGTATATATTTCTTGGCTGCTTTAATTAGGAGTTGTTGGAATCGGTGATAGCATTCTGGTATTGGGGAGATATTTCGGACTACTTTTTCGACGTATTCAGTGTATTCTTGCCAGCTCGCTTTTCTTAGATTCCAGCGCGGGATATTCGAAGTAGAACGAGATGTTAGATCGGTTCCTACTCTCAGTATGACGGGGCGGTGTTGACTTTTCGGGAAACCTGCCAGTGTTTCACGATTTAGGTCTATAGGCTGGCCTTCTTTGTTTTTTGTTACAAAACATAGATCGGTGGTGTACTCCCGGTTCCACCTGGCAGATTTAAATGGTTTCTTTTCTTTAGCATCATAGGTGAGGAATAGGTCCTGGAAGGAGAGCCAGTTGTAGAGTTTTTCACCTGTCTCTTGATTTTTTGTGTATCCCCATGCCGTGTGGTGACTGTTAAAGTCCCCGGCATATATAGTGGGGTGCTTGTGTGTTGGTAAAGCGGGGGAGTCCCACGTTTCTGAAGGTGGCTTGTAAACATTAAAAATAGTTAAATCTCTAACCTTGATTGCAGTGTAGAATTTACCATTTTCCAGGAATGTGGTGTCGGGTTCCAGATTTGGCTTGACGTAGGCCGCTACTCCATGTTTTGGGTGTCCGATTGCACTTATAGTGACGAGTCCTTGTATTTCTAATTTTGGGAAATTTTCCTCATTTACATGAGTTTCTTGTATTAGGAGGATGTCGATGTCATGATCATTGGTGAGTCTGGATAGATATTCTCTCTTCGCGGATGAGAGGCCCTCCACATTGATGTGCATGATGGAGAGCATGGGTTTGCACAGACCGGGAGACATGATGTATTGTCTTCGGTCGCCTTTACTCAGTAGCGTTTGGGTTGAGCACCTCTGTCAGAGAAGCTACTGGCGCTATGTCCCGTTACGGTTTTATTGTCGCCGCTTTGCAGGTATAAAGTAAACAAAAGGTTGCTTACTTTAATTCTTTTGTTGTTAGAAAAAGAAAGGACGACGTTGGTTATCTTGACGATTAAACACAAAACACGTCCGTATGCGTTCGCGGTCGACTCGATTGGCCAAATGCCATACTTTTAAATGGTATGACATAATTCAAAGATGACATTTATCTCATGACTCTATTCTGCTGTGACCCGTTAAACTTTGTAAAATTGCAAAGGTACCCTCCTCAGGTATATATGTTCCATTGATAATATTTTTAGATTATTACATAATTGTTTGGTTGGAGAGCATGTTCACAGAATATTTCACAGTTGTCAAAAACAATATTAAAAAAAACTTTCATATACTTTGTATAATGTTTTTCCTAAAATAATATTTCGTATGGATGTGTTTAGATGTAGTGTGTAATTTACTTTTGGTTTACTGTTTATACATTAAGAACAATCAAATGGTAATATCGCCTAGTCAAAGGGTTTTCGGTACACCCGAACTACACTACTTCTGTTTTAATATTATAATTTAATTATACTAAAATAATGCTAATCGAAGATACATTATTATTATTATTATTATTACTGAATTTTATGTTATAAGTATATTTTATCTTGTAATAATATATATTTATATTGAAATCTTACCCTCCACATTTTTAGTGCATAGTAATTTTTGACCGCTATCAACGAAATCTGGTTGAAGATGGTCAAAGCAAATATGAGTTTAATTACATATTTATTTTTTACATATATTGTTTCTGATTGTGATTTTATCATATTTTTTTTCAATGGCAACACAATGTGTACTACCTACGTCCAATGTTTGGTCTCTGTAACTGATCATTTGTATAATAGATTTTATTTGACATGTTAAGAAATTCTTGCAATCGTCCAGTTAAAGGAAAAAATCCTTTTTTGTTGTGTAGTATCTTCTTCCAAGTCGGTCCCTCAATGCTGAGGATCGTGACCACCATGAAAAAAAAAAGTGTGTAGTATATGGTGTAAAAATTTATAATTTACAATAAAAACACCTTTACCATCCTCAAATCTTGTACAAACGTTAGAGAGAGTTTATTAAAAAATATTCGATATATTTATATATCGTTTTGTTAGCCATGATTTTATGCTTTTAAAGATCTATTTAACGAATAACTCATACTGAAAATATCAATCCATCCATTATTACGTATACGAAAAAAAAATTGTATTTTAAATGTTTATTGTTGTGTCATGCCGGCCATAAAAATATTATACCCATCTTCAGAGAATTAGTTTTCTAAACTAGCTCCCAGCAATTATAGTCCATTTCGTTTCACGTCCATTCTTGTTCTTCCAATATTTTGCAAAGTTGTGAAATATATTTTTAATACATTTTTTTTTAAATCATCCTAAAATCATCACCATGTTCAAAGATGATATTTATATAAAAGTAACAATTTTATTTTTTAAGATTGCTCACCTTATTAATTAATGTTAATTTAGCATAGACAACAAGCGACCGACCACTAATTATATCAAAAATTGTACAACGTTTTTGCTCTGATCTGTGATGAATCACTCATCCGATTTGATCCATGGCGTAGCTTGTTTCATGTTTTATTGATGGGAACTTATTTTTTTTATATGATTGCATTATGTCTACTGAAATATGTAGTGTCAAAGAATCTGATATTGAATTAACCCTCTCAGGATCATAAGGTTTCCACAAGTAATTTTAAAGATCCATCTCCATTTTATTGTCAAAATGAGAGCATTCTAATTAAAAATTATGTTGAAGTAACATAAATTATTATAGTTTTGGAGAAAACGTATCCGAAAATATTCCTTGGTTCGTAAAAGGAGTCTTAAAACAATAAATATTAGTTTTATTAACAATAAAGTAAACATGTAATCAGTTAAAATGTTAGTTATACTAAGTTTAATAGGATTTTGGAGTTTTTAAGGCAATATAGAAAATAAAAAACTGTAATATGTATCATAAAATGTTCCAATTTCACAATCATACATTTTTGAAGAAAATAGTTTAAAACTTCGAAGCAAGGAATATCGCCAGATCATGAAAATTATGATGAATTGAATGTTGGATTTTTATATTATGGCAAAAAATAAAATTGTAATTTTTCATTGAAATCCTCAAAAATTAAATTAAATGCATTTAAGAAGTTTACTTCTCATAAACCTTAAAGGGTTAAGTATAAGTAACTTCTCTATCAATCTATATCATCTTGGTGTCTCCCACAAGTAGGGTAACCAGCACACTAAGTGCATGTTAATGAACATACAATTTTAGCCATATACATATTATTAATATCAAACTTCTTATTTACAATCAGAAACAATATAAATCATATTATTTATGCATGTTTTTATTTTATACATATATAAATATACCAACATAAACTATTTATATATCCTGTGCCATCCACTCATGTCCAATTATCTTTACTACTTCTAGTACTTTTTAATTTATCTGCCTACCCTTTAAGGGAATGTAAAAAAAAATACAAATACTTTTAAGACCTCAACATACGACGAATTATGTGACACGGAGATATCACTGTTGCCTTTGAGTCAGGAGGTTCCAGGTTCAATTCATCGCAAGGGCAAAATGAAGAATGACTTTTTTTCAAATTGTATTGGATCTGGGTGTTACATTTATGTGTTTAGTGCATTTTTTACATGTGTATTGTCGCGTTAGTACCCATAATACAAGATTTATATCTGAGTTTGGGACTAGCTCGACCTATGTGAATTATCTATACATGTTATGATATATTAAAAGATTTCCTCGTCGATATACAAATGTCATTATTATAAACCTTTAAATTATGATATAATATTATCATTGTCATATTTTGCTTTATATTGTTGCAATATTATAAAAAATAAATAATTGATAACCACTTGAAGTGTTCAGTGTCGTCTTTATGGCGACATTTTGAGCTTTTTGTATTTAAACTTTGAAACACTTTATAGACACATTTTTACATTTTAAAAATAGAATAGAATACATTGTAAATGTAAAAAAAATTACACAATTTATAAATTTTAATCATTATAATAAATTTTTAATTTATCAATGGTTTAATTATAATAACGCTATTTTTAAACAATTGCCGCTTGATTTAAACCATAACAGTCCTGTCTTCTATATTTACATTGGATTTTGTTTATTTTTTTACTCCTTTTTACAAAATAATAGTACAGTAATAAATAAATATACCTTTATTTTCAGTTATATCAACTGTCAACCACAAGCATGTATTATGAATGTAAAAAATATGAATGTTTTTATTTATTTGTTTGTCTCCTTCAAAATATTTTCTTTTTTTTTCTAACTTTACAAACTTGTAATTATTGTATAAAATTTATTTAAGTTTTCTTTTATTAAGTATAAAAACTACTTCCTCGTGTTTCGTATAGGAATACAGTGGGGTAAAAATATGTTGTGAAACTCATGAGTCATATCGTTTTTAGAAAAATTATACTAATTCATATTTGAAAATGCTTTTATTAGTGATGAGTAGAAAAATATTTAATTTTTAAGTTTTATAAAATATTTTCTAATATTTACTTCAATTGATTTATTTATTTATTTATTTTATTCTTCTTGCACATCATCATTCATATAACAAATAAATATAGCAACATACACAAGAAAAAATGTGATGATGTGCAGTGGCGAGATTATCACTATATAGTGATTTCTTCCATCTAACCACGATCAACATTTTATATTTTAATTCATAAATTATGATTTTTGTATAGCAGCTTTATTTGTATTATCAGGAAATGAGAATTGTTTTTCGTGTATGAAACATGGACATACAGTGTGATCAATCAAGTCCACAACTTCATATAAGCAACTGTTCTAGCTGGGTTATGTTTTGGGAATATCCGATGATAGTTGGCTATAATGCTTTTTTTTGCCTACAATTTATTGAGTATCTTTCACAGTGCACTGCTCCTGTGACTTTGAAATGAAAACCAATGTACATCAGCATTGTTTAATGTGTTCCACGTGAAAGAGGCCTTTTACCTTCGTGTGTTTTCGAAATGAAATATTTAGGATGAAAGAAAAGAATGAAGCTACTTCATGTACCTACCTATGCAAACTGTTTTGAAAAATTAATGTAGGTAGGTAGTTCTTTTTTTTTATCAAAACTCGTGTAACGTACTATAACTTTAATAAGCCGCTTTTTTCTAATACTACTTTGAAGTTATTTTAAGTCGAAATACATCGAGATATTTTTAAATTTTCAGTGAATTCTTCCAGTCAATCTTATATCTTATTTATATTAAATTGCATAATGTTACGTACCTTCTCGCAAATAGTTTTAAATGTTTACTTGCTAGGTGTATCTTGTCAATATGATTTTGACATATTATTTTATTTTGACTTTCGTTTTCTTATTTATTATATTTTAAGATAGTTTCGTTATTATACCCGATTACAAAACATTCCATAATTAATATTACAGCTAATTTTTTATCAGTAAGGTTTGTCCATTTTTATAATAAAAAAAAAATGGGTCTGGAGAAATGACACAACATTCACACTAAACAATATCTTGTATCGTAAAAGTAAAATAAAAGAGGCCTGTTGCATTCAAACTGCAGATTCACTTTTGCAAATTTTATTTACACAACTAACCATTGTATGACTGTAGTTTTTGATACACCCCTTATATTAAACAATTTCATAAATTCGAATGTAGGAGGTTTGGAAGTTCGAGATTTCACCATCGGGTTGCCAACCTCTTTTTATATGTGTCGTAAATTTAGGTTTCTGAATTCAGAGATTTTATTAATTTTATATTTTACTATCTTTGTACATGCTACAATATCGAAAAAAAATAATCTTATACTTAAGTCAAATAATATTACAATGCACAGTGGACGAGTTGTTTATCATAATTTCTTCCAACTAGCTTATATTTTAATAATTTTCGAAAAGTGAATATTATACTTTAATTTATGAAACCTCATTATTTTCGTCCTTATTCTGTGATTTCATGTGTTTGAATTAAATGTGTATATTATATTGAAAATTGAAGTACAATTTACTGAATTCTCTTTTTTAATATCCAAAATTTAGTTAGTTGAGTAATGATAGGCCGTTTAGAGACATCTATATAAAAGTTTGAAACCATTATGTATAATGCTGTCCGTCTGTTTTTAATGTAGAATTTTTTACCGTGTCTTTTTGACAATCCATAATAAAAGGTTAAGACATTTTGTTTTAAAAATGCGCCATTTTGTGTAATAACCATTGCAAGAATCCATACAAAAATCATAACGTCTTCTGAATCTAATGTTAATTTTTATCATTATATTTGCCATCCATCTATCAGAAAAAATCAACAATTGCTGGGAAACTGGGTATCATAATTTTGTTGGTAGCAATTGTTTAGATACTGGGAATTAATTGTAATATTATTGGAAGCAAATGTAATTTTGTTGCAAGCAATTGTTAAGATACTGGGAAGTAAATGTAATTTTATTGGAAACAAATGTAATTTTGTTGCAAGCAATTGTTAAGATACTGGGAAGTAATTGTAATTTTATTGGAAGCAAACATAATTTTGTTGGAAACAGTTATCAGAAAAGTAATGTAATTGTTGGGAAGTGAATGTAATTTAATTGGAAGCGACCGTCACATTGATGGAAGCAACTGTCAGAACATAGTTAATTTCCTTAATCAAACCTTATTTATTGTTTTTATTGTGAATGGCAATATTTTTGAGGCTAAATTGATTTTTAATGTTGGAAACAAGATATGAAATAGCGAGTTAATTTAGGTAAAGTAAAGTGTCACGACTGATATATGCCTTCTATCAAAATATATTACCTTACTATGAATTATTATTATTAGTTAAATATGGTAGCAATATGGAGATCTTGTCCTTGTAGTGTTTAAGAGTGATGATAATAGTGTATTGTATTGTGATTTTTGTTTTAGTTTAGCATTTAAGATCAATTTCTGCAACTGTGTTTATCGTTAATGTTTAAAACAAAAACTGTCAGTTTGACAGTGTCTGGTCTTAAAAACAATCCCTGTGGTATGCCAGAGTTATTAAATTAAGTGAAATAACTTTGTACAATTATGGCATATCCTATATGGATGACAGCCAACAGATTTATTAAAAAAATATACATTTATTGAGATTTTATTGAAAATATCTGGCAGTCCCAAAGATATATTAGATTGATAATTCAAAGAAAAAAATTGTCATGCAGCCGATCGAATTATTCATCCAGTTTTAAACTGATGTTGGTTGTAAAACAATACATTGCTAATGCTTTAAGGACATAGATGTTGGAACACAAAAATTCCAAAATAATGTACCACGCTGCAAATTTAGTATGTCTATGGTCAGTCCAGTCCGACAGTGAATAAGATCGCCAATCTTTTGTTTCATATAAGTAAATGATAAACTTAAGTAACAAACTTTTTCATAATACACTCATGTGTGACGGCACGTTGATTGCATAATATCCATAAAGTGTGTGAGATATTGCAATCTTAGGTAGTAACTGGTCTTTTTTTGTAAAAAAGGTGTATTGCTATTGTAGTGAGTATTCACATAATATATTCCATATTAATAGCGAGATACCTTTTTACAGGGGAATGTCTGATTATCGGATGAAATATGCAAATCAAAGAGTTAAATACACAAATAATCTAAATTCCATTGTCTATATTAGTGAAGAAATTAAAGATATTTGATAAACAGCACGTTGCAGAATCATTTTTAGTGATTGATGTGTTACATAGCACTTAGAATATAGTGTTTTAGTTTAGAAAATAAAATTGGGAAACAATTATATAATTCATAATATATAAGAAAAAAAAACACAAATATAATATGTGTATAATTAGAATAGAGAAACTATTAATTTATTATTTTTTAACTGCAGTCTAAAAGAAGAAAACAGTAAGTTACTTATTTTAAAGCTAACAAAAAGTACTGTTGTCTTTTATTGGATTGTAGTTCTATTTTTAATCAATGTCCTTACATACATTTTTTAGTCAAGTTTTCTTTATTAACTGTGTGCCATTTTATCTCAGTGTATCCGAGTGATTTTTATCTTGTATTTAATTTAATGCCTTTATTTATTATTAAGTTATTGATAAATCTTTATTCATATATGCAGAGGATATTGTCAACGCGTATTAAAAACAGGTTTTTGAAATTAAATTCAGATATGCTCGAAATAAGCTGTCAATATTGTGAGTTTCAAAACATCCTACTTTTAAATGGTGATAAATATTGGTATAAAAAATATTAGATTATATTATTTGATGCAAAAAATAGTATAAATCATTGACGATTTAAAGTTGAGTTGATAAACAGTTTTTGTATAACCAAAATAATGTTAATCATATTTTGAACCGCTCTAGATTAATCATTTCAAATATGATTGAAAATATGATTCAAATCTACACTTCTAGTAAGTAAAAACCAGTTCCCAACATCCAATTGTGTCAAAAAATTCATAACATAAAACAAAATAATGTTTTCATTAATTGTATCGGCATTAACTATGTAACACTTCATTTTAAATTATCAAATAAAGTAAAATAAATGTTTATTTTATTTGATATTTCAAAATAATATTTTTATAATCATAATTTACAGCTACTTTCATACAACTCTGAATTTTGTTTTGCTCATATTATTACGCCTGTTTAAAATGTGCAACGATAAAAAGTTTTTCGTTTTTTAAATTTTGAATTAACTACATATTATCTTTTTTACCACTTTATCTTGTGATGAATAATATCCATAATATATTTTTGTTATATTTTATTTAACTTTATAGATTTCTACACTCACTAATTGATTTATTGGGAATTTTATGTGCAATATTAAATCGATACATTAAAAAAAAAGAAACATAGTGAGATTTTATATGAGTTTTTCAAAAGATTTCCTTTACAAAAATTTTTGAAATGAATTAAGTTACAAAAAGGTTTTCAAAATGTGTGTTGTGTATTTTATTTGAATTCTTGTGTTTTGTGTGTGCACACAACTCTTCAACCCGTAATTTTTAACAAAACAAAAACAAATTAATTTATTTCGGTAGTGATATATGTCTGATTATATTTTAATTTGTTTCGTGAATAATAAATAAATAAAATTGTCAATTTTTGAAATTGTTGTTTTATTTATATGTGTATAAACACTTCCTTCAGATAATCAATATTTTTACATATAATCTACACGATAACCACTTAATAGAGCTGGATATTTTTAATTTATTTCCACTCGCATACAAGAGACAGGTATTCAAAACTCTTGCTACAAACATAATTTCAAAGCTCTAGACATGTCTTGTTCCCCTTTCCCCACATCCCTCACCCCCAAGTGATCTCATATGTTTACTTTTTTCTATCTTTTATTAATAGTTTTCTTTTTCTAACAATACAAATTTTTGTAGGTTTTTTTTCTTTTCTATTTTGTTTGTTTCAAACTATATTTTTGTGTGCTAGCGATGGCTGGTTATGCGATATGCTAGTGAGAACAGATGAATGAGTGGAATGTGTTACTTAAATAATTGACTTAACTGTTGTACATGTTTGTGGATGACAGCTGAGTTATGAACAACCTTTTTCAATTTTTGTAAACCATATTTATAGTTATCTGTTATGTGCTACCAATAAATAAAATAAAATAATCCCCTCTCACAGTTGTTTAAACACTACGCACTATTCGAATTGAAATCTTAGAGACCATAAAGACATTCTGGTGAATATTTCTGTGTTAAGTTTGAGATGAAAGCACTTATTTAGAAACTTTGGTAGTAACAATGTAGTTATTTCTCAATATCATAATGAGCATTTTCACTCAATTCAAAATTCTACAACTGTCACAGTGAAGTTTGTTTGATAATAATTTGAAAACCTGTTGGCATAGTAAAATGTTAATGTAGCAGTCTAAAATGTGGTCGTTAACTTAGACTGTCCATCAAAATGGCAGATTTATAACTGAAAACCATTGTATTACTCATAAACATGGATTAACTTTGAGAATTAAATAAACCTATTCACAATCACTTAATGGAAAATTGGGTTAGCAATAAAAACACAAAATAAAATCAAAAAGGTTTTCTATATTTTCCTTGTAACCAAACTCTATACATAGTCAATTTTTTCCCTCTATTCACCTGCAGTCTACGATCTATATGATTCAATTCCTCAACAAAACCATTTCTAGTAAATAAACTGGTCATTTCTTCTTGGGTGAAAAAGTAAACTCTAGTACCGTCACCTCGTGCGTAAAAGTTTTCACCTAAACAACGTCCTTGTTTTAATCTTAATTGTGCCAAATCAAATCTCCCGTAATCTCTTATAACCAGTAATCCACCCTTTTTTAAAGTCTTAAAAGCTTTTTGAATCACACCATCCATTTTAGTAGGATCTATACTAGATAAAACAAATATCAAAACGACAATGTCAATTGATTCATCTTCAAAAGGCAAATCCCATTTATCGGCTGTAGCATCTAAGACGAAAGCGTGACATCTAGTTTTATCGTATAATTCGTGTTCTTTTAAAATTGTTATCGCATTGGGAGAGAAATCACAACAGTATATGAATAAATTTGGATCTTCGCTGTAACGGAGAATCGGAAATACTGTATTACCCACGCCACAACCTATTTCAAATATTTTTCTTTTCACGGAACACTTATCAGTGGAAACCTGACTTTCTTTTTTGGTGGAAGAGGCTGATTCTGAAATACAGCTAGTATTTTCAGTAATGTCATCATTTAATTGTACTTTATTTACTTTTTCTGATAATTCTGTATCATTTTCTGTAGATTTATCAGCTTCTGTTTCAGGGTAAACTCTTTCAGGAACATTCACACACTCGGGTGCCAGTTCTGGAAATTCCGTGAACAGCCAATGCCTGTCTTTGAAGAACCTAAAATAAAAAACACAGAACTGTATTTGCAACAAACTTTTATAAAACATGAAATGTTTGGAGTAATCCATCAATATCGAAGTCTGTACCTGAGAGCCATTTAGTCTTAAGTACTAAAACACTATTTTCAAATTCAATTTTTTAATCGAAAAAATCGCTACATTTTACTAGTAATAAGTTGTAGGGTGACGTATATAGTAACTGGCCCTTTAAGGGATCATGCAGAAAAATTTGCTTATATTTTCTAAATAATTTGCACTGGAGTTATTAATTTATTAAATTAAACAAGGTTGATCTTTCAATAACTAGTTAGGGTAGAATTAAAATCGTTAGACTTAATGAATAAAAATATATTAAACATTGAACGAAAACATATAAAAATGTACAGTAACTGGCCCTAAAATTTAGTAACTGGCCTGAACATTTACAGTAACTGGCCATTAATATATTTCAAGTTCAAAAGTAACAAAAAGCGATAAATCAATTGAAAATATGAAAGAATAACAAAGGAATATCAATTACGCATTCGTTTTTAAGGATTTTTGAACACCGTTAATTTATCTTTGACGCCTTATAGGCACATTGCGTAATTAAAAACTCAATTTCGACACTTTATTGTAAGTATATTTTATTCTTCTTTTTAGTACTCCTCCAGTTACATACTTATATTCAGATTTCATATAAAACATCGTAAAAAATAATGAGAGTCATAAGTAATTAAATATCAATTACAAAAGTCAGTCACATTCCCCATGGCGCCACATCGGCACATGGTTACAATTAATATTTACTTGATACTTGTGTAGTTCACACGTGTGTTTTATGTCATGTCATATCATGTCAAATAAAATCTTAAACGATAATGAAATTTGTGAGCTTGTTGAAATGGAGTGTTCTGATACAGAATTTAATATTTCTGATGGAGAAACCGATGAAGATTCTGACCACGTGAGTGTTACTTCTTATCAAATGTCAGCGAAGATGAAACCAACGATGATGAATGTGCTAATACTTCTAATAATAGTGAATCTCATCCTGTTACTAAAGACGGAAGTACTTGGTATCTTTTTCCTCAACTCTCTGGAAGGACACCGGCTCACAACATAATTCGAGGGTCAGTAAATAAAATATTATTACCTCCAGGTTTGACAATTGAAATTCCAGTGCAATCATTTCAACTAATATTTTCAGAAGAAGTGATATCTATTATAACTAAGTTTACTAATATGGAAGCTGAAAGAGTATACACAGAGAAGAAATTTAACGCACCTTGGAAGTCTGTAGACAATATTCAAATGAATGCCTTTATTGGAATATTGCTTACTGCTGGGCATTTGAAATCTCAAGATGTCAGTGTTCATCGTTTGTGGAGTTTGAGGTACGGACCTCCAATCTTTCGTGCCACTATGTCAAAAAAAAGATTCCTGATGATCCTACGTTTTATGAGATTCGATGACAAAAGCTCTCGATCACAGAGACGAGCAACCGATAAATTGGCATTCATTAGAGATATATGGGAGATGATAAACAAAAATCTTAAAAAATCTTATATGCCAGGTTTTAACATAACTGTAGACGAACAGTTGGTTGGTTATGATGGAAAATGTCCATTCAAACAGTATATGCCATCAAAACCAGAAAAATATGGGATGAAGATATTTTGGCTTAATGATTTCAAAAATGGTTACCCTCTTGGTGGAATTCCATATTTGGGTAAAGAGGGCAATGAACGAGCAACGAATCTCCGAGAAAAAATTGTGTGAACCATATTATCATACAAATAGGAATATAACATGTGATAATTTTTTCACAACAAAACAATTGGCATTGAACTTGAAAAGTTCTGGACTCACTTTGATTGGAACATTACGAAAAAACAAACAGTATATTCCAAATACTTTCTTAGCTAATCGGTCCCGAGAAGAGTTATCATCGGTATTTGGATTCACAAAAAAACTCACCTTGGTGTCTTACGTACCAAAAAAAGGAAAAGCAGTTGTATTACTTTCGTCTATGCACCATGATGGTACTTTGTCAGAAAAAAAAGAAAGCCAGAAATAATCATTGATTTTTGTCCTCATTTTGAAATTCCAAGGTGCACATCTGTGCCCGAGTGCCTATGAATTTATACAAATTGAAATAAAACATTGCATGAATCTTTAAACCAAATTTTTTATCCAAAAAACTATGTAGCATTAAGATATATTTTAAAACTTTATATGAAAACTGCGCAATATACGAGATTGGACTGGAATGAGAGATGGAGAGTAGTTGTTCCAGACAGTGTGGGACCGAGAAGCCTATGCCAGAGTGATCGCCAACGTCGGGGGACCTGACAGGGCACCTACAGAAGAAGATATAAAAAACTGACCAAAAATCATAAATATTGTCCATAATATAATTAGAATCCAGAGTATATTCAAGGTGTTCATAATTTATTTTGAATCTAGAATGTATTTATGCTGTTATTACGATCAAAAAGTCAATTAAAACATAACACTAAATTTGATAATTTGAATATTTATACAACATGCAATCAATATAATATTAAATTATAAGCGAAAACTTATTAAAAGTCTTATATTTTGTAAGTTTTACCAATATATGCCCCTTAGGCGCCTAGGATAAGATAACCGACTATGTTCCAAGGAGAAGTTAGGGGTTAAATAAATCATCGAGTTCGAAGGAGTCGGAAGAAACGGGGAAGCAATTATGCCACAGGAACTTATCTTTTTCTTCTTTTGGTACATGATTTCTTTGTATTTTTGAGATGCATTCTTTGTGAAATTTAAATTTGCAATCCATTCAAACTAAAAATCTACTTTGAGCAATATTTGTTTTGCAAATTTTGCAATCTGTTGATCCAACAGAGCAGGAAGGCGATAGGTTTTTATTCAAATCTACTCAAGTAGAAGGTGTGAGCATGTTCGCTGAGGTCAAAGGTATGGGATCATTGTTTGAACTGCTTTTCACTTTTTTTGGTATCCTTTGCTTTCGTTGGATGCTTTTATTCTGATTCAATTGAAGCCTATTTTTCTTTCTACTTTCTTTTTCATCTATTTCATTTTACTTCTGGTCAAATTTAGCTCTTTTGACTTTACGATATTCTTCTGATAAAATTGCATAAGGGCTTATTTCAATTTTGTGTTTCCCTTTACTCCAGTCTGATCGTCTAAGATTATATTTAATTCCATGTCGGAGGAGTTTATAGGGACAGTGCATGACTTGATTCATTACCTTTGAAAAAATATATAATTTATGTAGAGTAATCATTTACTCAGATTCATTATTATCTTCTCTTAGCTGTGATATAATTTCCATCATATTTTCTCCTACAATATGGCTGAAGTCACCTTTTTGAGACACTGGTGTTGAAGAATCACCTTGACAATTATTTGTATTCAAGCATTTGGAAAAGTCAAGTTATTTGGGTTGAAAGGGTATTATAACCAGGTTGATTTGAATCCATTTCTGAGAGTTTAACTGTGGCTGCCAGAACTTTTTTTGAGAATGGGACCAACATGTGATTTGGTTAGATTCAAACTGTAATTGTTGTTGGAGTACCATTCTCTTACAGCTTTTTTTTCTCGCTTTAATTGGGCGAAATGCAGCTTCATCTGCTGGTCTCAGTATTCTCGTTGCGTTAGGGTATAATGCAATAAAATGTATTAATTGTGTTGGTGCACACGTAGTAGAGTTCCATGATTATGTAATTGAAACAAGTGTTTCCTTCTACTATAGATTACATAGCAATAAAATGTATCCCTAACTGTGAACATAACTCTAGTATGATGAAAACTTGGGCAGTCATCCAACCATTTTCACTTCTTCGGATCCCCCATGTACCTGGTACATGGGGGATCATATCTGAAAAATTGGTTTGGTCACCGTTGAAAATTCTACTGGGCTCTTCAAAAATATCTTGCAGTGCATGATCTTTGATGCATTTTTTAATTTCTGTAAACCATGATCTGATATTGGCTGTCACTCCTTCTTCCGTGCGTTCAATGATGGTGGGATGTCTCTTTAAAAAAGCCCTATACCATCCATTTCCAGGCTTATTGTCAATAAAGGAGTTTTTCCTTGGATTCTTGTTAAGGAATTGTTCCAAGCAAACTTAAATGTCCTTTTTCTTTCTAAGAAACCCGCATTTTGCTAAACTCAGAACCCAGTTTGCCAAATTTGCCCCCTTTTCGTTTGTTAAAATTGAGTCTGGGCCAGATTTAAATTTTGTGTGGGGATTTTTAAGTTTAAATTGGATGCTGCTCCTGGGTAAGCCATATTTTTTGGCTGTCTCTTTAATGTACTTTCCATTTTCAATGCATTTTTCATGGCACCTTTTTTCATGGCACCATGGATTTCTGGCGTTTTTAAGCATTTTGATTCTGAAAAAAAATACATAACCAGTAACTGGCCACTCAAAAATCAGTTACTGGCCACCTGGGCCAGTTTCTGTATAGCGTGAACGAAATTTGTCCAAAATTTGCCAAACAACACAGAACCTTAAACTCTTGCTATATAAAGAATAATAAACATCATTTTTCATTAAAACCGAAAAGCATAGTAACTAGCCCCCATGGCCAGTTATTGTGTAATTTAATATTTTCGTGTACATTTACTAGCCACCCCACTTTTCTTAATTATCAACAAAAAACTTTGATCATAATGTACATTACAATATTTAGGGAGATTTTTACAACGATATCATTTGCCAGTTATCACAAATCCATAATAAAACAATTGAGATATTAACCATCAAAATGAGGTACATTCCTTATCAATTTCTTAAGCAAATGATCAAAAAACTTGCTACAGTAGAAAGGCTTGCAAAAATTCGCCGAATGATACGAAAAATGGCAGTAAAACGACTTGTAATTGACATTTGCCTATCATAAACAAACAGCGGTACCACACGAACAAATATTTAAACACATACCATTATACAATACCTTATTTTTTTTTAAATAGGCATAGGTGGCCAGTTACTGTCACAGGCCAGTTACTGTATACGTTACCCTATATAGTATATACCATAGTGATGCGCACTTCAATTATTATGACCCTAAGCATTTCTGTAGGTACTTAAGTCTCACAAATGTTGTGTTATTTCCCCTATTTTTGTAAGTTTGCCATTTTTGTCAAAAATGCACTTGATTCCTAATGGCTCTCAGGTACAGAAGTAGGTACAGGAATAAAACAGAGAATATTATATATCATCTCATAGCAATAATGTCAATACATGCATTCCTGTATTGCAAATTATTATATAGAAAACTTTGTACTGTTGTAATCTGAAATTAGTAATAGAAAAACTGTAACACATTAACGTGATTATGTTTGTTTACCTATTAGTGTGTTTATCATAAAACGCATCCCAATATTTATCAGCATTTTCATTAAACTCGTTAATTTGTTCATCAGAGAAGACCACCTTGGAGTTGCCCGAAACCTTTAAACGAGCATCTTCTTCTTTCTCCGCATCCCATTCCACATTGTCCCTGGAAAAAGGCATAAAACAGTCATAAAAATGATTAATGTCCCTGGAAAACAATGTATCTCTTTCTCATTATTTTTTTTTTACAATTTTACATAATTCCGAGATGAGGTTTGCCACATCTCCTGAATATCTAAATTTTTTGTTGGCACAGAGAGAACATATGGCATGTTTATTAAAAGATAAGGTATGCCATTCACCCCATCTACTTTATGACAAAAATCTGAAGACGTCTGTAAGTTCATTTCATGCAAACAGTTGGTCCATTATTTGTCCTAAATGTGTAAGATGATTATGTAATAAATCTAATTGACTGTCACACAAGTACACACAGAAACCAGCTTCCTTCATACAAAGTTTCAGCTAAGTCATTTATTTCCATGACGTGCTTGATGCTCTGACTTCGTCATCATAGGAAAACATATAGAGATAGATAATTCATTTATTTACATTTTTATACGGCAGAGCCTTTAACACGTTAAATTTAAAAAAAAACAATAATAATGAGACGTATTTTGAGGTTATGGTAATATTTGAAGGTTATATTAATTGTTATAACACATTTAAAGGTCATATTTATTACTGTCACTCACCAAGAATTATGTTTAAAGACATCGGCTTCATCAACTAGACATCTTTGACCAAATTGAGGGCGTTTCTCGTCATCACTCATCCTTTTTGGAAATGTTTTAGACTTTTTATCGCTAGCTCTTCTGAATGGGCATGCGCTTGCATATGTGGGATACAATTGCAAAAAACGTGATCTAGGAAATATAACATGTGTAAATAACAAATGTGAAGTTAAATATAATTTTGGCGATATGAAATGAAGACCAATCATTAGAAATAATCAAAAATTATATAAATATATATAATAGCTTCACTAACCCCGACACTCGTAAATACAAAACTGACGTTTGCTGTCAAATTGGATGATAACCATAGACAAAAACACTGCGCAATGCGCTGATGATTTTGTTTTGAAGTAAAACGTGGGATAGACTATAAAATTTTAAAAAATAGTAAAAAAGAATTGACAAATATTTCAAACCAAAGGTACTCAAAAGACCTTTTTTCTCAAAATATAAGAGTATGCATATGAAAATCAATTAGGTATGGAAAGTGACAAAACGTACCATAATATATCTTTTTATTTATAAACGTGTTAAAAGAAAAAAATAATTATAGTACGTTAGTAGATAACTTCGAGTAAAAGTATGTACATAATATAAATATTTACGTGCAGTTGTGTCTAAAGATACAACTGCACGTAAACGGTATACCGTCATAAAATAATAAATATACTAAAGTAGATACCGTCTCTTTCAGTAAGTAGCTAGAATCAAAATCTTATTTTTCACTGTAACAGAGAGACAACCAGCTTGAGTAAATGGTACTTGTTGAAGTTGAAGTTAATGGTACCTACCTACCTATAATTTTCAAATTCCAGATTAAAGATAACTAATTTGTTGAACATACGGAGAAGACAGCTTGCACGTTTATTACGGGATACACCTGCCTTAATGGTATTGTATAGCATTGTCGTATAATATTTTGCTTTTTATGGAATCAAATCTGAATTCGTTTCAAGAAATCATTGACAAAGAATGCATAATAAATTGCTGTTGCTTTTTTATGGGCTGAATCGGTCATGGTTTACTTCTGAATTTATCGGTGACTGCGTAATATTTGAGATTAGTGAATATATCTTCATTAAGTAAATAAAATAATATATTTATATATTTTGAGTCAAGTTCGGTAGGTATACCTACTAAATTAAATTGATATTTATAATAATTTAAGTGCCAAAGAAATAAAGATGACAGTAAGCAGTTACCGTGTTTCGCCAGAGTCTGCAGTTCAAAATTTTCTAAATTTCGATTCAACTGAGTGCTTAGGTTGTTAGGTACTTCAGAGTAAGTAAATAAAACGCGGGCACAGACGATGGTGGAAAGAGGAGATATCTGTCGACAGACATAGTATGCAGATAGATATCTCTCGTGCATACAATAATATTGTAGGTACATAGGTGAAAACTGAAAACTGTTGCGCAAGCGAATAGAGTGAAATAACTAGACAGACAGAGCGAGACAAAACAAGGGATGGTGGGGTATATGAAATAGGTTGTTCTACGAATACCCGCTATTTTACAAAACCATCGACTAAGGATGAAGTTTGCGTGATTCTCACTACAGGCGGCGCTAATAGTAGTATGGAAAATTTGACCTATATTTTTCTTTCCATTACCTGCTTTTCTTCCAAAAATGACAAAATGTAAGGTATGAACGTACAAAAAACTACAATAATTAGAAAGTTACGGTATTCTATTAATTGTTTTTTGATGTTTTTACCTCCACCCAGCATACATTTAACATTATTATTGTCAAAGTGAGCGGTCTGACTGTTCGTACGTCGATGTAATATGAAGTGTGTGATGTATGTTCCCTGTAGGGTTGTATTTCAGAGGGGGAGTGACCCGAGCGTGGTGGTGTACTCTGTATCGCTACTACTATTGCTGTCCTCCGTTGGCTGGTGAGATACCTACTATACTTTCTACTCACTCCACGTACAACTGAACAGAATGAACTTATACCCTCTTCCCTCTAAGTCCCGAGTTCATTCCGCTTTTCGTGGCAACTTTCATTTCACGTTTTCCGCGTATTAAAATTCGCACAACAAACATTTATCGTAAAACGTAGTTATTTTCTATAACAAAATATACAATTTACAACATTTTACAAGTGAATCAGTTAAATTAAACAAATGGTTTAAATAAACACAGTCTGATAAAAGTGCCTTCGTTTTATTAATGTGTTTATATTATCAACATTGTATAGGTGAGTACTCTACATATAACTTTTTATTCAAAATTAGAACATTGATATTCATCTGTTGTTTTTATTGAAATTGCTCACGCTGCATCTATGAAATTGTTATAAAGTAATGTGATATTGTTTTATAGATTTTGTGAAATTTTTGTGTATTTTTTTGTTGTGTATGTATTGAGATATTATGAATGTTTTGATGTGTGTTGGTTTGGTTGGGCGGACCCCGCCATGAGGCATGAGGCATGGGGCAGATCGATTGCCGATGTCTGGTCGGGATATTGTAGTGGTACTACTCTAGTTCACGTGTTCGCAGGCATGTTGCCCGATCAATAAACTCGACACACCGCCGTACATACGATGCAGTTAGTATTATTATTTCCTCATACAGTATTATTATTGTTTATTTTGATTTTCCTCTTTTGAAACCAACACATTATTCCTAAAATTTAGGTAATAAAAATAAAAATATAACACTGTATAACTTTCACTATTTAATATTTTGCTTAAAAGCTTTTCGGACATACGTCCATCTTCAGTAATAAATATCTTATAACTGAGTAATATCTTATAACTGAGATACGTCCATCTTCAGTAATAAATACCTATCTTATAACTTAGTTATAAGATATATATCTTATAACTGAGATACGTCCATCCGACGGACGTATGTCCGAAAAGCTTTTAAGCAAAATATTAAATAGTGAAAGTTATACAGTGTTATATTTTTATTTTTATTACCTAAATTTTAAAAATGAGCTTTCATAGTGTTACCTCTTCAAAAATAGAAAAGACATTATTCCTGTCAGACATTTTGTAAAAGAATGATTTGATTTTTGTACTATAATCTATAAATAAGTTTTAATTAGGCTGAATAAGCCGGTGATTGTATTCAGAATTAAAACACGCAAATTTATCGCATCTTTCTTTACCTATTTGATAGTTAGTACGGTTCGTTAGAAGGTCCTAGAATAAAATGGATGTCCTGTACATGTGTTGATATATGTCTGAAAATATTGTGTTAAATCTGTACTTTTAGACATTTATGGCATTAGATATTATGCTCAGCGGTGAGATCTTATAACCCTTTTGTGATAATTTATGATTTTTATGATGATGAGAAGAATCTTTGAAGGTGTTATAAGAAATAACATCAACTAGTAAAAAATGAATAAACTGAAGAGCGCCCATGAATCTCGTTTAATAATAGTAGTGGTATCTATACCTACCAAAATTTATAAGTAATATTATCTTAGGTAAATAAAAAAAACCTTTGATGGTTTGCGTAGATGTCAATATTTTCATGAATGTGTTAGTACCGATGGCATATCCTACAAGTAGGGTAGTCAACGGACCAGTTAGATGTAATAAAAATGCAAGTTGTCCTTTCCGTGCCAACGAAAAATTAAGACTCAGGATTGGTGGTAAACCTCATCGTCGAATTTAAGATGTAAAATGATTTTATTTTTCGTACACCTGCCTTTTACAGGGCACTCGAAAACTTACGGTACCTATCTAAAGAGTGGAAGACCAATTCTTTGTCGGATGCTCCAAAGTCTATTTTGAAGCTACCCTGTTTTTCTTTAAATTTGATTACCCCAATTCGAACACTCTAGAATGCAAAAGAAGGTAAGTATAGCTGTCAGTGGTGTTCTTGTCATACAAACAAAAAAGCATCGCACTCACGCACACCACACTGTCATACTCATTATTTGCTCTACATACGTATTTTATTTTTTTATTGACACGGAGAGGACTTTTTTTTAAAAAAAAAGATATATCTGGGTTTACACGCAGTTAGTCCGCTTGCTTCTCCAGTTGTGAGATGTGCCATAATGGCGTAGATAGGCAGATGCATTATGAAAAAACTTCTGTACTTTCTTTGGTAGCCTAATATCCCCTTCAAGCAGCGATGCACAGACTTATAGGGAACAGGGGCCACTCGGGAAGATTATGAGCTAAGGACGGGCCGCTATAAGAAAATTAAGACTAAAAATTCAAATTTCCAGAAATGCACACTCATTAAAATTTCTAACCCCCCCCCGTCACCGAATTTTCAAAATGGTGTAGTACTACTGTATAGGAATTTGAAATATTTCAAAAACACCTCGGTTTTCTTAAATAATATTTTCTCGCAGTACCTGTGTTTGAATTTTCAAAATGGTACCTATGAATTTGAAATATTTCAAAAACTCCTCAGTTTTGTTAAAGAATATTTACTCGAATTATTAAGTATCCGATACTTTTACCGAATATCCGATTATTACTGGTATTGACAATTTTTTTTATATTGTATAATTCTCTGGCGGGCCGCAGATATACCGACCGAGGGCCGCATGCGGCCCGCGGGCCGCGGTTTGTGCATCGCTGCCTTCAAGTAACTAACGATACTGCATAGAGAGGAAGGCATATTCCCATTTCTTCCCTTCCCTTTTTGCACCAACGTTTTTGGTGTGTGGCCGCTAAATCTAGAGTGCTCCCTCGGGGCAGCATTTCTCGCTTTAAATGCGATATTAAATCCTGTTTGTGCATGTGTGTGTTGTTATGGAGATACATATCTCCAGGTACGGCACGAGGTATGTGGCGGGCGCTGCCCTTTTAAAAAAATATGCATTACAAAAGCATACCTACCAATCAAAAAAATCTAGTACCGCCACTGCTACTTGCATGCAATCTTGAAGCAAGGATGTAAATAAAAAGGTAAAATTAAGTTATAAAGTTTAAGAAGTTGTGATTATTTTAAGAGAATATTTACCCTACTCTATTTGAGAGAAATGGCAAACTTACCTGCGCCTACCTTTGCATTAAGGAGGAGGTAGGGGTTTGTAACGAGGGACTATAGGGAGGTGCCTTGAATCTCCAAAATTAAGGTTGATGAATTCAGTCCATTTTTCTCCGGACCTCCCATTTCCTTTATTTTAAAACCCCTCCATTGTGTTACCTAATAAACTGCCTTTATGAAATCAAAGCACGCACAAAAAAGTTTGACTCAATTCATGAGAACATTTTTTTTATTTATTACATCAGAGGACAGAACATTTCTCCGAATATTTTTGGATGATTTTTTTGACGAATCAATAACGCATTTATTGATGATCACAACAAATGGCTGTTTACTTGTATATGTATTACATGGGAACTGATATAGGTACCTGTAACATTCATGGTTGAGGGAGGGTGCAACCCTTAATGTGTTTTACTTGTGTATGATTTGCATATCATCACTTACGCCAGCCTAGAGACAATTTGTTAATTAGCCTTGGGACGTTTTTTCACCTTTTCCAATTATATTTTGTATCATGTTACATTGTGCAAATATAGTTCTCCGATCGAGGTGTTTGATTGGTTTTCACATTTAGTGGCAAATTAGTGTCATGCATAGGTATGATTTCTTCCAGGCAACTTCCAAATTGGAAAAGGCAGATATGTGTTCTTGTAATACCACACATAAAACATTTGACATCTTCAATTCATTTGATTAGTTTCAATTCGACTTACATGAAGTGAAAAATCAACCTGACAACCTCGGATAGATCGATAATAGCTGGGTCAGTGGAAGGGAGGCGTGGAACGGGCTGAGTACTAACAAGATGGAGATCGACCAAATTGAGGAGGACACACAGAATTCATTGCACGGGGCTCTACACAGCTGGAGAATCACTCGATGTGGAAACGGATGGTCGATAGAATAAGGCGTCATGATCACTATTTTCAGAATTGAGAGACCGACGGAGATTATGGTGACAATAAAGTAAAAATGTTGTCCTGGGAGATGAGCCGCGTACCATTTTTTATGCAATAAGGGACGGATAGAAATAGGAAATTATTTTTTCTCAAGGTACCCAAAAGCAATAGGTATTAAGAGGAAATTAGACTACCGAAGAGTTGATTTTACATATTCTCAAACTCAGATAAACATTTAAATATTTTTAAAACTACTTTATTTCAGTATCCGGTACTAAAGAAGGATTCAGAGTTTTAGGAATTAAGAATGGATACAGGAAAGACCTGCTACTAAGCTGGAATGAATAAATTCCTGTTTAAATAATTAATGCTAAGATCCTTGCTACATTACCTATTTTCTTCGTAATCTTTATACTGAGAAAGAATTCCAAGGCAGAATAATTACTGGGAGAAAATATTTCCTTGTTAGGCTTCTCATTCCGAAATTATGAAATTAAAATACTTATTCTAAACTATGGTCATAAGATTTTAAGGTAGACGATATAAGATAAAAGTGCGTTGATATATAACTCTTTGATATATAACCAAAACTTCTCGATTTATTAGGCATATAGTCGTACCTATACGGTTTCCATCGGTAGCGGGGGGCGAATCGAGCAAGCGCCCAGGATCTCGCGTCGTAGTCTAGAGTTATCGAATTTTTAAAGCTGTAAAAAAGACAAATATAACTTTTTTTTTTCAAAATTCCAGCAGGGTTACTCTTAGCAAAATCTAAACACGATCTTAATCATAATCATACGACACGCGAAGCCATTATTGGCCAAAAATACACGCATACCGATCGCGCGGTAGCGATTGCGCGGTGTTTTTTTTTTTACCATAGTCCCTTCGTGCGTCGTATGATCAAGATCAAGACTAGATTAAGATCGTATTTAGATTGTGTCAAGAGTAGCCCTGCTGTATACAAAAGAAGAGATCGTGAATTTTCTCAAAACTGCTAAACCAAAATCAAAATTTGGCGAAATTTGACGAATTTTGAAATATATTTAAAAATCAGGGTATTTTCTGAAATTCTTTAACCAAATAGTCAGAATTTATAAACTTTCCATACTAGCCTGTATGAATCACGGTCAGGGACTCTACACATTTGATTTGCTCGGGGTCTCGCAAAAGCAAGGACCGCCACTGCTTACCACCCTTAAAACGTAAAAATACATAACATTAACATGTAATATTAATGTTTTAGTCCTTAAACTTTGAAAAACTTTTTTTCTCCAACCTTAATATAATATGTAGGTATGCACTTACTATTATACATAAAGGTACTGTTTTCGTGCCCCAGTTTTTGTATATTTACCCCAGGGCCATTACCCCAATCAGCTCTGATCATTTATCAACGGGGATTTACCTGTTTGTCAGATTCGCTGAAACAACACACAGAGGGATGGTTTCTAAGAAGGGCCATAGGTTAAGTCGTATATATCTTCTGTTGTTTATATAATATGTTTCTGCATAAGAATTATTTATTGTAGTACACGGTGTCCATTGAGATTTTTTTTCTTATTTATATTATAATCCAAAAATAGATCTCCCATCCTTTTTTGTGTAACCTCTTTGTGGGATATTAAGATGTGATGGTATATATTTGAAAATAATATTTTGAAGTTTACAATACACATTATCCTATTTGAAATTGTGCATATAATTCACGACACAAACTTTTAGCTTACTGTGAAAGGTGTATAAGGTTGTATTTGGGTTTATAACAAAACCAACCATCACAATTTGCTTTGTTTTAATAACCCCCCAAGATTATCATTTAGAATCACAATAATTTATATAAAAGTTAGAATAAAAAACAATAATAAAAAATACGAAATTAATGTGCATAAGCATAGACATTGCCTTACATTACTTTTTTATTACATATCATTATGTACAATGTTTGTTTAATAATTTAGTAATAAAATGTAAACTTACCATGAGTTTGTGCCTTTTGCGTACAATTTTTATTCTTGGAGTCGAGTTTTTCTTTGAGTTTAGGTACCTACCAAAACGAATAACAACAATGACATACTTTACAAAGTTTTTTGAGTTTTTTACAAGTTTACTGTTTTGAACATTTTTTTCTTACTGTTTTTTGTTCTAACAAATTTCATTTTAATTTGAGGAATTGATCACGTTTGCTTTTGATTGACCTAATTAATTTGATCTATAATTGTAAGATGAGTTAATAGATCTATGACTTTAAAAGCCGGAAATCATCCAAATAAGGGTACATCGCCAATATTATTAAAAAAAACTTGTAGTTTTTTATCATTGTACTGTGATTGTGTTTTTAATAAAGATATATAGTTTATATTCTTATTTTTGCACCATATGCAATGTTTAGTAAGTAGTTGAGGTGGACGATAATCGAATTATAGAATCTCATACTTTTGAGCGGGAGATGTCGGGCTTAAATTCCGCAACATACCGTCTCCATCTTCACAATAAAAGCAATTGGTTAATGTGAGGTATTTTCGGGTTTACCAAAAACCCTGATTCATCTTTTAAAAAAATACATTTCTGAAAATTACGTTATAATTTGCGATTTTCCAAAAAAATATTCTTGTTTTTACTTACTTTTATTTAATTGATGGCTAAATTATTTACTATTAGAGTTAATCAGAACCCAAACGGTAGATCAGAGGCCTGAGTCAACAACACACTATCGCGTCACGTTCCCGCTCCGTAACGCTTAAATGTGTTTTGACTAGGCCTACTGCTAACCATTCAACATTATGCTGAGGAGGTGTGTTAATAAAAAAATATTTTTCGATAGATTGCGATTACCACTACTGTCTTAACGTAGCCGATAAATTATCTTATTATTTATTTTATTTATTTATTCTTTACTGTACATTGATTACAAACAATTATATAAAAGGTATACATTCAAGTTATGTAGATGCAATCAATATACAGAGGGCTAGTTTATCGTAGAGGCGCAATCTCTTTCAAATAATCCAAAAATATATTGAATACCTATATGTTATCTTTTTTTAAATATTATTATTCATAGAAGGCGAATTAATCAATATTTAATTATTTGTCTTAAACAAAAAAACATTATACAACTTCAAGTACTTTGATGTAGATAAGTCAAGTCACTGTAAGGTAAAGTACTTTAATATGTGGATTGCGTGTGCTTATGATTTAAAATGTATAATTTATCTATCGATCGTTATGCCACTGGGCGTTTCATACCACAGCATCATTTATATCCGTTGTATCTCATATGTCTATATGTCAGTGGTGTTACACACACTCACCACCCTCGCTCAGTGTGTTGGGAGTGCAAAGCCTGACTGACCACAACAAATGGGGAGGTGAAATCAGGGTTGCCACAAAATAACAAAAACAGAAACCTACCTATATCTCTTTTATTCAATAAGCAAAGTTTTGAATTATTACGTCAAATTATAGCGAATTGAAATTTAGTATATCTTTTATCCATCTTCTTTATTTTTTTAGTGAAGTTAGATTAAAAAAAAAATGAAATGCCGTTTTATCCATAGTACATTAAGTTTGATATATTTTTTCAGGTTTTTCAAAAATATGATGATAAAAAAATTGTATTAAATATATTTATAAAAAAATTCAAAAACTCATGCTAAAAATTCAGAAATATTTGAAAATAGCCAAAATACGGAAAAAAGTATTATGCAGAATTCCATTTGTATATAGATAATCCGGTCTATAATTGTTATATGAAAAATAAATATTTTTTTGAAATTTTATTTACTGGAATATTTTACTATCGTGTGCTTTGCTATTATCATACAATATTCTTTGGAGAACCCGGCAAAGAAATCCCAATCTTTTTCATAAATTTTTGAGTGTTCTGTAAGTGAAAAAACAAATGCATTTTACATCTCAAATTCACTGCCCATCACCCTGAATGTCTTAATTTTTTGTTGGTATGGAGAAGATAGCTTGTACGTTTGTTATTGGCTACCCTACTTGTGGGATATGCCATGAGGTATAGTATTGGTAGTAGTATGATTCAATATCAATCGAGTACTTTGTCTAAAATAAACAAGTAACAAGACTAATAATAACCTAAATACGAGTAGAATAGTATTTATATAAGAGTGCCCCGCTCATAGGATGTGATTACTAACACATCCTTCAGTAATGAGTATGCCACACACACCACACAATGCACCAGCCTATCACAGTGATGCTACTCGATCACTAATACAATTACTCGTGTTCTGTAATACACATAACCAGACTGTGTGCTGAGGACACTTAAAAAAATAAGTTTACTAATATAATGATAATAAACAGTTGATTATTAAAATAAATTTGTACAAAAGGCATAAATATTGCCATGAGGCGATGTCTTGCCTTAGATTTCTAAGGTAAGACATTTTATACCTAAATATTAATATTTTTCTTCAATGTGGCATCCCTACATTTCAAAATCAATAAACTCGTATACAAGTAGATGTGATGTGATGTGTCTTCGTGATAGACTATGTATTATTATGTTGCAAATAATAATAATATGATATTTTATCCTTTTTACGTTGTATCTCTACTCTATCTGATGTAGACTTGTACCTACAATACTGGAGATGACAACCCGTCCGGAGAGAGATAGATACGCCTATGGCTAAATATTATAAATGTATACAACTCACATACTTGGTTGTCTAATGTTATTGCCATTTATGTTATGGAAAGTGACACTGCCTTATCAGTCTAGGTCCTAGAAAAAAGGAAAAATACTTACATCAAACAGAATATGTTTTTTCTTGTTTTACGAAATAAAACAATCATGTGTTTCATGTACTCTCAAAGCGAAATTTCAGCGAATTTATTGCATTTAGTAAACGTACAAATCGTATTAGAGTGAGGAATGAGAATATCAGGGGAATGAGCGTATGTGAGAGGATTGTTGTGGACAGAATGCGTGTAAACAAGTTAAGATGGTTTGGACATGTTGAGCGAATGCACAATGAAAGAATGACGAAGAGGATGTATTTGCCTGAAAGAGGGGGTGTGAGGAAGTGCGGACGTCCAAGAACCACGTGGCTTGATCACGTGGGTCAAATTCTTAAGGACGGTCGCGTGTTGAGTAAGAGAAATCGGCGTGCATGTATGACAAACTGGATTAATGTAGAGAATGCGAAAGAAGTATGTAAGGATAGATCAATGTGGCGTTCCGTTCTCTCTGCCTACCCCACTTGGACACGGCGTGAGGGTACAGTATAGTACAAATCGTTCTTTTTGTGCCTCAAAAGATCCTGAGATTTTGACCATGGTTGACTAAATTATAATTTGAATGTTAAATATGACTGTCATTTGACTGTTGGTTGGTAATTTTTTTATTGAAAAGTGCCTTTATCTTCAAAGTGAAGTTAAAGGCTAACTTAAATCTTAGGGACTTTAACTCAGTTAAATTTTGGAACATCAAATAGATAAACTATTTCCCCGAGGAATTTGAAAATTATAATTTTAATTTCGACACTTAGGACCTTCACTTTATTTTTTATGAAATCCGCGAAAGTTAAAGGAACTTTTAAAATTTAAATGTTTTTATCTTATTTTTTATAAAACCATCCACTTTTATCGTAAGAATAATGCGTAACAAATCGTCGTTGCATATTTGAAATGACGCATGTGAATTATAATAATAAAAAAAGTCGTTTCTTGAATAAACACCTCATTGTTCAATCAAATATTAAAATTTAATGTTTTAAGAATACTATCACATGACAATAAAACGTTCAAACAACAATTTTGATGCCCTATTGAACAGTTTTTAAGAACATGCCTGAATTAAAATACTCGCACATGCGTCGAACAACGAAGTATGTACTAATCTATCTCCTTTGTTAACGGACCCTTGCGAAATAGCAGATTTAAGTAATTTAAAAAATAACATTTTTGTTTGTTTGTCCTTAGATGTTGGTTGTTGCAGCCCCCTGTCAAACAAAGATGCAAACAGCGACCCCCAGACCACCCTGTCCGAGACCTCCGAGGCATAATCATCACCACGTCTACACCAATGTAAGTATTAACAGACACTTAAATATATTTCATACAATCAATCAAAGTTTTAAGAAAATTGATCATAATGTAAAAAAACTGAAGAATCCGTCACACTGAATATATGTTCCTTACCATATTACAATTTTTATTCTTGAAATGTTTCTACACATTTTGTTGACATTCTATACTCTTTCTCGAATATTTTCATTTTTCATGTTTTTTTTTTTTTTTTAAAAAGATATATCTGGGTTTTTGTTATAAACCCAAATACAACCTTATACACCTTTCACAGTAAGCTACTAAAAGCTTGTGTCGTGAAAGGGGTGTTTGCCGGCATCTGGTATCGAACCACGGACCCCATTTGATTTGATTTGACTAATTTTATAAATGCTATAATTTGATTCCCGATTGTATTTTGTTCTTCGCCAATTGTTTTTTTTTTATTCAGATATTCACGGCCGAAGCCTTTTACATGTAATTTTTTTTAGTATACCTATGTACATACAATACATGCATACAAAAAGTATTATTTTTTTTTAAATTGACAGAATAATTAATTTGATAAAAAAAAAAACAAGAGTACAATCAAATAAAAGTATACAGTCAATTAAAGTAAAAAATGTCAAAGTAAAAAATTTGCTCAAGAGATTAATTTTAAAAAATTTAAATGAAATAAACAAAAAATGTAAAACAGAAAAACAATAAAATTTAGGTCAAATGGTTGAATATATATACAGCAATTTGTATTTAGGTCAAATGGTTGAATACATATACAGCAATTTGTATTTAGGTCAAATGGTTGAATATATATACAGCAATTTGTATTTAGGTCAAATGGTTGAATATATATACAGCAATTTGTATTTATGTCAAATGGTTGAATATATATACAGCAATTTGTATTTAGGTCAAATGGTTGAATATATATACAGCAATTTGTATTTAGGTCAAATATGGTTGAATATATATACAGCAATTTGTATTTAAGTCAAATGGTTGAATATATTATATACAGCAACTTGTATTTGTTGTTTTTGTCTCGCTTCAACTGTGTTGTGAATGAGAATTTTTATTAGTTTTTTTATGTTTAGTATAACATGTAAAAGGCTCGCACCGTGGATGTATAAAATAAACAATTATTAATAAATAAGTCTATGAAGAAGAACTGTAATGTGAAGTATATTGGGAATGAAAATTTATCAACGTATATCATCTCATTCCTATAATGCTCTAATATCGTTGTTAAAGAAGCGGCGTATTTATTTATTTATTTTATTTTACAAAAATTCACGGCATAAGCCTATTACACGTCAAATTACATAATTATACAGAAAATTTACGAGTATAATAGTGACAAATTTTAACAACACAATATTACATTAAATTTAAGAAAACCGAAAGACCAAACAGAGAACCAAATTTTGTGTACTACATGCAATAATAAATACTACTGTGTATACTTAGTATGGCTGAGTGCTGTCGTATAGTGTAGATATAGTGTAGATATAGCTATAGGTATGCGATGATATAGTACAGTGTAGGTACATATAAATAGTATTGTGGTGTTGTTATTGTACTAAATATGCCTTATAATTATTCTTTATTCTTTCTTCCTTCTCTCTCTCTCACCTCCTATTAACTTATTTGTTATTTTTCTTTTCTTTCTTTCTTCCTTCTCTTCCCCACCTATTGTGTACTTATATTGTTTTTTTTTTATACTACATAATAATGAATATATTAAAGATACTATAATTGGCGATGTAAATCAAATATTGAACTTGTAAATTACTTATTCCTATTGTAAATGCTGTTGTATCTAAAAGAAAAATAAAAATAAAAAAATAAAAAATAAAAATAAATAAAATATACATATATAAATACATACACACACAGACGCACACATACATATTGTAAAAGACAGTCCTCCAGGTTCAGGGCCAGGGCTATAGTGAAAGATACCCTGGGCAAAATAGTCTGCTGCCGTCCATTTTCACACTATTATTGTTTATAAACATAAAAAAAAATAGGTCTCAGTTTTGGGAATTTCATTTGCATTCAAAACTTATACCCTATACAAACAAATCGGTTTTTCAGTAGACACATACTAAAATCACCACTAGTTTTTTTATAGACAGTGAACAGCACGTTTTGTACAAAAAGATCGTAAATGTTCTCAGATTCCTATAACAATTTTTTTAAATCTTATTCCTATCCCAAACTGTCTCAGGGGTCCCGTCGTGTCCAAAGATGGCCCTGATTATGCCTAATAATTGTATTTCTGTTTTGCCTAAAAATTTAACGATTGCTTTACGATGTATCTACAAAATTCATCTTTTTTTTTAGTAGGTAGGTGGTTTATTGTCATTTTATTGATTTATTTCTCAAGGTAATACAGTAAAGTGTCCACTGTAGATAATAATACCATCAAGTATTGGATAGATACGTGCTGAATCTCTGCCAGGAGGGATTAAATGCCTCTTAATCTATATTTTCTTATCCACCATCTTCTTTCTACTCGCAATAAGCGTTCTAAACTTCTTTTACTCATTTCTCATACTAGCGTTTACTCCTGCTTTACTTAGAGAGCAATATACCTATAATTATTTTGATTAGGAATAACAATACTATGTATTGACAATACACACAGATTGATATAAATCTTTTACTATGAGTACTAACGCGAAGACGCATACGTGCAAAGACGTAAAATGCACGAAACGCATATATACATGTAACACCCAGACCCTGGCCGGGAATCGAACCCGAGACCTCGTGACTCAAAAGCAAGAGCGTTATCTCCGCACTAAACCACTCGTCTGCATGCATATGCAATGCATTCATGAAATCTTTAATAGATTGTATATAAGAATTATAAATAATTATTGTTCACATTTATCAATATATTATTATTTTGTGAGACCAACTTCAACTTCACTAAATATTGTTTGTGTTTTTTTTTTCTGTGAATATAATATGTCTTAATTTGTCCACACTTTTATTATTGCTTGTAAATTAGTTTTATTTGTTCAGTGAAATTAGCATATGATTTTATTACAATTTTGTGAAAAGGTTTTAGCCGTATGATGATGTAATAAATATATAAAAAAACATACGCTCAAACACATTTTTTTAGTTATGTGGCTACCTATAACGACTATAAAAATTTACATGCATACAAATGGACATTCAAAAAATGATGCGCGTCGATAATATCCTCCATTTTAAAATTTTATTAGCTATACAAAAAAAGATTGATGTGTTTTACGAGCTATTATAATGAACTTATAGTCAAATCCAGAAAGAACTATGGAAGTAACTACTTATTATGTTTTCTCAATATAAATCCTACATGTGTTTTAAAAACGACGATTTATAATTCTATGTTTTTCTCTGATTTGACACCGTGTCGATACGAATGTGTGATTTTGGATATTATCGAATAGGAATATGGACTTGCTTAAATTTCTACAATTGCTCAAACATTAAAATTTCTACCCCCCCCCCCCGTCGCCGAATTTTCAAAATGGTATAGGAATTTAAAATATTTCAAAACTTCTCGGTTTTACTGGATCGGTGTACTTTTACCGAATATCCGATACTTTATTACCAAAATAATATTTATTTATTTATTTTATTCTTCTTGCACATCATCATTCATATTATTATTCATGCACATCATTCACATCATCATTATATTCGCAAAACATTCGCGTATTTTTTTTGGAATAAATTAAGCAAATGCGAATACGAATATTCGTTACGTCACTAATACCTACATAAAATTATAAAATTAAAAATCAAATGTATTTTTCATTTTTCTACTGTATTGTTTTTTATTCAGAGACACATCTTTCATCTTACAAAGACATTGTCAATCGATTTATTATACTTTTGATTGATTGATGAAAGACGTTTCTCACAATAAAAACATTTGTTTTTAATTTAATTGTGGAATTCTGCCTACTACCTAAACACCGACGTAGTGAATACATAAAATTGCCGATTTAAAAAAAAAAACTATTCAAATAGGTACTAACATAGCGCTTAAGAGCAAAGAACGCAGGAGGTCAGTGACGTGGAGTGGTGTCTAGTAGGCACGAGGAGTAGAATGGGTGGGAGACACCGCCACTGCATACTGCATGTATAGTGATGTTGGATTTGACTGATGTGGATATACATACCTACACTACATCTAGTACAATAACTGCTGGAAACTGGAATATTATGTACGCTCATACATAGTTTGGCTTAACTGGAAAACTCTAGACTAGACTATAGGCGAAACATAATATTACAGAGACTCTCAAATGTTTTAGAGTGAAATTAATCAATAACATAGTTGTTATTTGAAGTTAAACTTTTTTACTGACTGAAAGTAGCAAGGGCGCAGTCACGATTTTTTTCACGACGTGTATATTTCGTTTTATCCAGTAAAAGTTGGGTTTCGAAAAGAAATGCAGTGGATGTGATGCTTAGAAATGCTTAGATTGAGTGCATTTTGTGTCCTTCCTTCCGTGTTGTGTTCGAGGCTGTTGACAATCTATCGTTGATTATCATTCTGAACAGTAGATGGCGCCAGAGAACTGTGCTATTCTCCAATTTACAGCGTTGTTTTAACCAGTAGTTTATAAATTAAATGTTATATAGTTTCAATTTTTTTATTAAAATTCAGTAAATTGTGATCATTACTTTTTTTTATTTTAATTAAAGTAAAATGACTGGTGCTAGAGTAAACGGTGCATTAATTTCAACCCATTATCAGTAATGGCAATGGTTGGAGAAGGATGAAAGTGGAATAAATGCAATGAAGATGCGATTGCTGACAAGAATGATTGGTAAAACGTTGCGTGATAAAATGAGAAATGTTATATTAGAAGAATGGATGAAGAAGAGTGTGGTTTGGACATGAAGTTTGGAAATGTGTGAGAAAAGGATGACAAATAGGAAATACTTGTCCAAAAGTGGCTTGATCACGTAAATAAAATTCTCAAGGATGGCCGAGAATTGAGTAAGAGAAATCGACGTGCGTGAATGAGAAATTGTATAAATTTAGAAGAAGCAAAAGAACTTTGTAAGGATAGATGTTTTTGGCGTTCCGTTCTTTCTGCCTACTCCACTTGAGATACAGCGTGAGGGAATAGTATAGTAAAAAAAATAGTTTGTGAATCTGTGTAATAGTATGGTACTGTGTGGGAGGTGACTTGGTGGTATTAGGTATATTGGGATGTATGTAGGATGGGTTGGGATGGTGCAGCCTGGATGGAAGACAACACCACGTGCCGGCAATAGAACCTCATTCAGAATTGTGATTCGATAACCGGGACCGATCATAGAAAGAAAATTACCCATATTATACTTTAAGGTAGGTCCTACTCCAGATTTCAATATTAGGGATGTCTACTTCCCAAAAAGATTTAATAATTAGATTTTCACAGTAAAATAATCAAATATTATTTATAATTAATTTAACAATAAATAACTAATAACTCAACCGTTCTTCTTTCATTTCTAAGTTATGGACATTTCATGACAAATTAGTAAAACACCTATATAAAAAAAATCCAAATACAATGATACAGGTATTCAGTTGTTTGAGAATAAAGTCTCAGCGAATTTTCTGTTGAGAGGTCCCTGTTTTAAATTTCCCTCGTTTGCGATGTATGTGTTTTAATAATGTTGATATTCTAATTTATTTAATCCAAAAAAGGTTTTTGTGGAGCAAAAATAAATTATTAATATAAAAAGGAGGATTTAAAACTTTATTAATTTGATACAGTGGAAATCTTGCTATTTATTGTATTGGTGCACAATTGTTGAAATCTGATTATTTTTTAGGATTTCAGATTTTTATCAATTTTGCATTTCAATCAATCTCGTTTCTTGTATTTTCTTCTTCGTTGAGTGCGCCATGTTAAGTAGTCTGTGTTTCTCTGATGTCGGCTTCTCTCTTTGCTTGTTATGTGAATGAAAAGTTTTAATATTATGATAAAACATGTCTCAGAGGGCTGTGGCATTCTTAAATAGCACCCTGAGCCTAGCTCTGCCAGACGCGTCGCCCGTTAGAAGGAATATCGATCACGGCTGGGAATGCATTGTGCAAGTGCTCTCTTGTGAACAGTAAGCCGTATCTAATAACATCATATCCGTGGACATCCATACTGTATCGCATCTCTATAAAACATCATACCGCAATTATAATATCAAGGATCATTATTAACATAATGTAACATTGTATGTATAGACATTTCACACAGATCAAAAAGTCCCAATTAAACTAAGTTATTAACCTTGATTATATATTATGGGTACTAACGCGACAATACACATAATAATGCACCAAAAAAATGCATGTAACACCTACACCCGAGACAGTTTGAAAAAGTCATCTTTCATTTTACTTTGGTCGGGAATCGATCTCCTTACTTCCGCACAACAACGAGATCATCTAAAAACGAGATTAATTTGAAAAGAGTAGTAATAGGTAATAAGCATTCTGTTCTGTAGGCCTAGTCAAAAAAACATTTTAGCGTTACGTTTTCGTTTCTCTTTCGTTCAAACGTGGACGATGTTGCGAGAACGCGTCAATTTTTGTAGCTAAAATACACAAGTACATAGCTACGAAAATTGACGCGTTCTCGCAACGTCGTCCACGTTTGAACGAAAACGAAACGAAAACGTAACGCTAAAATGTTTTTTGACTAGGCCCACTGGTTTTTAATATTCATTTGTTTTAGATGAGAACAAATGCAGCCAAAAATACAATTCTTATTCCATCTTTCGATTTTTATTGTAAAATGTTGAATATTTCTTTCTGCCAAATGAATATGGGTTTGAAATAAATAAATAAATTAGGTCATACTTTTAGATCTGGTGTCCTCCTCGATGTCATTTCTCTACATTTTCCCTCTGGTTACCAGTATGCATTTACAAGAACATGACGAATTTTATTTATAAAAAATCGTTGGTTAAAAAAAGTGGTTTCTACACAAATTGTTTAAAAAGGTTGGTTTTTTTTTGAGGAGGAATAAGATCTTATTCTAATAGAGTTGTTATTTGTATGTTTACAAATTTTGGACTATATTTTTTGGTGGTAATTCCCATGTTTAACTAATGATTTGAAATTTGAAAATATACTATGAATTCATGCGTTCAATTTTATTTATTTTATGAGCATTATTGTTCATTTTGTCAAGATATTTGTGAACAGAATCATATAATAATTCAAGAGTTTTTGTGTTTACGCTGTGGAAATCCATTTTTAATTTTATTACATAAATTAGTTTTCGCCTATACTTGTAGGCATCTTCAGGGAAACTGTCCTTCAGGAAAACAAGAAAACTTCCCTGAAGATGCCTACAAGTATAGGCGAAAACGTTCGGTATCTAACCTAACAAAGTGGAGATTAAACAGTGCTCAATAATATATTTTTATGTTTTATTTTATTTAATAGAATCATATAAGTTATAACTTTATAGAGCGTGTAATGTTTTCTTGAATTATCCCGTGGAACACCCGGTAAAGAATTGGTCTCCCACTCTTCTGCGTAAGTTTTCGAGTGTCCTGTAAAAGGCAGGTGTTCGAAAAAATGAAGACATTTGACATCTTAAATTCAGCGATGAGGCTTGCCACCCATCCTAAATGTCTTGATTTTGTATTGGCACGAAGAGGACAGTTTGCATGTTTCTTACATGCAGCTGATCTGCTGGCTACCCCACTTGTGGGATATGCCGTGATGGTATAGTAGTAGTAGTAGTAGTTTTCTTGAATTGTCGATATTGTTTTACAAACATTACATAGCATGTATAGACAATTCACATAGAACTAATTAGTCCCAAACTAAGATAATATAAATCTTGTTTTATTGATACCTACTACTTAATAAATGATAAGATATCATTAAATAAAATTACCAATAAAAATAAAAATATTGGAAGAATGACAAAGAGGAAATGCTTGTCTGAAAGAAGGGGTGCGAGTAAGCACGGGTATCCGAAAACCATGTGAATGTATGTTGGATGATTTATTCGGCGCCGTTTAATGTAGGATCCATCTCAAGGGCGCGGGAAACTATGTAGGAAGAGCGATGTTGTGGCTTGATAACGTGGAACAAATTCTCAAAGACAGATGTGTGTTAAGTAAGAGAAATCGACGTGCGTGTATGAAAAACTGTATGAATGTAGAAGAAGTGAAAGAAGTACTATGTAAGGACAGATCTATATAGTGTTCCGTTCTCTCTGCCTAACCCGCACTTGGGTGAGGCGTGAGGGTAATGTTTATTACTGGCATAGTAGTATAAATAAATAAATAAATACAGTGCGTTTACTAGAAGCATCTAGATAAAGCAGACGGGCTGAATCTATGGACTATGGGTACTATTATAATAAATGCATTGTGTACCTATGTCTGTATGTTTCTATAAAATAATAATATCACAGTAGAGTGGATGCACCAGCAGCCTAATGTCTAGCGTCATGGTAACCGTGTACTTTGTATCTAGTATCTGTAGGAAATATTATACAAACTTCTATACCTACACCGCTATTTTTCTCTTCTCAAAAACTCGACAGACATTAAAGGAGAGGGTCCCACCACTTACACCTGGACGTTTCAAGAACATCAGTTCTCATGTCAGTTTTTCTATTCAAGAGTGGTCTCGCGGTTGACCTTATGGGGAGAAAACCCACTCGAAAATGAATAGGTACCTACTCTCTTAATGTACCTACCCTTGGTAGAAAATCTCACACCGTAGAGGACACATATCACGTGTACACGACATTTATATGATTCTACTCGCATCTTAAAAATAAAAATATTTTGTGTTATGAATTTTTTGACACAATTGGATGTCGGGAACTGGATTTTTTACTTACTAGAAGTGTAGATGTCAAAAATATTTTGAACTTGATTTCAAGAGTGGAAAAATATTGAGTTGTAACATAATTATACAACTTTCAAAAATTTCATGTCATGTGATAAGCATGACACAGAGGAATTGGGAATGTTACCTAGGTTTAAAGAGTACTCTTAACCAAGCCTAAGTCGATTCATAAGCGTCGAAACTCTGTGTTGTGCACTCCTTAAGGAAGTTCACATAATGTATGTGTATCATATACAACATACCTACCTAGTTAATACCTATTCAAATAGGTTGACTATGGATGAGTGTGATCAATTGGAATGATTAATCTGGAGTAGTTCAAAATATTTTTAAAAAAATTTTGTTTTATTTTACTTAAATTATGTAATTAATTTTTAACAAGTTTTATTGAATAATTTAAAGATTAAAGAATTTAAATACCTCAGTATATATACATTGTGAGTAATTGAACACATACATATTAATTTCACCAATAAAAAATTTGAAACCCCCAAACAGCAATAATATTGCTGGTTTATATTTATTTGTATTATGTGTGTCATATTGTTTTTTAATTATGTATTGTTTTTTTTTCATGGATACCTACTCCATGTCTTGTTTGAATGTACTTTTTATGTCTGTCATGTAATTGCTATATTTTCTACATGTAAAAGGCTCACGCCGTATGTACCCATATATGCGTGAATTTCTATTCCTAAAATAGTTCAATTTTATAAGCAGAAGCAATATGTAGGCCTTGAAAAGTTTTTCTTATTTTATTTTTGGTGTTAATTTAATGGCAAGAAAAACGTTCGCAGCCCACTATATCGTCTGGAGCCTATTTTTAGACGACGCATGTGAAATAAATTGTCGAGGAAAGTACTTTCTGGAGCTTTCCATAGATGTGCTTAAAGTACATACCAATTATCACTATTACGGTACCTACTTGGTGAAACTTCCTCAAATGCGAAGCGTGTTTTAAGTGCGGAAAAAGCAGGAACTAAAATTATATTTCATACAAATTTGTAGCAGGTACCTACATGGCAGTTCTACGCCGTCCATGTGAGTACAGTCGTACTTCGTTAATTAGCGATGACTTTTCAACGGAAACTTCAAAATATTTGGAATAAAATATATTTTGAGTAAGTAGAAAAATTATGAGATCTCCTTTGGTAAATTTGAGTACAACCAAAAAGTGTGTTTTTTCACAAACTAACATATAATTATACTACATCAATACAGTTATTTTTCCTATAATTATAGAACCTTAGGTTAAAAAAAAATAAAGTTTCCACAGTTTCGAGTTTTCGACAAATCCAAATTTTATACTTGTTTGTATCGTGAAGATACAGTATGTCGTCAACGGGATTCGAAATATGGATCTTCTACTTGCATTAAGCTACCGACCACATACCTAATAAAAGTATTTCAATAAATACGTACATTATTGAAATTGTCAAGAAGTTTAATCTTAGTGATGTTATTTGGAAAATATCCCTTGCGGCATGCGAGACTTCAGTATATCGTGGTTTGTATGCACCCACCTACGCCTATACACTTGTATTCTCAACTCGCTCAGCTGCTTTCCCCACGTTTTTATTCGCGCCAGTCAAAATCATATGATTCGTGAATTTCCGCCATGACGTCTGCCACAACTTCCCACTGCAGTCGTGATTTTCCGTAATGATTCGCCAATTTTTGCGGTACTTCGTGTTCATTCGATAACGTTTCGGGAGCTTTCGGTGAAAATCGTCGATGTCAGCGCCCCTAACGGACACCGGTAGAAGCCGGGTGACAGTCAAGATGGCCGATTTATAGAGAAGTTGTGTTCCGTATCTGTACTCTTGGCATAGACCCGCCCAGTTCGTAGACCGTATCCCGCTAGCCGTCTCAGCTGTGAAGAGAGTAGGTGGGCGGCGCCGACATATGTTTTTCGGCTTTTATAAATTTGTGCTTTTATTGTAATTGTTTTTAAATAATATAATTCATTATCGCGATTATAAAACAAGTGCCGATCGTTTATTGTGTGACGTCAACACATAAATTAATTATTTTTTATAGTTTGTTTTTATTCTAGTCGCCACTCAGCTGGTTTCCGATAAGAGATTTTCATTAGACCGGTGGTTTTCTGAAGGGAAATATCGGCATGTGTGTTTAGGAATACGAATTGCCGGAGATATAGCAATTTATTTAATTCCGTTTCTGATTTATCGCCTGAAAGATTTTCCCCAAATATATTTTAGCAGTGCTCATGTGATATTGATTTGTGTCTTACGACTGAAAGTTGCATTTTACTCTCAACACGAGCCGTCTGGGGTTCATTTTTCGCCGATCAATATCCAGATTTAATTTTGTATTACTTTTATTTTACTTACTTTACAGCAAGTTAAAATAAATATAAATAAACAAATAGCAACACATTTTTTTTCAGAACTTTGACTCTCGGTACCTTTTCATTTGCGAACTTTTTAGCATATGTGCAATCATCGCTATTAATTTCATATTGCTCATTATCATTTACCATAAATAATTTTAAAGTTATTATTTAATTTGCAAATAGTATCAAAAATAAAACATAACTTTGTGTAAATAAATAATAAAGTTTTATTTATATTATAAGAAAGATATTTTGTGCTTTAAGTAATTTTACGATCTGTAACCTGTATTGAAGGATTGCGCTACAAATTCTGCAGAAAGTGATACTTCGTGTGCCAAGGCAAGTAAAAGTACATTAAATTTATATATTTTTATACAATTTAACAATTAAATATTAGAAACATTGCATGTAAAGTATGTCTAGCGCGCCCTCATTTTCCATACGAGTCGCTACTTAATGTATGTAGGAACGTGACAATGTGGAATCTCGATCATCGGAAGAAGTATAAACTGCAATCAAGATACAAGATTGATATATTTTTTCCAAATATCAATAAAAACATCAGAAAGCATTATTTGTCTAAAAACATATTGCACGCGTGTCCAAATATGTTATTACTACACGAGGTGAAAATTGAAAAGTTCATAAAGCACGTTTTAACAAATTTATGAGACCTATCATCCGTTATGAACAATATCTAATTTATAAATTTTATCTATAATATCACAGCATTTTCTCCATGTGGGGTAGCCAGTGGACTCATTAGTAATAACAATAATACACAAATAATGAACATGCTAGTTGTGGTCTTGCAATAAAACGTAAAACATTCAAGGTGGATGTCACACCTCCTCGTCGCTGAATCGAAATTGAATTGCCATTTCAACAATTACTTATTTTTTCAGGATACCTACCCGAAAATTTGCGGTAAATTGTAGAACAGCCAGGAGAATATTATTATTTTAAGTTTCTCATAATGCATAATCACTCTCTTACACTCATACAGTAAGCAATATGCTTGTATACTGAGGCGGGATCTGTCGTCGGGGACAGGAGTCGCATCTCTCGACTTGAGACTAGTGTTGTGGAATTCTCAAGAAATAATTTTTGGAGAAATTTACCGAGAAATTTCTCGGTAAATTTCTCGAAGTAGAGAATTTACAGAGAATTTTTTTTTTTTTTATTTAACGGTAAAATAATAATAAATCAGTACTTTATTCAATCAATCAATAACAATGTACAAATGTTGAGACAATTTATCACCAATATTGCTACAATTAAAGTTAGTCAATACCGGATATTTTTTCATATATTTTGTAGGGGAATTCCGCCGCATTATCGCCAATAAATAATAGGGGAATCCCCATGGGAAAAAATCAGAGAAATTTCTCTTCAATCAGAGGAGAAATTCTCGGAGAAATTTCTCGTTCTCGAGAAATTTCTCCGGAGAATTTTCTCTACTCACATCACTACTTGAGACACAACGTGGTCGAATATTAATTTGTTGAAATGTATTGGCGTAGTCCAGTAATCGGCAAACTTATTCGCCAATGAGCCAAAAATATGTAGATACATTACACCGATAAAAAAAAATGAGAGCCCAATCTGTTTATTAATTTAGTAAACCTTTATTATAATTTTAGAACTTATTTTCCAATTTCACGTTTTCTAATTGTTTGTTCTCTACGAATTTGACTCTAGGCTAGGCCTTCAGAGCCGCACTTTCGGGGGCAAAGAGCCGCATGCGGCTCCGGAGCCGCACTTTGCCGACCACTGGCCTAATCATAAACAACCAGATAAATGACCAAAGGTCACCAGGATTTCTTCCGTCACGGTGCAAGTTTGGTATCGTGCTCGTGAGATATCGCTTTTTTGTCGAGCTATAAACGAAAAAAAACTTTCAGGGACGGATGGCGTATCTGTCTCAGGAACTTTTCCAGATCTTCTGGATGTGCCTTAACGGCGATTTTTTAGACTATTTTTATGTGAATGTGAAGTAGGTATTTCTTCTGGAGAATAAGAATCTGGTAGAGTCATTCGATTCTTAAGCAAATTTTCATAAATCAATCTTCAATAATTCGGTGACAATTCGGAGCATTTCTGTAAATGTTGAAAAATGCAAGTAATGAATTTTGTGCCCATGAAATCGACCAATTTCAGACGAAATATCATTTCTCGGGTTTCATCGTACATATTTACGTGAAGGAAGTACATAATTTATGAATTTTATCTTAATACGTCCAGTTTATTTGAGATTGCACCCCTCTCTCATGGTGTAGGTAGGTACATTTCTATCACCACTACTACTACTACTACACCATAACAGCATTTCTTACAAATGGGGTAGTCAGTCTGGATTATGTAACGAACGCACCAATCCTTCTCTCTGTGCTTAAAAAATAAGACGTTGGCATATTGTGAAATCAAAATCAAATGTTTTTCTTTCTTCTTTGAATTAGGTACTATATTGTTTTTATTTTATTTAAAGAAACGTTTTTCGTATTTTACAAGCACATTATCAATCTCCTTCAGCAAACTTCATTGGACAAATGTTTATGCACTAGTTTGTAATATATTCCAAAATGACTTATGTTTTGCTTGGTTAGTAAATAAAAAAAAATCTATTTCTCTATCTATCTATTCCCTCACGCCTTATCCCAAGTGGGGCAGGCAGAGAGAACGGAACGCCAATCAGATCTGTCCTTACATACTTCTCTCGCCTCCTCTACATTCATGCAACCTCTCATGCACGCACGTCGATTTCTCTTACTCAAAACACGGCCGTCCTTGAGAATTTGATCTACTTGACTTTTACAGGACACTCGAAAATTAACAAAAAAGAGTGAGAGACCTATCTTTACCAGAAACTCCACTAGATTATCGGGACTTATAAATACTCGGCAATTGATTTTGTTGTATTGTCATTGTTAATAATCAGCTGATATTCTAAACACCTGTCGACACAATTTAAGTAAGTCTTTTATTTTATAATAATTAGCCATCGTCTATAGTAGGGGTTTTAAACTTTTCAATTTAAGGGCCTTACTGATTTCTCCAGTAAGTTCCAATACCCAAAACCATTTCCATTTTGTTTAACCTCTTTTCTCGAATATTTTATAGACTAATCGATGAGAAGGTGCACTTGACTGGATGTTCTGGTTACAGTAAATGTACTATTTTTATTTTATTTATAATTAATTCGATAAGCCATTAGCTATCGTAGGCCGAATTGATGACTCTGGCTGACTGGATTTGGCAAGCGGGCCGTAGTTTGGAAACCCCTGATCTTTGAAACCAGGCCACGAATTCACAATCATTATTATTGTTTTGAAAATTTGAAACGAAATTAGTTGTACTTATTCAACGCTATATTTATGTATTATTATAATATTATTCACTTTGATATCCGCCATTGCAGGCTATTTTTAAATTTTTCCGTTAAATAGAAATACATTTTTACATCCCAATTAGTATTTAAATCGGTTGATAATAATATGAACGGTTTATATGAGAAAAGAGATCTGTTTGTTTATAACACGTAGTTATAGTTCATTGGCTACCCTATTTTTGGAAGATGTGATGGTATAAATCAGCGGTCGGTGAACTTACCCCAAATTATTTTTGTTTAAGTCGATATTACCTACCACCCCTTCACTTTAAAAAGGAGACGATCCAAATTTGTAATAAAAATAATAATTTGTAATATTTGAAAAAAAATACTAACACGATTATAAAATAACGAATAAGAAAAATTTCCTTATTACCCCCAAAAATTTCATTTTTACCCCATTTGGGGTAGTTTGCCCCGGTTCCCCGACCGCTGGTAAAAATAGATAGGTTAATAGAAATTATGAAATAATGTTTGAATGAAATTATGCCACCCATCCTGAATGTCTTATTTTGTAGTTGGCACGTGGAGGACAGCTTGCATGTTTTTTTTACATGCGGCTGGCCTGCTGGCTACCTCATTTGTGAGATGTAAAGTAGTAGTTTTCCCATAGCAATGCCGGATTCAAACATATTTTATGTAGCTTCTTGGTAATAATTTATTTATTTATTTATAATAACATATACGGCACAAGGCCATTAAACATATACAAAAAATCAATTTCAAACGCAGTCACATTTACTTATCACACACACACACATACACACAACCATACAATGCAGCAATATAAAACTATAGCACCCGCCAGTATACAAACTTATTTTATAACAATTACAGACTATCCACATTAAAGTAACAATGCTGCTATCCCACTCACACTTACCATCGTCCGCATAAACAGACACCGGGTACAGAGATAATGTTCTTTTTAAATTACGTTTTTACTAATTTTACGCTTTTCGACTATATTTCGTTTCGCTCTAACGATTTTGACACATCAAATAATTATTTTGATTGATCTTATAACGGCATCGATTTTATTTTATTTCAATTTAATCAATTTGTAGTTAAGTATCTAAATTTTATGAAGAACTTTTAAGTTTTAAGTTTAAGTGTGGATATTGTTAGTCATATTTATTTATTTATTTTATTCTTCTTGCACATCATCATTCATATAACAAATAAAATAAAGCAATATACACAAGAAAAAATATGATGATGTGCAGTGGCGAGATTATCACTATATAGTGATTTTATTATAAAAGTCATTTGGAAGTTAACTACTTACTGTGTTTTTTTTTTCAATTTTATCTTCGACATGTTATGTCTTTGTCAAAACTGAGTTTTGTCAAAAAAAGTTTTTTTTTATTTACATTAAATTCTAAATATACAATTTTTTTCAATGACATGTAGAGGATGTCATGCATGTTCATTATGTTGGCTTAACCACTTTTGCCTTGACCACTTTTACTTGACCAATTGACAGGCATATAAATGAAATTAAAATAATTATAACTAAATGTAATATGTATTTATTATATTTATGTATATTGGAGAGTTTCTCTGAGCTTACAAGTTAATATAAAAATAATGTATAACGTTTAGGATAGCAGTACGCCATACTGTATGCCATGTGTATGTGTGTGTATAAAGTAAGGGAAAAAACCTGGACGTTTTCTCGATAGTTTTTGTATGTTAAAACTTTCATGACGTCATTGTGGTTTCAGACGCGGCCAACTTATATTCAGGCACGGTTGCGGGAAGTTAATAATTATTATATCAATATATATTTTTTTTAAATTTCGTTCCCAGCGTTGAGATATGGCACCCGTCCTAAATGTCTTGTTTTTATGCTGCAAAGAGAGTGAATTATGGTAATGAGAGATATATAGACAGAGATAGTACCATAATATACCATGAATTTTCAAGTAACTAACGATACTGCATAGAGAAGAAGGCATATTCCCATTTCATTCCTTCACTTTTTGCACCAAAATTTTTGGCGTGGCCGCTTAATCTAGAGTGCTCCCTCGGGGCAGCATTTCTTGCTTCAATGCGACATTAAATCCTGTTTGTGCATGTGTGTGTGTGTGTGTCGTTATGAAGTTACATATCTCCAGGTACGGCACGAGGTATGTGACGGTCGCTGCCCTTTAAAAATATACCATGAATTATACCCTTCTTCCAATGCTAATTTGCCAGATAAATATTGTTTTCGCTCACAAGGTTTCCAATGATCTGTACGAATTTCTTTGCCTGTATTCTGTTCTACTGACAGATGATATAATATTAGAGTGTTAGGAATATCTAAGGCAGAGGTTACTCAATCAGCACAAAATAGCTGGTAGTGGAAGATATTTGTTTTCACTCTGTGTTATTGAGAGGAACGTTAGAGAACTGAAAAAGTAAAAGTTTGAAGTGTAAGATTATTTCTCATCTAACTTAGCTGTTTATTCTATTCAGTGCATCATTGTTTAATTTATTTATTTATTCAATACGGTTTATCTTTTTCATCAGCCGGCATTGCAGTTTACATATAAAAAAAAACAATAATAATAAATAAATATCTCGTAAGTTAATAAAATTACCGGTGTAATTACTAAATATTTTGATTCATTTTAATTTCTTATTGCAATAAACACCTATGCCCTTTAATAACATTTTTTTAATGTCTATCTGGGTATTTGTTATTAACCCAAATACAACTTGTACACCTTTCACAGTAAACTAAAAGCTTGTGTCGTGAAAGGGAAGTTTGCCGGAACCTGGTATCGAATCGCGCACCTCTTGTGCCTGAAGCTGAGACTCTACTTTCAAGCTACCGACGAACTCTATTACATATTATATGATTAAAAAATACATGAAAAATAATGGTTTTACTATAGGGCATTTATCAATTAGTTTGTGGTAAACCACTGATTAGTATGTCTGAGTGTGCAAGACACAATTAGATTTGTAGAGATATTGTTAAAGTTATGTAACACTGTCCAGATCATGTGATAGTAAAACATAAAAAGCACGGTAAATGAACCTCTTATTTTGTAGGATCCGGGTAATAGGGATACATAAATGTATAAGAGTTGAGGAGAGTGAGTATTAAAGTAATAATAATAATAGGCCCACTACAACGGCGATGACGCGCTATTTCCACGGAGAGTTTGGTTTGATAAAAGGTCAGAGGTTGTATGACGAGACCAGCTAGTACATAAATACCTAGTTCCCTCTCGTATATTCTCATATCACCTTACTCACCCCTTTGAATTTCTGCGCTCCTAATATCTCGTGGGTGTGATTGTTGGATTTATGTTGTTTGATCTTTTCTCGCATTTAATTATTATTATTGTTCAAATAAATGTTTTTTATTTTATTTATTTATTTAATCCTTCCGCTGCCGGAAAACATTAATTTAACAAATTTTTTACTCGTTGTAAAAATTTTCTTCTCAAAATATACCTTGTTTTTGCTTATTTGTGTTGGAGACATAAATGTGAGGTACTATGCAACACTGTTTCATTCAAATTGAGCAAAAAATAAGGTAGTTTTATAATTCGTGACAAAAAATATAAACATAAGTATATACTTGCTTGCATAAAATGATTAAGCAGATGAATTAACAAATTCTCCTTAATTTTGTTATCCCTTACCCGTAAAACTGACATTTAATTAAACTCAATACCTCAGTTTGTGGAAGTCTATGGTTTGAGGTTGGTGTTGCGTAAGACATTGTCCCAAAAGAAAAAAAATAAATTATAAGTAAAACAGTAGTCTTAACACTAATAACAATGTATGAGAAACTCAGGTGATTTTCTTTTTTTTTTTCATGTTTTCAAGACGATATATAGGTAGTTAGTTTTCAATTTTCCACTTAGTAGTAAATACTTATTTATTAAATACATATTTATTTATTTTATTCTTCACTGTGCATTGTTTAGGTACAATAATACAATTTAAAACAGTATCATAGAAAATATCAGTTATACAATTCAATGTACAAAGGGCGAGTTTAATATTTGTATCATAATATTGACCATACTAAGCCGATTCATAAACAATAATATTTCAGTTTATACTGTTCGCAATATAACTGCATAGTGGGAGTGATTTTGTATCAAAGGATATTCATATTGCTTGTTTTTTATAAGCGTAGGTTTAAAAATTTCGAAATTGATATTTCAAAAAAAGAATGTAGCTAGTTTCATGTTGGCGTATTGGTGATTATACTATGTCCATGCGATTCAATATTAGTGATCAACCGTAGTCGCTTTATTGAGATTTAACAGGACTTCACAGCCAGAATTTAATTTGAAATCGTTCGACTATATGCAAAAAATTGCCTAAAAACAGGTGTTTACTCCAAATTTTAACTTTTAAACTACGTACGAACCAATAAACTACGAAGCATTAAAAAAATACTGTCTCTCTTTTTGCGGTAAGTGAAAAGGGAGATAAAGAAATGAAGTATATTTCACTCATTATCTATACACCACTTGGTCACTAACACACGTAAATATAGTTAATATTATGTCCGAAAAACTACGAACATTAAAAAATCACTGTCTCTCTTTTTGCGGTAAGTGAAAAAGGAGATAAAAAATGCGACGTACGTGATGTATATTTCACTCATTATCTATGACACCAAATGACACAAAAATCATTGCGTACAAAGACATAATTTTTAACAAGATTGTGCACTCCATTGAAAAAACGGCATGTATAATGCAATTGATGCACCAGAGGTCAACAAGGCCCACCTGCGAGAGAGCATTCATGCCCCAAGAGTTATAAATAGGCCTACATATACCTATACATGAATATAGCAAACACGTAGGTAGGTAGACTATTATTATTTTTGCTGGATAGTGGTAGGTGTTTACTTAATTGGCGTTCCCTTCTCTCTGCTTACTCCACATGGGATGTGGCGTGAGGGTATAGATAGATTCATCAAATCATTGGTCATAAAAAAGCTTATTAGCTTTACATGTCTACCTTGTTGTATGTACATATATGTGGGCGTATAAGTGGGTATATTTCCAATAAAGTACTCAAATACTTTTTTTTTAATAATACTCAGTTTTATTCTGCAACAATTATATAATTTATATTATACACCTTAAAAAGTACACGTAAAGTAGGTATATTTGAGTTTATCCATAATTTGTTGCACCATTCTGCATTGAGTTGACCATAATTTATTCTTTCTTCTGGGACGTCAAATTAAGTGACAATGATGGCTGCCTTAAGAAACGGCGACTGTGGCACCAGTGCTGCAAAAGTATAAAAGAATATTTAATATGTTTTTCCCTTGTTTATTATTTTTGACTCCACCATTAAATTGCAAACAACAAAAAGGCCGGGATTTGGAGAGAATGATTCATGCATCTTTAGTATCACAAAAAAAGATTTGAGTCATCATAATCCAAGGATAAATTTACAATCTGTCCATATATTTGCAGAGTATTTTTTCATCATCGAAATAAAACAAAATTATAGCAATAAAGTGATTTAATGTGTAATCGTGTCTTATGGCCGGTTTCAATAACCTATCTATCCGTGACTATCGATTGAAATGTATGATTCAAAATATAGAACACAATAGATTTCAATCGACAGGAGCGGATAGATAGATTATTGAAACCGGCCAATAATGCACAGTCTTATTAAAGTACAATGTCTTTGTGCTAAAATTTCACGTGGAAATGGAATGTCAAAATATAAATATTATATGTTTCCATAGTAACCATACATGCAAAGTGGTTTCTGCAAATATGTAAATATATAATATGCATATTTAGAAAACTTCGAATACTCATAATAATCTAAAAATCAAATGCATGCTGAGATATATTTTTACATTAAACCATTTTCTCACTATTGATTCACAAACTAATTTTATATTATTACTTATTACATTTATGGAATACTTAAATCATTCGCAAACTAGTGAATAGCATCATGAATAAATACATAAAATAAAATAATAATAATTGTACCAAAGCTTGTTTTAAAACATACATATGTATCCGAGATTCAAACATGTTGCGTGTATTAATATATCAGCTTATTTGAAATAGTAACATGAAAATAAGATAATACGTGCTGATTTTACTATATACCTAAATATCAGGATATCAGTTAAGAACTATGTACTTACATTTGCAAATGATAAGTCAAGTCTTAGTAATTCTCCATCACCGTTTTAATGTCACTAATCATCTAATCATCTGATAATCTGGAAAGTATAAAACATAAAGAATTTATTAATTTATTCTATCAGAAACATTGTTTGCTTACTCTCTCTCTCTCTCTCTTTTTGGCATTGCACCCAATATATGAGTGATGCTGCATTGTTTGCTTACTCACGCGTATTAAAATATTTTATTTTTAATAATTACTTTAGGAAAGGTTACGTTACAAAAAAAAAAATATGTCAAAAACGATATAATATAAATCAACCATTATAATATACTCACTCATTTTGATCATGTGAATAATATGTAGCTAATTTATTTTTTCTTAACATTCGTAATGACTCTTTCGTCATTTTAAATAATGAAAAAATTAAAATAAAACTATAAATCAGTGTATTTAGTATATTTCTGATTTAATACTAATACTCACAAAAATAACAAAATGTTGCTATGACAACAATATTGACATCGGTGAATGTCATTCTGAGGAGTTCATACACAAAGTTACCTACATCAACTCTAGAACATTGAAACTAAGAAAACAGCATACCTAAATAAATTTGGTGAATTCTTTGCAGAGTAGGTACCGGCAGCAATTTAGATCCCTGATACCGGATATATTTCTATGTATTTGTATTATTTTATCATAGTCTTTGTAAGGTATACGAACTGTAATTTAGTGTTAAGAGCATATTTTCTGTATTCATCTTTTAATAATTGGATATTAGCTGGCACTTTGCGTTTATCATTAGAAAAGAAATATGTTGCAACTAATAAGCAAAAAGAGAAATAGGCGGATATGCTGAGGTCAATCTACAGTTTTATTAAGTACACAAACAAGTTCACCAACATTAAATTAAAAATAAAAAATACTAATTTATTTGAATTAATTATATAAAACACTTATTTGTAGTGTTTAAACTGTGACTTTTTATTGATTAAAAGTCACAGTGGATATAATATAAATAAGTGATTTATTTGTAAGTAATTCAACATGAATTTCCACCGAGAACCGTCGGTTGAAAATATCAACTTCACTGATTTATTTTACTTCATTCATAGTTAAATATTTGTGAAAAATGGATCGGTGTGCCTTTACTTGTGAACTCCTCATCTATAGTACTGAACACTCATTCTCGTATTCGTTGATTCGCATTTTGACAGACATGGAAATAAATATTATTTAGGTATATTAAGTTATAATGTTTTTTTTTTATGAAAAAAAAACATTTATATAGGGATTACTTGATGACACATATAAAAATATGTTTCCTTGGTAAAAATCAAGTAATCTAGTGCTGTAATTATGTAGTTTCAAGCATAAAACCATCTCTATTTTTTAATAATTTTAAATAAATAATCAGACGCAGATTCAACAGCGTGCCGACTCTTTGGCTCGGCTGGCCGAACTAACCCGATTTTTGAGTTCTACGGAAATTTTCATAAAAACTTTCCCGCAAGCGGAAAATTTAAAATGAAAATTTCAAAATATAAATAACACATCACGCTATTATAATCATATGACAAATTATTCAATTAAAATTGTTTTAAATATGTTTTCCTTATTCGAACTTGACGAACTAAAAATTATATTTTCTTATGTGCACGTCACAAATCCCATTTTTTTCGCATATTAAAAAAAATACGGCTAAATATTACCCAAATTTAAGAAAAATAGGTTTTTTCTAAAGCATCCTTGGAGCAAAATTTACTTCATCATTTATGTAACCTCTAAGATGATTGTCTTAAAATACCTCTGCTAGTCGTGATGAAATTTCGGAAGGTGTTTTTCAATCGATAATTTCTACATGAATCTCTCGGTTATTTTTTTTATTATTATTAAAAATACATTAAAATATGTTCAAATTTTGATATTATCAAAAACAAACAGTAAAAATATCATCTCGATCACGAAAATATTGCAATTAATTAATAATCAATGTTGAAAAATGGTTGCGTAAAATCATGTGACAATTTCGAGTTCCCTACCTATCAAGGGCTCTTAAGCAGCTAGTCACTTTTGAAAACATTTTGGCGGTAGATTCAGTTAGTTTCAAATCTTTCGTTGTAACGATATTTCATTATTAATTTTGTTGTATTTGGGTTTATAACAAAACCCAGATATATCTTTTTTTAAAGAGATCAATAGGCTTGAATCATGGAAATGGAAAACGTATACTTCAGCAGAGGAATGATGTGAACTTGATCTCTTAAAAAAAACATATTTTACCATCTGTCTACTGATCATTTCAACTGCATTTACTCGATGCAAATTAGTTGTTCGATCAATTATTATTGAAACGTATGAAAATTGAACGTGGGGAGGGGTGACTACCCCCCAGGGAAAACATTTTTAATCTACTGTGCTACGTGCTTGATGAACTCAGTAGGTATATCTGAACTGTTCATTATCGTCTATTTCACATTTTTTCCAATCAGGTCGACGATTTCCGTATTATTATTATTATGCCATATATTTCCGCGGAGCACGTGGCAAAGAATTGGTTTCTCGCTGTTTTCCGTAAGTTTTCGAGGGTCTAGTAAATAAAGGCAGGTGTTCGAATTTTACATCTTAAATTCATCGAAATTATTCTTACACCCATCCTGAATGTATGCTTTATTTTTTTGTCGCGGAGAGGACGGCGTGTATGTTTGTTACATGCATCTAGTCTGCTGGCCACTCCACTTGTGGGATATGTCGTGATGGGATAGATGTAGCTTGAATTTTTCAATAAAATTTAATCTGGATTTGTTACAACCCAAAATACAACACTTGTTTGTGTGGTAAAGAGGTAGGTATTCGAATTCGACATCTTCCGGTTGAAGACTACTATCAGCCCAGCGACCACCACTTTATTTGGATATTCTTTAAATACGCACTGAAATTGCAAAAAATGTATATGCCGTGTATAATAAATATCCCAAATTCTCCTGTCGGCAAGACTATAAAATTATTTAATGACTTGATATTTTCAACATAACATTACTTGATCGCCAGGATAGAGACTCTTTTGATTCTTTTTATACAATGGTGCGACGTTTTCCAACTTAGCTAAGCTTTCAATATGTGACAATTTTCGCATGTTTTCGATGCAAATATCCAAAAATATCCCAATATTCGCATCACTATGACTTTTGTAATATTACATTTTACGTTACGCATTCACACGTCAAATCATATTATTTTCGTGTTTCAGGTAAAGGTCAGGTGATTATATTATTTGCGTTGTAAATATTATTATTTAGTTTTTCCAATAGTAATCAATTTAAAAAAGAGTAGTATTTAATTAACATACTCATTGTGTTTTCCTGGGAAGAAAAGGTTATGGGATTTTTTGTTACACTTAAAATGTCAAACATTTTATACATATTCTATGAAAATATATTTTACTAAAAAAACATTTCCTAGTTGGCCAAAAAGAGATATATGTTTATTAGCCCATTAGATTTTTGGGTCAATTTCTACTATATTCAGTTGTCAGTAGTCCAGTAGTTCCCATTACGTAAATATATAGTGATAATCATAGTTGTATTTATTTTTATTGTCTTTCACTGAACACTGTTACAAGATATCATGGGGCATCCAGATATGAGTTGGGAGAGATGAAATTATATTAAAAATATAATTTAATTTGTAATGATTTATTCCTCTACATAATTGATTTCATGGCATAATTATGCATTTACATAAAATTGCAATCAATGGACAAAATCCACCCTCTCGCCCCTATATGGCTTCTGTGATATCTTGTTACGGTATACAGTGAAGGATAATAAAAATACGTAGAAATTACTATTATCATCAATATAATATTTTCGCAATGGGAACTACTGGATAACCTATTGAAAAAATTGATCGATTTTTGATGGTCTGTACGACTCTCTTTAGATAATAAGTTACTTTGACAAACTTAAATCAGAACGATTCTTCAGATTTTCACAGTCCTCCTAACTTAAAGCCATGATTATCTGCTCCCAGGAATTCGAACGTCTGGCGAGGTAAAGCTATATCTACTCATCCCTCAAGTTTCACTGGAGTGGACGCTGAATTTCTACCCTTAATTGTAATCTAAGAGTGAGATACATTTGAACTTTCTCTATTCAATGGGCTTCCGTGGGCCCTAGTCATTGCCCTGCTCAAAAGCCAACATTAATACTATAGTGTAATGTCTAAACTCAGTGTCTAGTGTCGTCTTGTATTCTAAGCTTTACATATTCTGAAACATCCCTTAAACTAATATCTCAGTGATGACAATAGACTTGCTTATTTTCAAATAATACATTATTTACAGTTGAATGTTTGATTTTCTTCTATACACCACCATGATGATCGTCGCGGTCCATTAGCTTTGAATGAGGGTCTATTCACCTCTCATTCCCTCTCGTGTACCCACTTACAAATATATTATTATATTCTCTTCTTAACAATCCTTTATATCGCCCTCTCCTTTCCACTCATCATTATTAACTCGTCTTTCTCGGTCTGTTTTAGACAAAGCCTTTTGACTGTATCGTTAATTACTCTCTCTTCCTCTCGCAATAGCCTCCGGGTAGGTTACCCCACATTTTGCGGGCCAATTGAGTGCATAAAGCTTAGCAGTGACCGACCGAAAGTTCGATTTTGGCCAGTTTCGGCAAAAAAGGTTTGCGAAATAAAATTCGGTTTACAAAGTTTGGATTTGGAAGAAAATATTGTGAAAACTGTTTAGTATTCGGGTGAACTGTTTTGTCTTTCACTCATTCTTTCATTTCTGCCCTACCTTTTGGGTCTTATGAAATTAAGGCGACGAAATTTACACAAATCATACAATGACATTTTAAAATTATTTGAGTTCATGAAGAAATGCAATTTTAATAGGAATAGGTTTCCAACCAACTTTTTCCGTAAGTTTTCGAGTGTCCTGTAAAAGGCAGGTTTTACGAAAAAATAAAGACATTTTACATCGTAAATTCAGTGATGAAGTTTGCCAACCATCCTAAATATCTTGATTATTTTGTTTGGACGTAGAAGACAACTTGCATGTTTATGACATGTGGCTGGTCTGCTGGCTGCCCCATTTCTGGGCTGTGCCATGATGGTGTAGTAGTAGTAGTAATAGGATTTTCGCCGAAAGTCCGTTTCGAATTTTGGTCGGACTCGTACACTTTCTGCTTTGTGGTCGTTTTCTGAATATCTAAGTACCCTCGGCAATTATACTCGACTCTTTTTGTTAATTTATTTCAGCCAGGTTAGGTATCCTTGCCTCAGACGTGAGTCGGCGAAAATTTTCAGGCGCCACTGCAAAGAGCAATAAATAACGTTTGTAACAAAAAAAAAACATCAATTAATTATTAGTATTGATTGATGTTTTAAAATGAAAACTATTTAAATTGGCTGCTCATGAACAGAATATCAGTTATTTATTAAGTTTTGATTTGTTTTTTATGTACCAAATTATTGTGAACTTTGCCAAAAATCTCAAAAGGGTTCAAGGCGTTGTTTAGTGCCTTCTAAACATATATTGCTTTTTTGTTATACCCATTTTTTTAGTCCCAAAATAGATTTGAATAAATTTTCGAGTGTCCTATAAAAGGCATAGTTAAGAATTCTGAAACGTGGCTTCATCACAGAATGTTGCACATCCAATGGGCTGATTTGGTTGCCATCAATGAGGTATTGCGGAGGGCTAGAACAGATAGAGAAATGTTGTACGATAAAAAGATGAGGAAAATGGTATATTTGGGACACGTAATTCGAAATGAGAAATAAGGTTTGCTCCAACTCATTTTGAAGGGAAAAATTGAGGGTGGTCGCAGTGTGGAAAGGCGGCAGATGTCCTCGCTAAGAAATATCCGAGAGTGAACCGGAGTCCAGAGGGTGAAAGAGCTGTTCCGGCTTAAGTATGACACATGTAACATTCTTATTCCGTTATCGATTTGTTATTAATTTTTATGTTGGATTAGTCATGCTTTGTCACTGGTCTTTGAATTCCTGGAATAATACTCGTGAATCACTTATTTCAAAGCCTTTTACCCTTAACGATTATCAATAGTTTCATCACGATATCTCCCAAGTGATAATATCACATTTTGAATGTTTTTTAAATATTCTACAATGCACATCCGTTACTTGATTTTTTAAAATCGCGATCGATTTCGGTAAACCTTTACCATTGACGAGCGAGATAAAACGATTTTAAAAAATCAAGTAACGGATGTGCATTGTAGAATATTTAAAAAACATTCAAAATGTCTCGTAACTGTTACATAGTTAATGCTTCTAAAATAACTGATATTGATAATATCACACACATATAATATATTATAATCTGTAAGTGTTTTTTTTATTTTGCTATATTATTGTAATTTCCGTTTGTCTTAGTTTATAATATTATGCTGTATTTTGTCCACTGCCCAGCAATAAGGTTAAACAGCTTTAGAAATATAATTACATATTCCGTAAAACTTTTGCAGAAAAAGAGGAAAAAATAGGCACTTCGTGTCGGAAGACGTAAGACGTAAACAAAAACGTAATCCGTGTATAATATTATTATATAAAAAAAGTCGTGTTTGCTCAAATAACATAATTTCTCATAAATAAAAAATGATCACATTATTTTTGCCGAACTATGCCGAACTTGGTCACATTCAATTGCCTTGTTCATCATGAGTTTGTATTATATTAATCAAAATCTCTCGGTTATCGGCACAATGAAGTACTAATTTATCAAGCTTTATTGCTAACTACATTTTTATTATTCGTTTTTCGAATATGCCTACCATGTTCTATTTTTTAAATATCGATACGACGTTCGAAAATGGAAAACATTTTTATTTCATCCAATATAAAGCGATTTTAATTGCTTCCTTTTTCAAATTTATCTCAATCGCCAATCGCAGTGATTGACTTATTTGTAATCTTCGCTCTGTGATTGGTGGAAACGAATAAAAATTAGCTTCAAAGGTATTTGATTCTTGTTTTAAATTTCATTTATTGCCAATTTTTGCCATGTTTTCATTTATTGCCAATTTTGCAGGTAAATCTTTTAGAGTTATATGATATTTTTATCTTTAAAAGTAAATATATTTTTGGATACGTATATTTTTTATTTTCCAAAAAAATAACATAAAAACAACATTATGGAATATATTGCCCCACTAGATTAAAATTTTGTATGTATATATTATTTTCTTTTTTTTCTTTTTTTTTTATGATTTTTGGGTTAGTTGGAAGATATCGCTTGCACGCGATAAACTCGCCCATTGTGCATGATAATTATTTGTATTTATAATCTGTTTATATGTATGTTTTTTTAAGGCACAATAAAGTTTATTATTATTATTATTATTATTAAAATCTATTCTGGGGCAAATTCTTAATTATATATAACGCACTGATGTGTTTGATGTTTAAGACATTTAACATCTGCAGTTCAACATTACGGCATATGCCACCCATTCTGAGTGTAATAACTTTTATTTTTATCTCAACAGAAAAAAAACAAAGCAAAATACAAAAACAAGAAAAAAGCAAGACAGAAAAAAATGACAAAAGAGATATCATCAAAAAGAAACAACATAATCAAAAGAGAGTCTATATCCTGGCTATCATGTCATTGTATGCAGTTAGTCCGCTGGCTACCCTACTTGCGTGAAGTGCTGTGGCGTTATAATCCTATCTGATTTTGTCCACGTGTAAATTAATAAAATCTATTTTATTCTATCCTTCTCAAGACCATCCACTCGTTTGCGACTGATATAGAACAGTAAAATCCACCAAGTCTATACTATACTACTATACTATACCCTCACGCCGCGCCGTGTCGAACGGAACGCCAAACAGATCTATCTTTACACACTTCCTCCACATTCTTACTCAACACGCGGCCGTCCTTGAGAATTTGATCCACGTGATCAAGCCACGTGGTTCTCGGACGCCCGCGTTTCCTCACACCCTTTCTTTCAGATAAGTATATCCTCTTTGTCACTCTTACCTCGTTCATTCGTTCAACATGCCCAAACCACCGTAGTTTATTCACGCGCATTCTGTCCATAACACTCTTCTTGCAACCGCTCATTCTTCTAAGAATTCGTCGAGAGTTCGTCGGTAGCCTGGAGGTAGAGTCTCGGCCTTCAGAACAAGGGGTCCGTGGTTCGATCCCAGGTGCCGGCAAACTCCCCTTTCACGGCACAAGCTTTTAGCTTAGTGTGAAAGGTGTATAAGGTTGTATTTGGGTTTATAACAAACCCAGATATATCTTTTTTAAAAAAAAAAAAAAAAATTAAACTTCTAATATCCTCATTCTTCACTCTATCACGCAACGTTTTACCAACCATTCTTCTCAACGATCGCATCTCTACTGCATTTATTCCACTTTCGTCCTTTTTCAACCACTTCCATGTCTCGCCTTCATACGTAAGTGACGGTACCAGAATGGTATTGTGCACCAGCATTTTAGCCATGTTCGACACATTGCCATTGCTGACAATGGGTCGAAGTGCACCGTTTACTCTAGCACCGGCCACTTTCCTTCTTTCAATGTCCCTATCGCATCTTCCATCCCTCGCAAACATACTTCCCAAATATACATACTCACTTACTTGCTCCAAACATTCGTCACCAACTTTGATCCATCAAGTCCATAAGTGTTTAATGTATCTGATGGCAGGTAGGTGCCTTCGTGCTAGTCTTTTAACTGTAGGTACTAGTCTGGTGGGTGCCTATTACTATTATTATTGTACTAATAGAGTTATTGTCATTATTGGTCTCTGTTCAGGACTGAGGAAGTCGTTCATCTGACGCGTCGGTTTTTATGTCCATTTAATATCGACTCAGCCCTGCCACTTAATAATATTACACTATATTATATTTATATACTAGCTGGCCCGGCGAACTTCGTACCGCCTAAGAATCAATGAACGATTTCATACATACATCTTCTTCCCCTTGTCCTAGTTCGGTCGGGGACCCATTGCCCCTAAGTATCTCCTCCAGAGATAACTGTCCACCGCTGCTTCCAGGACCTCTGGCCACTCCAAACCTAGCCTTTCAACACATGTTCGACACCTGCCCTATCTTCTGCCCTCTCCCACTGACTTTATGAATGATTAATATTATTAATCTCTTCACAAACTCCCGTAATTGTCAAAGTGTGTCATCGAAGGTATAGTGTAAAAAAATATAATTCATTTGGAACTTTCGCAGTTTAGCGGCCCCACCCGTTGTCGAGTACTTTTTTCCATGTAAAAGTAATATTTTCCAAACTTGAGGAAATTGTTGCCATATGGTGAATTATTTTTTTGTCACCAAATTTTTGAAAAATTCTTTTATAGGAAAAAAAATTCGCAACTATGAAACTTGAGCGGCCCCACCCGTTGTCGAGTAATATGTACGGAATTTTAGGAAATTAATTTTCGAAGTGGATTTTTTTTGCCGGCAAATTAAAATAATTCTACATATGGCAACAATTTCCTCAAGTTTCAAAAATATTACCTTTTCTATGGAAAAAAAGTACTCGACAACGGGTGGGGCCGCTAAACTGCGAAAGTTACATTCATTTTTTTTACATAGACAATTCACACACATCGAGCTAGTCCCAAACTTAGATGAATCTTGATTATGGGTAGGTACTAACGCGACGATACACACATATACAATGCACTATATACAAATACATATATATGTAACACCCAGACCCAGGACAATTTGAAAAAGGTCATTCTTCCCTTTGCCCTGTCCGGGAATCGAACCCGGGACCTCGTGACTCAAAGGAAAGAGCTCCGCGCCACACCGGCCGACATGAACAATTTATGTTGAACAATTATACTTAACTCAGATTTGTTTATAAATTATCTACAGTACGTAATATAATTATGTATGTAGGTACTAATTTTTTTTTCAGGTAGATTTTACCTATTCATTGAAAATTTATAAAAATTCTTTCCATGATTTTTTAAAAATTGAAATATCAGAACTACAAATGTTAAATTGTATGGATAACGATTCTAATTTGAGAATGTATAGAAAAATTATCATATAAATAGGCCAATCTATAAAAAAAACTTCATTGTTGATTTTGTATAATTCTCCATATTGCATTTTTTATTGAAATTAAAAATGTACGGCGTAAATAATTTTCTTCGTAATTTTTCTTCTCTGTCTGCAAATTTCACTACACAATCTTGCATCAGAACTACCTACATGAACACATTCTTATTTTCATCTTTAATAGCACAATTTTTGGTTCAATAATAATTTTCCATCTGCAAAAATAAAATATATATATCCCGTGGAGCACCCGGTAAAGAATTGGTCTCCCACTCTTCTGCGTAAGTTTTCGAGTGTCCTGTAAAAGGCAGGTGTTCGAAAAAAATAAGACATTTTACATCTTAAATTCAGCGTTGAGGTTTGCCACCCATCCTGAATGTCTTGATTTTATACTGGCACAAAGAGGACAGTTTGTATGTTTCTTACATACAGCTGATCTGCTGGCTACCCCACTTGTGGGATATGCCGTGATGGTATAGTAGTAGTAGTAGTAGTAAAAATAAAATACAATTTCAAATATAATCTGTGCACGTCCACATTTTATGTGACAGAAGAGCTATCGATACATAAATATTAGTCGAATAATTCGGTTGTTACATGGCAATAGGTTGTATCTCGCATTTTTTGCGTTTTCAAGTTTGTTCCATAAAATGCTCAAAATAGTGTAATATTTGATGTGGCAAAAGGATATGTCTCTTTATAGTCAGAATAAAGAGAGAAAAGACGTCACTTATTGACATGTAGAAAGATTGTTTTCTTCAACATGGCAAAAAAACTCAAATATTTTTAAACTGCAAGAAATTATTTAGTGAATGTTACATACATCTTGTAGAAGAAATTATTAAGAGAATGTTACATCTATCTTGTAGAAATAATAATTACCTTCATTTTGATATATAATGCTCGAAATTTGGCTGAAATATCTGTTTTGCAAACTTTGTTTTTGCTCTCCTGTAAAATTATGTTTTAGTGAGATACAACCTATTGCCATGTAACTACCGAATTATAGTAAACAAATATTAGTACACATTTCGTTCATATTAGTTATAGTAATTTGGTTCTTAATATAGCAGAACCTACGGATTATTTTAGCACAATGCAACAGGCGACGTGGGGGCGCTAATAGCGTATGGACTCTCCATATTGTTTTTATTTTTGAAATTAAAAATGTATGGCGTAAATAATTTTCTTCATATTGTTTCTTCCCGTGAATTTGTAAGATGTTTTAATAGCCTATAGTTTAATCCGGGCGGAGAAGAATCCAACAAATCAGAGATCATTCAAATCGGTACAGCCATTCTTGAGTTATAAGTGTTGTAACACACACGTCTTCCTTTTATATATTAGACTAGTGTAGTTTATTCGACGTAACTCGGGAAATAAATAAACATCAAATTAATGAATCAACTCTGTGAAAATAATAAATATAAGTGTTTTATTTTTATTTATTTATTATGAACTTCTACCAAATACCGTCGGACGACAATATTAACTACCTACTTAAATATAGCATAAGTACTTTCCTTATGGAAAAAAATTGAGAAAATATCAATAAATGGCAACACCATGGTTCAAACATTTTTGATAATTCCGTCATATGATGCAAAATATTCGTGACTTATTTTTGCAATGTTTTTTTTATTATTACATATCAAATGTATTTTTTTTTTTATTCAAACACAAATTCTTGACATAATTCATTATAATAATCTATTCAATAAATTGATTAAAACTATCGATTTGTTTGACGCAACATGCAGAACAGTTTAATAAATTCTTATACAAATCTGATGGCGTTAGTATTTTATTTTATTTAATTAAGATCAACGGCTGAAGACTTTTATAATAACGTAACAATCTTACAATATCATGGCAAACATATAGAAAAGAAGAAAAAAAAAATACATTAAAACATCGTAAAATTATTATAACCAGTACAATGTTATTTATAAGTAGATAGGTATATCTCTTTCAATATGCAAGATTTACCCTAAAACTGTCTAAACGATGAGACCTCGTATGTAGTGTATTATTTTTTTCTGTCTTGTCTCATTGCGGTATCTATCAAGTACATATTTATAAGCATACGAACGGGCACAACTATTTATAAGATATGTACTACTTATATAATAGTGGATGTATCTACATGTCGCACAGTGATTTGTTACATTGTATTGTATAAAGTTAGATGATGCAACTGAAATTATGTAATGCATATTATGACTGTTCAGTTTAAAGAAAATTATATGAAACCGTTCAAAGTTCTTGTTAAACGTAGTTTTAAGTCAATTTAGGGTATTCAGTTGACGCATACCAATGCCTAACAGGTGCGGAACATAATATTTTGAAATAGGAATAGCATGTAGCATGGATAAACTGGAATTAAACCAGCCTAAGCCTATTCGTAATCATCTTTCGTGTAATCTGCTAAAGAGGTTTGCGTTATTTCTTGGTTGTGTAGATGAGGTGAGGTGTCTGTTGATTAATACCTACTCTCAACATTTTTAAACTCTTTTTTAATATTTTTTTTTGATTTTGTAATACCCATATTAGCTATGTCTTACGACTATTTGCAAATCATAGCGTTATTGGTGATTGAACCAAAACTTTTTTTATAGAGAATCTTAGAAAAACTAAATCAATGCGTCTCAAATAATGATTATTGAATTGACACACGGACTGCGTACATAATGTAATGATAAATACATGTACTGAGATAGATATAGGTATGTACTAATTGTACGTAATCTCTGTTTAATTAGGTGACGAATGATACAAGCAATACATTCTGACGTCCCGACGCAATCCTATACTACAGACAACATTACTGACTACACTAACTGTTTATTTATCTATCATGACACTTTCCTAAGTAACAAATGCACCCCGAGAGTGCTATATACCGTTAATGAGAAATTTAACTTTATTAATCTTAACTTTGTAATCCGTTTATTAAAAAAAAAAACACTAATATAGAGTTCCTATAACTTTAAGTCCGAGATGTCAAAATTCTGTTTCCAACTATGAGTTACTATGTTTACTACTGAAAAGCTGTCTGCAAAAATTTAAAGATTTTTTATGGAACCAGCCATTGATTAATTTCATTTATCGTGTCATTTCGTTGTTTTTTTTGTATGAAAACGTTACGCAAAAAGTTATTTGTTGATTAAGTATGTTGATTCTGAACCCAGCGATTGTCCACCTAAAAGTTTCTAACGAAAGGTCTCCCGGCGTTTTTTTACAAATCCATTACTAGTGACGATACTGACTTTGTCGTACTTAAATTTCTTGGGGTTTTTACTCTTAAAACTTAGCCCAAGAGCCTAACGCCGTGTCTTACATAGGTGAGGCAGGCAGAAGTACGCCATGTTCACATTCATCTAGTTTCTCATACATACACACCTATTTCTCTTATACAACACGTGGTCGGTCTTGCAAAATTGATCCGCTTGGTCAAACACTACGTAGCACTTGGACGTCCGCACTTTCTCATATCCTGTCTTTTAGATAAATACACTCTTTTCTTCATCCTTGCATCGCAAATTCGCCGAAAACACTTTTTTGACTTCGTTAATTAACAGATTAATGAGTTAGTGCCCAACTCTATACATCGGTTATGTAATCAACACCGTGTTTATGATTTCGGTTTATAATTACATCAGGTAGGTAATGTGTTATGTTAGGTGTGTTACTAAATGCTATCTGTCAGTTACTGAGCTATCTACCTTTATTGATTACTAGGAGTAATAGTTCATAGCAATCATAGCTTAAGGCGACTTGGAACTATTAATGCATTCATCAACGTTCCTCTCTCGTAAATACAGGGTCTAAACAAGCCTTCCCAATTTACAGACATTTAAATCACCCTTTTCACGACATTCCATACACCGATATACGATTTTCTTATTAGGTATTATAAAAGAGTTTTTTTTTAATCTATGCCAGAGGTTTCCAAACTTTTTTTTCTTCTCATAGACCACTTTCAAATTTTCGAGATGGTATTGGAATTTGAAATATTTCAAAAACTCCTCGGTTTTCTTACAGAATATTTTCTCACACTACCTTTTACTGAAATGTAACGGGTATTTGTACCGATTGTTGTTTATGTCAATACCAGCGGATACTTTAAAAATATTACGTGTTTAAACTTCTACCCCCCCCTCCCGTCTCCGAATTTTCAAAATGGTATAGATATTTGAAATATCCTCGAATTTCTTAAAGAACATTTACTGGAATCATTAAGTATCTGGTACTATGGATTCGTGGATCCCCATTTTTTAGTCACGTCAACGTAGACCCCGTCGAGTCTCCCATGGACCTCTGGGGTCCTGGACCACTTTCAGAATCGCTGATCTACACCATTACGTCGTGCCCCAAAATCGCAAGCCATAGAAAATTTGTGAGCCTTTTTCTTGTCACATCCAATATTTATGATTATAAAAAACCAGTGTACCTATTCAGATAGTACATCTTGTTATTCTCGATTTTCTTTGCCTACTTTGTAAAAAAATCCCGATAGAAATAAATAAATAGATATAAAGAGACATATTAATCTTCGAGGGCGGAAGCGATATTTTAAAAATATATTATTTAATGCGAGATGAAGTGATCATTCGTTGAAGTATCATCCTTTTGCTGTAGGGTTATGTTAGATAAATATTATGTTATGTAATATTCCTACTGTCGGAACTGTCTGATAAAATATGATCTTTGTAGAGATAGCATACCAAAAGACTAGTAGGTACAGTCGAATAGAAACGAAAAAATAAAGGAGACTTGTTTATAACTGCCTAAATAAATTTTATTTTGCTTCCCAGTATGGTCTCCGGAATGAAACGGAATACGCATTATTATTTTTTTACAGAAATTGAAGAGGGCTCTATATCATTGAAAATTTAGTAGGTACTTTTAGGAGAAATTAAGGAGAATGTGCTGATGAAAGTGAATAACGAAACGAATCCACTTGTAATACGTCCGGTATTGTAAATTTACTTCCCGTCATTTGAACACGTTCTGTAAATTATCTATTACTTGAAGTCGTACAATTTTTTTTTGAGATGTTTAAAAAATATTAAGAATACTATTTATTCTATGGAAGTTAAAATTTTATTTTATTTATGAATATGTATTGATATAAAAAAAATACAAATGATATTTACAAAAATATCATCATTATAATATCTCAAAATAGACACGTGAAAGTAATATCTCACACGGCTGTCTCTAATGAGAGTTTTTACAATCAGAAATCTATCTTTAAGCTAGAGACATGTCTGATAAGATAAGATAAGATAAGTGATAACTGGCGAACGTAATGACTTGTTTTAGGACCTATTTAATCGTCAATAATATAATCCAGGTTCACGATATCCTTTTGGTACGTTCGAGATTAAGCGATTTAAAAAAAAAAAATTGTAATAAAATACATGAAAAAATCAATGCTCTCCAAATAATCAAAGCCTTGAGCAAACATTTACGTAGTGTCTTAATCGTTCCGAAAACAGATAACGATACTGCATACATAACTTTTAAGATATGACATTTATTATTCTGAATTTAGCTGAGTGCGTTTGTGCATGGGAAGCAAAACGTAATTCAGGCAGCTATACAACAGAGCTGTGCTTTATTTTAAAATAATATTTTATTTTATAGACTTGCAGTATGTTTTAATAATATTATGTAGTGGGAACTAGTATAATATTATTTTGTCTGATGGAATGAGGTTCGCTTTTTCATATTATTGTTATGAGAATACACATATTATGTATAAGACTATCTGGATTTAGATCGGACCACCAGCTCGCCTGCTGGAATGAAGCCAAGCAGAGAATGAGAGAGAGTCTGCGAAGAATGGTCTAGAAAATTTGGCGACGAGAAAACCCCCATGATGTATAAAAAATGAATCGTAGATTACATTTTATATATTATTGTTATTATCTTTCTTCATTTCATGGCACCGAACGGTCTACTCGAATTCTTTGATTCTATATTATTTTGCTTGCTATCATTTCGTCCGGACCGTTTCTGTAGACTTTCTGAAACTTTACCCGATTTCAAAATGTATATTCGTGTTCGGAAATTTTTGATAAAATTTTGTAAGCACACATAAATTTTGTAATAGTTTAATTCCTTAGTAGGTACGATTACTTACACGTAACTACATATTTTTTTATTTTTTTATTTATTTATTCAGATATTCACGGCCGAAGCCTTTTACATGTAAAAAAATTAGTATACATACAATACATGCATACAAAAAGTATTTTTCTTTTAAAAAAGACACAAAACAATTAATTAGATACAAAACAAGAATACAATTAAATAATAGAGTAACGTTGACTCAAATAAAAAAAATTAAAAAAGAAATTTGGTCAAGAAATTAATTTCAAAAAATAATTCTAAAATTGAAATGATATAAATATTAAATGTCAAACAGAAAAACAAATGGTCAGTTAACTACAAGGTAGACTTTATGTATTTTTCTAGGCATGTTTGTTATAAGTTATTTTTAAGGTATAATTATAACTTTATAAAATTAAATAAATAAAATAATAATAATAATAAGAGATGACAGGCTCAAATACAGCATGCAGAGGGCCGTACTTCTATCGTCCACCAGGATAGTAAGAAGGTTTTTGTCCCTGTAGCTCTGTAAGTGATCTCCCATGATTGTACTATTTCATAGAACATCATGGAAGAATCAACTCGAATAATGTTGGGGTTCTACATTTTGAATATACATAAATTTATTTTAATATTTTATGATTTTTGTTATTTAATGTTATTTTTAGATTTTATTGCTAATCTTATATTGTGTTCAAAATGTAGAATCAAATATTGTTTTGTTTAATAAATGAGATATGAGATAATAATAAAAATCTTTATTGCACAAAAAAACAAACATTATTAAAACACAAACATTGCAGAACCAGACAAATAAATTTGTGCAATGGGCGAGTTTATCGCAGAAGCGCGATATCTTCCAACTAACCCATAAAATAAATAAATAAATGAGATTCTAAAACTATGTATTATGTTGTGTAAATATGTATGTCATCCTCGGTGTGAGATTTTACACCAAGGGTACTACATCAAGGGAGCATTTCAATTCTCGAGTGGGTTTTGCAGAGGGAATCTCATAAGGGCAACCTCGAGCCCATTTTTTGATAAAAAAAAAAGAAAAGCTTTTGCTCTAGATTGACTGGATGACATGAGAACTGATGTTATTGAAACATCCAGGGGTAAGTGGTGGGAACCCCTCCCTTAATGTATCTCGTATGACATTCCCCCTTATTCGATATAGTCAACATTACGCACATTGAAAAGAAAAGTGGCAGTAGGTATACAAAAAATGTCAATTTTGAGTTTAAACGATGTTTAAAACGCTCAAATTAAAACGCATTCAATACAAAAACACCTATTTCAATACAATAGCTTGTTTAGTTTTCCCTAGAGCTCACTAGTGTTGGTTTGTACTTTTTGTATAAGCTTCAAGTTACTAATTAATAAAGTGACACTATAACCAGTTCGAGTCAAACGGCCTCAGTGGTTGTACATTAATATAAGGAAAGACTAAATGCATAAATGACATTTTAAGTATAGTGTCATTTTTATATATTACTTTCTATAAATAATGTATTCAAGAAACGAGTAGAGGTGTAAACTTATAGAACTATACCAAAAACTTTAAACGGCCATACTGAAAAATTATGTTTTTTGTATAATGCCACTTTTGTTTTCAATGTGCGATTATATAGATCAACAGTATATTTTATTAGTCCACTGTTTACCCCACTTGTGAGAGATGTCATGATAGTATAATAATTGTGATTTGTTTTTATTAATTTATTGTAACTTTTTTGTTGCAGGTAAGTGTCTTTATCTTCCACAAACATCAGATAGGTAGGTACCCAATAAAGATTGGATAGCGGTAAGTAGGCAAATAATTACACATAGGTACTCTTTCTCAGTGCACCGTTTCCACGCTAACGACGGAATGTTGGAAATGTCGTGGGAAGACGTGACTCAATCGGCGTTGCAGAATAATAATTCTGAATCGCGTAGGCTTGTGTCTTCCCTGAAATCCCGAAAGAAGCGTTACAGAAAATTCAAAAGTCTAGCTCCACTAATACTTAAAGGGCCCCTTTAGCAAAAACGATGATACATTCAATTTTCAACAAGTTTGGTACACAAACTCTCAAAACTTGTTGACCCTACGAACAGTTTGATTTGATAAAATATAAAAACAAATATTAATTACCAATATCAAACTTTAACTTTAAAAAAAAAAACTTGATTTTAGCTTCATAATATTCGTTTATAAAAAAGCATATATCTAAAAATCGAATTCGGGAGTGTGTTTGGTACATAAATGCACGAGAATCCTAGAAATTTTTCATATATTTATTTTAATATTGAGAATATTTAGATAGTTATTACTATTATAGAACAAAAAAAATCATTTTTTTTTTGTTTTTTTTCATGGATATTGACCGACTTAAAAAATATTTTTTTTTTTATAAAATTTCTCATATTTTGAAACCAAAAATCACCACATGAACTCAATTTTTTGTATACTAAAAAAAGTTTGCTAAAATCTATAGTATTTATATGTTTGACAGGATGAATAAAAAATATATATATTTTATAAATAATTTGTATTTTGATATAACAAAGAGTACCTAAATAAATCTCGTCAGTCTGCGATTTATTTATTTTTTAGTAAAAAACTAATATTGGTAATAAATATTTGATTTTTTATTTTATCAAATCAATATGTTCGCAAGGGTCAACAAGTTTTGGCAGTTTTTCTGTCAAATTTGTTGAAAATAGAATATTTCACTGTTTTTGCTAAACGGGACCCGAAATATATCGATTCTCTTAAATGCCCGGCGTTGACCGTGTTGATAATCGTGGAAATAGAGTGAGTAGATCGAGAACAGTAATTATATTAATACGGTAGGTATAATGATGTGCATCGGACACGGTCTGTGTATTTTAATGGATTACTATTGTATTTATCATTCACAATATCGTCGTTGCATATTCAAAAAGGGGTATGTGAATTTATAAAGGTCTTCATTTCTAGAATAAACTGCTTATAATTACATTTAACCTCATCTAACATTTTATAAAGTGATTCTTAGTATCAAATATTAAAATTCATTACTTAAAGAATAATATCACATGCCAATTAAAAGTCCAAACAACAATTTTGATGCCCTAATGGACATTTTTTAAAGAGTATGCCTAAATTTAAATCTTCGCACATACCTCTTTTTGAATATGCAGCGACGATATTGATTGCTGTGTGAAGAGCAGAAATTGTGTGATGAATTTATAAGTGCGATATATCAAACATATCTACACACCTACGAACACATCATTTTATATTGTTATTAATTTATTGAATTGTTTCGTGCAATCCCTGGCAAAGAATAATATTCATCATTCTTGTAAAGTGCAGGTATTCGTAAGACATTGCTTTTAAAAAAAATTACATCACTAATTCATCGAAGATGATTGAATTGAATCATACTGTAAATCTTGATTTTTATTGGCACGGAGAGGACGACTTTCATGTTTATTACATGAAGTTAGCCCACTGGCTTCCTCAAACCTGGAAAATGTCGCGATTGAATAGATAGATTTCTGTATTTTTCTATACAAATCAACCGGCTGCCACTACCACAAGCCGGCATATTGTCATAATTTTCACTGTCAGCCATAATATTATATTGATGACGCAACTCGCATCCAGTTGGCATAGGTCGCATACACTTCCATACATATTATTCACATAATACAAACACACGGTCAGACTAACATATTAAAATCTCTTTAAGAACTTGATCTGGTAGACCACTAGTGATGTATAATTAACCTTTTTTCAAATATAACGTGTGATAGATAACGGGTAATATTTAAAGGTAACCGGTACTTGAACGAGTTTGAAGTTGTTATTATTTGTAAACGTTTAAATGTCGAGTATGGGGAACAGGATGTTTTCAATTGAATATTGAGTTTTTTTTGTTTCTTTCTTATACTACATAGATAGGTTATTTACAAACTTTGAAAATAAAAGAAGATTGAAAAAGACTATTATGTTGAAACTTTAAACTGTTTGTCTATCTATACCATCACCGCATCTCAAACGAGTGTACTGTAGTAGCCAGTGAAGTAATTGCATGTAATAAACATGCAGATAACCTTCACAATGCAGTGAAAATAAGACATTCACGATGGATGGCATACCTCATTTAACGTCCTTTTGTTTTTTGTTTGATATTCTTTTACTACGAATGCGTGTCCAATTTTTCTGAAAAAAACTTCCTATGGTTATAAAGTTTAAGTTACTATAAAAGTCACGAGATCTACCTCAATTTTTACAAAAGTAACGATTGGTACAATTAATATTTTTTTTTATATACCGACGACGTGACCGAGTAACGGGTACTATTTTTAATACCGGCTAAACACTATACCTACTAACATCTCTATAGCCATTCCAGTATAATATCCAACCTCTCGACTCGACATGGAACGTCCATTCTGCGCTAAGACTGTTGATAGCATTTGACGCCATAAATAATGATTCATTATTTTTAAACATACTTAATTAAAGTTGCTATCTACATATCATTTAATTAAACATAAACACATATGCGTAAATTTTACCTGTATCAAATGATTAAATATAATAGATATAAATATAATCCGGGTTAGTTGGAAGACATCGCATTTTAGCGATAAACTCGCCCTCTGTGCATTGAATTGTATAAATGATATTTTCTTTGTTAATTTGTATTATTGTAAACAATGTACAGTGAAGAATAAAATAAATAAATAAATAAATAAATAAATACTTTTATCAATTTAATTTATTTGTAGGTAATTGTCAGAATTTAATTTTCGTTCATTTATATATCATGATAAGTAGACGTCAGATTGTACCTATACAATTGCATATTTGTATACCCATCCTGAAAATCTTGGTTTTAAAGTCACTGAGATAACAACTTGCACGTTTATTGCATGCAATTAGTCTGCTGGCTACTCCACTGGTGGGATATGCCGTGATGGTATAGATATAGAGAGATATTGCGTTTCTATCAGCATCTTTGTAGGATTATGCATATTATTTAAACGGAAATCTTCAATTGCGTAGCGTATTTCAATTTATATTTGTAAATATTTTACCAATTGCGGAAGGAACTATTTAAGTAGAGCGGAAATAAATAAAGTACACGTCATTGTTAAAAACAAAACCTAACCGTAGGTACACCGGATGAAATAGAATCTCAGGAGAATTTTGAGAATAAAGGTAGAATTCCCCACAAAAATCGGTATATATGTATCCAAATTCGGTATATGTCAACAAAAATACCTTTTTCTACAATATACCAGGTATTTATACCGACGATGTCAATATCAGATACTTTTCTTTTTACAAAAATTTCTACCCCCTGTCGCCGAATATCCGAAATGGTATAGGAATTTGCAATATTTCAAAAACTCCTCGGTTTTTTTAAAGAATATTTACTCGAATCCATAAGTATCCGGTACTTTTACCGAATACCCGATACTTATCTACCGATTATACTTGCCTGTCGACAAATGGTGAAAATCGGTAGATTTCTAGACCATTTCGGTATATCGGTTGGACACGGCCCATTTCGGTATAAATACCGAAAAATCGGTAGATTCGAGACCACTGCTCGGAGATTTGGCCGTCCGAGGATTATATGGTAACCAGATCCTACAGAACAAACATGTGTCGAATATACTGAGTAGGTACATTGGATTCCTATTCAAGCGTTTTGTGAGAAATCGTATGACAGTGAAAGAAGCGAATTGTGTAATCAAAGATAAGTAGTTATAAGTAGCTTTCGATCCTTGTTGTATACCTCGAAAGGGTAACGTCGTGATGGTGATGATACTGATGATGGTGACTTTTATACTTATATAGTTAATAGCATAATATCTTGCCTATTTTAATACTGGAGTTAACTCGCTATGTAAATTACGAGTTATTATAAAAGAAACTATCTCAGATATCTTAAAATTAAATTCCTTACACGGTTTTCCTATTTTTTATATGGTTTTCATATTTTTTAAAACATTTTTCATAACGTTGCATAGGCCTATACATCCCAAAGAAGTTCGTAGAAATCCGCCCCTACCGAAATCTTCAACTGTAAGGTAGAGTGATTCGGACCTTACTTTCCGAATAACCCTCATGATATTCTTACACATTTAAGCCTTTAAATTTTCATATAATCCGGTATCCAATGATTAGTGTTTAGTATATTAGTGTTTCTTCGCTTCCGGACTGCGTGCTGAATATGAATGAGATGAGTAGTTATGTAATTATTATTTATTTACCTTAAACATTTTATACATCGTCATGCTTCGCGTCATCACATATAATTACAAGCAAACCGGTTGATTAAGTGTTTTTTTCCCAAAACTTCAAGGCTGTTAACTCACGTACACGTATACTTATAATAAACATTACTTCCCCTTGTCCTAGTTAAGCCTGAGGACATTGCGTCTAGATACTTTCCTTCCATGGATCCCTACTGCTTCTAGGATTGCTGATCCCGTCGAACCAAGTTTGCCAATTACACTTGTTTGGTAGGTACTTGTTTTTGTAAGGTTTTTCTCGGTCGGCTTACTGGCCTTCTGCACTCTCTCGCAGCCTCCAAAGATCTTTGTGTTATTCTGTTTTCTGAAATGCAGAGTACGTGCCTGGCTGTGAACTTCCTCTAGTATATTATGGACTTGGTTTACTGAAAAATTTATAATAATGCAAAGATGCTAATCTCTTAGTAATCAATTCCATTTATCTTAGTGCGATATCGGGGGATGTATGTATTTATCGACTATCCATCAGTTCGATAACTCGACAGGAAGAAATGTCTTATATTTTTGAGAAATCGCCAGTTTTGTAATTTGCTATATATTTATTATTATGATTTAAAACACAACAGAAATTGAAATATACTACTTAATAATTGCACTGTTAAAGACGTACGTTCTCTTCGTTTAGTTCAGTAGTTGAACATTTAGAAATATTATTTATTTGTAGAATTTAAACTATGTAAAGAAATCCATATCTAAATATTTAATTTTCAATGGAAACCGTGTATTTTTTTATAGTCATTTGTTTCAGGAATTGGAAGAGTGGATTTGATTGTGTGTATTGCCGATCAAACCAAAATTTTCGACTCGTTAAAGTTACAGAAAGTCGGCATGTTCTCTAATAGTCAATCGAGTAATTGTACCACTGCATGACTGCACGTGTACATACTGCACAATATAGGGGTCGCTGGGGCTTTCAAATCACCATTATTCATTCGTATTGATTGTAACCATTATACTACTGGTAAAATAGTAGTACCTTGTTAACTGCCTACTACTATCATCCCCCTGTGAGAATCTACTCAGTGATTAACGATGGTTAATTGTCGGCATATCAACACTGAAACCGTATCTTAATAATTCAATAGAATGTGATAGGATTGCCGATATCGCTCGCAGTCTCATCGAAAGCGAATTGAATTGAAAAGTAGATTCACACAATATCGGTGTAATCTTTCGTATCTTACAAATCTTCTTCTTCTTCACCCTCGTCTTAATCCCATTTACTTGGGGTCGGCTCTCCTAGTCCTCATCTTCCAAGTTTTACGATCACCTGCATTCTCCGAACGCAGCTCTGCCTCTTTCAGCCCCCTGGCAATTGTGGACCGTTCGTACCTATATAAATAAAACAACTAACCACACAAGTGCTTAATAGGTGACTGGGAATCAAAGTAATGACCATTTATAAAATGTGTGGTGTTTTGTTTTGAATTCTCCGGAATGGGTCACTCAATTTTTGCCGTAAGTTTTCGAGTGCCCTGTACAAGGCAGTTATTTGTAAACAATTGCGTACAAAACATTTAAAGACTGCAATTCAGTAGTACAGCATGCCACATCCTAAATAACTCATTTTTCACTGGCACGGAAAGGACGATCATATGTTTATTACATGCAGTGATTTCACTGACTACCTACTCTAGTTTTTGAAGATGCTGTGATGGTTATATATGGATGGACAAAAATCACTAATGGCCGGTTTCAATAACCTATCTATCCGTGACTGTCGATTGAAATGTATGATTTAAAATATAGAACACAATAGATTTCAATCGACAGTAGCGGATAGATAGATTATTGAAACCGGCCATTAGTAAAGCGGCCCGGAGTACAGGAGTTATTGACAAGTCCATGAAACACAAGCGTGCAGTACTATAAAAAAGTTTTGCATCTCGACCATCTATGTATATCTTTCTCGATTTGTTTGAAAATGCGACCTTGCACACGAAGGGAAAAAAATAAAAAATCGTCTAACGTAAGTTGAAAAGCGATTTTCTTAAGCGATAGGGGTCTAACACAATTATTTAGATTCATTGAATATATGTTCGGCCAATTTATCGGATGATGATTCCATGGTTCCCTTATCAATATCGACTCGCATTACAAACTAAAACATGACGGTATCTATGTACAATGATTCGAATCGGCCTACATTATTTCACTATTGAATAAACTCGATTTGTTTCTGTCTTTATTATGTCTATCTAAATTATCACGGTATCTCCCACAAATGGGGTAATAAATTGACTAACTATCACTCTTGTATCCCAATTATTATTGCATTGTTGTCGTCAAAGTAAAGTAGGTATTATTTGATGTTTTGTATTACTGTTTGAAAGTAACATGTATGAAAAATGCGGGATGATTCACCGAAGTCAGTATGTTGTTTATTCCACGTTTGCGATGTGTATTACCATAACTTATAGTACCTACATTGCAATAGTGATGTCAATAAAACATCGATTAAGATAGTACGCCTTAAAACTTCTTTATTCGGGGGAGAGAATGATGATTGAGGAACACAAACTCTTTAACGCTTGTTCAAAAAATGATGCCATTGTTCGGTACTGTGTGCTCTCGAAAGAATATCATGTATATTTTGCTAACAAGGCATAATTTATTAACACATTTGTGCAATATAATAAAAAAAAAATAACACTTTATTGATAAAAAAAATCAATATCTTCCAGCTTGCCAAAATAATATGTTAAATTATGTTGACAATGTATGTAATTAATACTAAATGTGACCAGTTAATACTAAACTAAATTATAACTAATTACGTGCCCTAAGTAGAAAATTATATGTGTCATGTTTCCTGTAATGAATACTACAAAATGAAGGATTAAGGCACGGGAAGGAACTATTTAGGGTAAATCTATGGATATGGATATAGATATAACACTCATTCTTCTAATATCCTCATTCCTCACTCTATTATCACCCAACGTTTTGACAACCATCCTCCTCAGCGATCTCATCTCCACAGCATTTAATTTTTCTGTTAACAAATCGAATATAATTTTTTTCTGCAAAAAATTCAAATTGGGGGAAATATTTTATATTTTATCATGCTTTTATGAATTTGAAATAATAAATAAGTATTGAGGAGTAGGTTCTCCCCAAAACACGGGCGTATTGGGAATCATTTAATCGTATTGTGTTTAACGTAATTATGTAGTTGTATTGTATTTATTGATTATGACAAATAAAAAAAATAAACAATTTGAATTTGAATTCTATTCATTTCCATCCCGCATTCTGTATTACTCATATTATTAAGTTCGTATGTACATTGCGTGAATGTGTATCAAACAGGAGCGGTGATGTTTGTTAATGTGTATGCAAGTACCTACCCGCGCTTCTGTGAAATTGCATTACATATTATTACGTTATGATTACTTTGTTTCAATACAAATACACCACATAACAATATTATGTTTAGTAAATACATTCTGTTGTGGTGTTCCTTTACAGTAATCTGGTATAATAATAATATGGTGTTATTATTATCACATTCCTTATTATTATAATATATGGTATGATTCACGCCTTTATGTATAGCGTAGTATTAGAATTATTCTCGAGTGTTTTCCCATGTCCGTCCTGTGTTAATAATAATGTTATGTTTTGTTATATTATAATATATTCTCGCCCTAGTGACATTTTATTACTTACTATTAGTGGGTATATTTTCTTTTGTATTGTAATCGAACTATTTAAGCTATTAATATTGTGAATTTGAGAGCACTACGTTATATTTGTATAATTTCACACAATATACCATTTCGTAACCAATATCGAATGGTGAACCATGTTTACACAATGTAACATTGTCCAAAATCTAATCGGAAGAAGTGAGAAAGGCGTCCCAACGCTTACGAATTGACTCTAGGCTGGCTTAAGTCATCACGTGCCCATGGACAACGTTCACCAATTCCACCATTCTCACCGTCACGATGTAAGGTCCACCGATCGAGAAACGCTTTAAACAATAAAAAAAATTAGCAAATATTCTAAAACTTTTTAGTAAAAAAGAATTACTTCTAAGTTCTATTTCGTATTTATATAATAATTATCATTTCGGCATGTCCCACAAGCTAGGTAGTCAAAAGACGTAACATTGTGCAAAATCTAATCGGAAGAAGTGAGAAAGGCGTCTCAGCGCTTACGAATTGGCTGGCTTAAGTCATCACGTGCCCATGGACAACGTTCACCAATTCCACCATTCTCACCGTCACGATGAAAGGTCCACCAATCGAGAAACGCTTGAAACAATAAAAAAAATTAGTAAACATTCTTAAGTACTTTTTCGTATTTATATAATAATTATCATTTCGGCATGTCCCACAAGCTAGGTAGCCAAAAGACTCGTAGCATGTAAAGAAAAAAAGTACGGGTGATTCTTTTTCTGTCGTAAAAGTTAAGACATTCAGGATTGGTGGCATCGTACTTCGTCGCTCGTTTGGATTTGTGAAATGTCTTAAATTAATAATAATTTTCGAATGTTGAATGGAATATTTTAAAATATGATTCATGTAGGTATTATTCAGTATCAGTAAGTGTATGTACTTAAAGATTGGCAACGACCTCAGAAAACGTAAAGTTTACCTGTTTACTAAGATTATTTACGAAAACTAATAAACATCTTGGAGAAATACCTAGACACAATGGGCGCAACTTATTCAACAGAAAGAATAATATTAATATTATTTTTTTGTAGTAGGTAGTTTGAAATTCTTCCGTAAGAAATTGACAAAACAAATTAAATATTTACGCTTTGTGATAACTATTACACATTTGCAACTCTGCGGCGATCTATGCGCAGCATTTACTGCACTGCACAGACAAAACAAAATTAGTCGACTTCTGCAAATGAACGTGTACACTAATCCAATACGTGTACCAGGAACTTACGTCATCTTTGTGTACTTTATTTAGTTTTTAATAGATGTGATAAAATGTTATTACTGTATTTTTTTTATCTATGAATGTATCTGTGTATTGCTGTTCGTTATGCCCACTTTCCTGCTAGGTGCTAAATGTCGGTTCTAACCGGTTAGGATACTGTTGCATGGTATTTTGTATGTAGACATCTGATGCTGTATCTTTTTTTAGAAACACGCTTTAGTAGTAAGTTCGCAAACATACTCTTTAACAAATATTGAAAAAATACAATATTATTTCATTATCTTAACGGAACAATGTTTCTCTCGTTACAATTCAGGATTTTCCAACTTACTTAAAGGAGGTTGTTAAAAGACGTGAAGATGTCTGAGACTCAAATGACTAGACTATGTCTATTAGATCTTAAAGATGTCCACGTGCTTAACAGTTGGAACAGGAGAGAGTGAAGTGGTCTGTAATATATATTTTTATGACTTATTTAGTACTGAAAATACATAATTTGTCAAATTGTCATTGTTTTCTTATTACTTTACAAAGAGTTTGTTGACCAGAAGATCATCCTACAGACGTTTTTAACCGTACAGATTCGACCAGACGATCCCCGATTGGAGTGCCACAGGGAGTAAACCTGAGGCATTTGGATCAAAATGCACCGTTGACTCTAGCATCTTCCATCCCTCGCAAACAAACTTCCCAATTATAAATACTTTTTTACTTGCTCCAAACATTTGATTTGTAATTGTCGACGTATTTTTAGATTTTCTATATTCAGAAAGCATGTAGTGTAGGTTTGACCCTGGGGTTGAAAAAAATTTTCGTCGCATTGCGTGGTGGCGGATTACAGAGAAACTTGTAAAGTTTTAATTCTGGGTTTGTATATTTTAATGAGTATTCTACTTCATGCTATAAATTTAATACTTTGTATTATTGTAAAATGGGTGGTATCTACCTACATTTAGTTCATAATATTATCATTGTTGCTAATAATATTACAATCATGCAAGCGTTTAAACCCTGCTTCGCTTAGTGAACGATCAAGTTGTTGAAGATGACGTCATCAATTCAGTGTGCCTATAAATCTATTTATATTTATACACACATCCACGTCGTGAGCCCTTTACATGTAATATTAAACATAAAAATGTCATAAATCTCATTCACAACACAGTTGGAGCAAGACGAGAACAACAATTGGCGAAGAACACAACACAATTGGGATTCAAATCACAACATTTATAAAATTAGTCAAATCAAATCATTAAGAAAATTAGTCAAATCAAATCAAATCATTAAGAAAATTAGTCAAATCAAATCAAATCATTAAGAAAATTAGTCAAATCAAAATAGGTGTAAGATCTTTTTATTTATTTTTCATTCGTATTCCAGGACACAAACAGTTATTAGCAGTGAAAACAAACCAATCAACGTCCCACTGATTGCCGACCTCCAGCAAAATAAACATTTTATATAAACCTACAGACTTACGTGCATGAGTATTAATTTGGAAATTTCTATGTTTTCATATAATTTCATTATTTTCATGTTTACAACCCACTTGTTCAGCTATTTATTAAATGCGGAGCTATTTTATACTTGTTATTATGTTCATGCTCATTCATGTATAATAAATGTTAATATTAATGTATATGCACCTAGCTCTTTATCAGTAGCGTGACTTCCATACAAGCAGAAAAGCAGGCGTTACCTCTGCTTAAAAATATAATAGCTTAAAAATAACATATAAAATGTAATATTGTAACCAATGTAGGACAGTGAAGAATAAAATAATAATAAAGTTATGTGCAGTTGGCAATCCGATCATTTTATATTTTGCACGGAGTCGTTCGTCATGTTAGTGAATTCGATGCGATGTCATCAAAACCTTGAAACAAACTTAGCTTTAGGCGCAGATGAGTCGTGCTTAATTATTTTATATCATTACACGCATTTTTCTTACGAGGCTTATTTTTTTGCTCAGTCACGCAGTCAAGTCAACAGTCGGTTAGTGTTCTCTCGATTTAGCGATTTTATTCTAGGTCGAGTTACCTACCATATTCCCGGTAATATAATATGTATTCCCGATTTTTTTTGCATTGTTCTCGAAGATCATATTGTGTTGAATGGTCTGGCTCTCGTCTGATTACTCGATTTAAGCGACACTGGGCGAGGTTAGCTCTTAGATGGATGACAATTGTATGCAGTTATATGGAGTTAGATTTTATGTACTTATATTTGTTTGTTTTATTATAATTGAACTTTTGTTTTCATATTATATGATTAATATGTATTTAATAACTTATTTATACCTATTAATTAATGAGGGTGGGCCTATCCAGTATGAAAACCTTAGACACGCCACTGCTCTCTATTCATTTCTTAATTATTTAATTTCTTTATGCAGTGATACGGAACGCCCGCCCATCTTGAATCTAATTTAGATGGAATAAAGGCGTTCTATTTCTGCATGTTTTAGGTGATTTCGCTGGCTTCCATAATCATTTGATATTTTGACAAATATTTTTTTTTGTGTTTGGTTCATTAGTAGTTTCGTCTACATTTTCGTGGAGATGATCTCAATCCAAATCCTGATGTCGACTTGTCTAATCCAAAATCAATTTGTTTTACAAGATGCACCTTTCGTTAAATACTTTTAATTTGTTATATTCAACTCTTTCCTGTTCTCTATTATTTAGGAATTACAACTACTCAATAGGTCATTTATATTTTTTTTTTCGGTAAATTCTCGTGTGTCCTATAATCAAACGTCAGGTCTAATATTTGTTTCATAATTCAAAATGATTTTTTTATAATGTTTTATTCGTTTATTCGCTGGATTTCGAGTGTTGTGGCATGATAGTAAAGCAAAAAAATACTTAATAAATCATCTTTAATTTATCGATGAGGTCAACGTCTTATCTTCCATAACATGTTGGATGATAGCTGATCTCTGAAAGATTAACCTTTTTTCTAACTTTATATATGTAAGTAGTTATTGTCTGTTTTGTGCTTTTAACATTTATAAAATAAAAATAACACGAAGAGAACGACTAACGAACAGATAACCTACTCCCTATCATGTGAAAAATGCCGTTACAATACAATATACACAAATAGATATGAATGAGAAAAATAATAGGTATAGGTAATGTATTTATATTTTAAAGTGTTCACCGTTTCCAGAGTAATACTCGAGCTTAAAAGCTAGTCTGAAAGCAATAATTCAATTCTGTTCAATAAGTATCTACCTTCCTACCTATTGGTATGTAGGTACGTAGGTACATATTACTGCCGAAGCGCTTTCTGTGCTAAAAGTTTCAGGAACACGACCCATCTTGGCTATGGCGTTGGTTGGTAGTTACTGGTACATGGGTAGTTGTGAAATTTATTGATTTCCGTGTAGACTTCGGTGTATCCTATTTTATTCTTGAAATATTTTTACTTTGTAAAGTATTTTCTGGTCCACTGGCTACCCCACTTGTGTGAGATGTCATAATGGAAGAGATTCAGTTCGTCGGTAGCCTGGAGGTAGAGTCTCGACTTTGTGAACAAGGAGTCCGTGGTTCGATCCCAGGTGTCGGCAAAGTCCAAAAAAAACCTAGACAAATCTTTCAAAAAATATTTATATAATTTTTCCTTAACGCTCCTCTCGGGTGCACAGAGTGCAAAGAAGCCTTCTTCATTTTGAGCTTTCCTGCGCGAAGTGAATTACCTTATCCTGCGACATTCCTTACGCTTGGATGTTGTTTTAATCATAGGAATGGTTTCTTGCGAAATAGGATTGACCAGGGTGTCGAAATTTTGTGGATGGACATATTCTCTGTTTTTGGCCAACTGAAATAAGATCTCGAACCACTCGAATTTCTTTCACATACTGCCTGATGATGATTATGGATGATTTTGTTTTGACGCCGTTTAACAGTCCCTAGGCCGTCTCAAGGGCGCCTATTATTTTTATTTAACTATTATAAAATTTTGAAAACACAATTGTGATTGTCACAAATTTGATTAAAATGCGAAAATTTTATGTGAGTTCCAATTGAAGGTATTATTAATTGTCACAAATATTATTCACTAATTCACATTTTTAAATAAGAAAATTTTAATTATTTTAAAAATAATTACACCCAAAATTTTTACTTTATAAAACTATTGAAACTAAAAAAATGTATTAAAATTTTGTTAATTTGAACAATTATAAGATAATTATATTTAATTTTGAAAAATGAGACGTCAGAGGTTTCAGGCAGCTACTACCAGCGCCATCCACCGACCGACCTCATTTCTCCGTTGCTGGATTTAAGCCTCTGAAAAAAATCCACGTTTTTCGATCTCAAGTAACACAATATCCCTGCCTTCCCATCGTTCAACATCAACATTAAATGATGTTTTATCGTTTGACCGACGGTTCTTGGTGGAAGATCATATTAAAGTATTGATAAAACACGAAATTGAGTTATTCCACTGTTGACTTTATTAATTTTGCGAGCCGGCTTTCAAGAGTTTCCACTCTCATCGTCAGGCAAAAGTAAAAAGTCAGCGGAAGCTCTTGAAAATCGGCTCGCAAAATTAATAAAGTCATTTTAAAAAAAAATATGCCTACTTAACTTGAATTTCTATGTTTATTTGTTACATGAATTTAAAATACGCTATCGAGATTTCAGTGTTCTTAAACCATTGACGACCTGTTCAAGACTCAAATCTTGATTTTTTTTATATGTACCTAAAAAATTATTATTATAGTTTTTTTTTTTAAATTTATGGAATTTAATTTCAAAACACAGAAATTCAAGTTATAAATTTTTTAAAATGTCTAGAAATTGTTACATAGTTAATGCCTCTAAGATAAAATAAAATTAATAATGTCACCAGTGGAATAACTAAATATCGTGTTTTATTAATAAAGTATTCCTACGCTAAATTTATCTGAAATATTCACTGGCTACCCATTTGAATACGATACCGTGATGGTTAAGATATATAAATATTTTTTTTAACGCCTCCTACCTTTTATAAGCTCTTTGATACAATAATTTCATTGAGCTGGAAATTTTGTAGCGAACATTTTCATTCGTGGCGATGTTTTATTTATTGATCGAAAATATTTTTGCCTTAACATTTCCCTGTATGAGTAATTGTATTTTTGTATGGTTGAGAAGTACTTACCTAGTACCCGTGTGTTTCCGTTAAGGCTGTATCCACTTCCCACGTTTATTGAAATAAATATTTTTTTAAAATAATAATTTATATATACGGACGATTTATAAAGCGCCGTTTACTCGTTACATGACCTCAAGGGCGCCGTATACCGCGTCTCTCTACATTCACCTCCTCTCACAGACCCAGAGGCAGCTTGTCCCAACTAATTTGTGTAATACCTCTGAAAATCTTGGTTTCTTTATTTTGAGATTACCTTAGGAGATCTCCACAGTAAACTTCGTATCGTGTTATCGATTGCTACAGTTTTCCACACTTTTTTATTTGATCTAAGAATATTTAAAACCAGTATGCAGAATTTTCTGTTACACCAGCTCGTCTATAGGTACTGTATGCATTCTATCTTTCTTATTTTAAGTGAGTCGTAGAACTTTGAACTCCTCGTTCTTAAACGTCCTTCTTTCGGTATTCTCAAAAGCTCCCAACAATTCGAGTTTATATTTTCATCCAGACCAACTCAAACCTACTTTGGTAGCACATTTTGAAAGTGAATCGATTCTTACGAAATACAGGAAACATGTCTCAGGTAACGTTCTAGGATTGACTGTATCAAAATCTTATACGAAATAATGCCTTTAATTTAGTTTCAATACCGTGAAATAAAATGTAAATTGATCATAGATATTACACCCTATTTAGTGTATGTGTATGTATGTTATAGTGATGTAACGAATATTCGTATTCGTGTAAAAGTACCGGATACATTGTAGAAACAGGTACTGCAAGAAAATATTCTTTAAGAAAACCGAGGAGATTTGAAATAGTTGTAATTCCTATACCATTTTGAAAATTCGGCGACGGGGGGGGGGGGGGGGGTAGAAATTTTAATGATTGAGCAATATTGTAGAAATCTAAGCAAGTCAATATTTGCTATTCGCATTCGCGGATGTCGGCAACAAATATTCGCATTCGCGAATATCCAAAATCCATTCGTTACATCACTAGTGTGTTATGTCGTCCGGTGTTCTGGAATCTAATTATTACATACAACCCTGCAGACACCCCTTTAAATGTTAAGATTCCTGGAATCGATAGTTTGATCGAATTGGAAGGGGAAGCCTGCCAACGTTTCCATTCAATGAATAAAAAATATTCAAATAACCCATGCGTTACGTTATTAATTTATTCGCGGTGTTTTGTTATATTTAAATTCTTTTTTTGATAAATGAAATTGCTTTGCTTTTTTTTCTACTCGCAATTTTTATCGCGTGTTTCATAGAAAACTCTGTAAAGAATAGGTCTCCTATATTGTTTTGTTTGAGATTTCTGGCGTCCTGTTAAAGGCAGATTTTCGTATTTCTCACGCATAACATTTTGACAATGAACATTTTCGATTCGGCCATGAGGTGTGCTATCTGACCTAAATGTCTTATTTTTTATTGAGTTATATATAATAGGCTACAATCTATTAAATTGGTTTGCAACGAGCTTGAATTTTCTCGTCTATTCCCCTCTATTTTCAGCTAGTGTATTTAATTTTACGTTTGTGCCACAGCTCATATCCTTCCTCACTTGATACATGTATGAGTCTCTTCGTCAGCCTCTACAACTCCCGCCTTCGGTTATGCCCTCCGCGATGGTGATTTGCAGTTCGGGTGCCTGATGTAACAACATTTTATTGTCTTTATAATGTGATAAGTCTAGAGATCAAACCAATAAAATTACAATACAAGCAATCATTAAAACGATTAATATCAGACGAAGATCAAACGATAAGGAAACAACTACTAAATAGCTATAACTGTATCTAGTTATGCGCACTAATGGATCAATCACACCGTTGTGCGCATTGTCTAGATCTACGATATTATTAATAGATCAAAGCGCAATCTTTTTTGTTTGATACAAAAGAAAAGTATAATCACTTCATTCGTGTATAAAAATAATGTTACTTATTATTATTTTGTAGTTTTTGTGCGTATAGTTTTTTTTACATAATTATTATGGCGTTGAAGTAATGTAATGCTCGAATCTTGTTTTATTTGATTTTATTTTATTTTATATTATTTTATTTATATACCTATTACTTATTTTGTTTTAACTTATTTTATTTTATATTCATTTATATAGTTTTATTAATTATTTATTATATTCGGTTTATATTATTTTATTTATATATATTATTTATTTTATTCGATTTATTTTATTATATTCTATTTATATATTATTTATTTTGTTTTACTTCATTTTGTCCATTTTGCATTTTATTTATGTTCTTTTCTTGCTTTTATATTTTATTTTATTTTGCACCACCTATTTTGCTATATATTTATATATATTTCATCTAATTTATCTTGTTTTATTTTATATCTATTTTTTGTCGTTGTTTTATTTATTATTTGTTATGAGCAAAAGTACGTGTAAAAAGTAATGGAACGAGCTAAAAATAAAGCACGAGCTCTGCTAAAATTTGAGGAAATGAATTGTTTTGTTTACTGTATAATTATAAGTAAATGATTATTGTTGTAAATTGTATATTAATCAATAATAAATATATTTGAATTTGAAATTATGTTGCCGTATATGAAAAAGCCTGATCTCGGTACCTCGAATTAATTGGCTAGATTTCCGGTTGATTCGTGAATATTCTTGACAAACTTATATTTATTAATCTGTCTTTGTCAGTTGGCTTATAGAACTCTATAAGTAGTTACATTTTCTTTCGTCTTTGACGATCCTCTCGAAAGAACGGAGTGGAACAGAAAGAAACTGCCTCGTTCTTTATTTCAGCCAATTGTGTCACCGCTCCTCATGAATTTTCAATTCTCTGATATCGTCGCATTGAAAGGATTCATGGTCTTTCAGACTGTCGTGAACATTGTGGATGGAAAAACGTGTACCTTTTTGCAAATTGCCTCAGCTTTATGTTATAAGGTTCATTGTTCATTTTGATTAAATTGAAGTTGGTTTATAGAGTAAGGTGCGTTTTTAGTTAATGTTTCAATGTGACGTATATAATCAAGATAAAGCAAACAAATGAATACTATAAGAGTACTTAATTTGTACAAATAGATATTATTCATTTTAATACTAAACAATTTAACGTTATCACAAAGTCACTATTCCGATAAACTCCTAAGAAATAGGGTAAATTTATTTATCATCGACTTAGGTATATGTCCTATTTTTCATCGTCTTAAGGTGAACCCAGCTAAAACAGAATTCTTGTGGGTCGCATCACCTGGTAGACAACATCTCTTGGATTACGATCCCATCTCGATATTTAATATACTAAAAATTAATAAGCTGCAGTGGTTTGGGCACGTGGAATGAACGAGGATAGAATGACCAACATACCTAATATGGCTGAGAGAAATGATGGTCGTAGATGTTGCTGTCTGAGGATCAAAAGCAAGATCATATAAACCAGATCCTACAACATAGACACGAGTTCAGCACATTTAATAGGAAAGCATGGAAATGGCTCGACCCTTTCTCCATACCGTGAAAGAGAAGCGGCCATGTATGTTTATTAGGTGAAGTTAATCTCCTAGGTTACCATCTTATTAGACATGGTAATGTATTTATCTTTGATGTTTTCAGTAAAATGTCGGCGGGTGTTTTGTGAATTTACTTTAGCAGATAACAGTATAGAATACCGAACTTGGTTTGTCGCACATTCTTTAACGATAAATCACCGTGATTTTTAATATTTCCAGTCACTTTTATCAGTAAGTAGGTATACATGTATATGTATTATATTAATAATATGTCTTTTCTGGTGTAGTGAACTTTGCCGGCCGGCGCTCGGTACATCATCAATAATAAATTTATTATCGCCCGATACACGAATGCTTTAAACTTACTCGGGATACGACATTGTGTTCGGGTTGTTTTAGAATTCTCTTGTGACAAACTTAATTTCTCACAGACGTCGCTTTTCTATTGTTGTTCTTGCTAGTTTTCAATATATGTTTTATGAAAGCTGTCTTTTTCTTTCGTAGACTTGCTTATTCAAACATAATTATAATAATTTTAACATTCACTATGTACATCTCATGTTCAATATAAAGCCTGATGATCATGCATATTTTGAGAAGTGAGTTATATAAGAGGTATTATGTATTATATATAAGAGGTATGAGGTATTATGTATTTTTAATAAAACAAATGTCCCGTGGAGTCCCTTTTGTAGAGCAGGTCTCTTATTTTTCTGCAATTTTCGAGTACCCTGTAAAAGGCAGGTGTTCCTGTAAAACTTCATATAAAACGATTAACATTTGCAATTCAGCGATAAGTCTGCCACCCATCCTGAACGTTCTATTTTTATTACTGGCACAGAGACGACAATATGTGTAGGTATTTATAATACATTATATAGTCCTGTTTGTGCGATATGCCGTAATTGCTTAATAGTTGTATTATTAGTAATAAAACGATTTTTTTTAAATCGATGTAGAAGTCACTGATACTTTCATTTATGCCTCAGTGTTTAAAGAGGCCCTCAAAATCGGTGGCTATTTTAGGTTGAATTAAAGCCAATCAATGAGAGGGCTCTCTGAATAAGAGAAAATGACAAAAATGTCAATGCTATCAACACTGTGGTAAACAAAAGCCTAGCTTCTAATTCGCTTCTTCTTACATAACGCTCATCATTAGGATATGGGTTGTTGGTCAATATATTATAGTACATATTATATTAGTCAAATATTGCGCTCGTTAATTTAATTTAATTTTTATTTTATAGAGACACTCACAGAAAACTGACAACACAATACATAAATTACAAACATACAATAAGATCTGGCCAGTTCCCCAATTAAGAGTGTCTACAGCATGCACAATCAGAGAATTCAATTAAAGCGTGATTCAATATAATGCCACGATAATGATAATCATATAGAGATAATCCTGCCAATGCACATCATCACATTTTTCTTAGGTAAACTGCTCTGTTGATTTTGTTATATGAATGATGATGTGCAAGGAAAATAAAACAAATAATGTTTAGAAACTACCACAGCGTTACCATCAAATCAATTAATAATATGAAACATGCAGTTAAAGGTGATAATAATTTTGAAGAATTATTTTTTTACTGAAAATTCTTCACTTTTTTCGTAGCGCTGTCCTTTTAAGCAAAATATCTTCATGACGTTTGGGCTATTAGTATGTATTATTATCAGCATCGTAAACACTAATAATTATTATTTATATTGTTTCGGAGCACTGCGAAGGTCAGGTCGATTATCTCACACGCGTTGTATTAGTGCTGTGCCAAAAAGAGATGACTATATTAGTACATTTATATTACGTTTAAATCGATTGTTAATTTCATTTTTGGTACATACGTTCTATGCATGCCAGGAAACAGGCTAGAAACATTTCTGAAAGGTATAGAAGGGTAAAACCAAGAAGAAACTGGAAAGCAGGGTTCTTCGCTTACGAAAATCCTGACGGCTCACAAATCACTCGTTAGGCAATGACTTTTTATATAGACTGAAAATTCATAGGAAAAAATGGTAATACGAACAATCAAATTTCGCAGTCATTATGTATAATATATCTTATCAGTTTTAAACTAGTGTTGGTTAAAAAATATACGTTCGTATCTCCCTCGAACTCCTCGTTGTAGATGCGTGTATAAAAGTAAGTATGTTACTGTTAATCCATTATATTAATAATGGTCCGCGTATTAGAAGTGCACCGTTCTACAACAATCAACATTGTTTGCCTTTATTATGTTCATAAAAGATACAAAATATCTTTTGTGTTGCAGACTTGAAGGCTATTTTTTTATTGCTTTAACATATATATAGGACGACCGATGAGTAGGAAAGAGACTATGGTTTCTAATGATCCATCCATAAGAACCATCTAAATGATATGGTGGTATTAGGTGGCTGTCATCCTAAATTTCATTAGATACTCAGTACATACTTTGTAAGCGAAGTTCTTTGAAAAAACAGGTTCTCCACCGTTTTCTGTAAGTTTTCAGTGTCCTAAGTTAGATATTCGAAAATTACCTACCTTTCGAAATACCGAAATTCAGCAATGAAGAGATACAGATTGTGTGGGTTAGTCGTGTGCTCGATCTGCAAAATAATATGGAGTTGTTGTTTCAATATTGAATATTATGAAGTTTTTTTTACATTTTTATTCACTTGTAGAATTCGTTCCTTGGAGCACCCTGCAAAGAATTGTAATCTCACTGTTTTCCATATTTTCGATTGTCCTGTAAAAGCCATTTGTTCGAAAAAATTAAGACTGTTTACATCTTAAATTCAGCGATGTGATTTTCCAACCATTCTGAATGTATTATTCTTTTGTTGGCACGGAGAGGATAGTTTGCATGTTTATTACGTGCAGCTTATTTGCTGACTACACCACTTGTGGGATGTGCCGTGATGGTAAAGTAGTAGTAGTAGTAGTAGTCTCGTCCTAAATTTTGCTGCATTCGCATTTCACGTCTAATCAGATATAAAAAAATTGTCTTGCAATCTTCCTACAAAGCATGATATCAAAAAAGTCTGTAATGTCGAACGTTGTGAAAATCAATTAGCTCTGACTTTGGTTGCTGCACTCTAAGTAGTACAAGACAAATGAAGTGTGTTCCTTTTTCAAACGGTATCAGCTGGTTGTGCTTTTCATTATTATCTTACTACATAGTCGCATTACAATTTTTTTGTTGTTTGTTTCACTTCACCTTGAGTTGCATTATAGAGTAATTAAAATTAATCCTCACTCGCTTTGCTTTATACTTTACGGTCGGTCGCTGGATTCTTCTTCCTATTCGTGCATTCCGCGGTCATTCACAAACTCTCAAATTGTTTATAGTAGATACCTCTCGAACAAAGATCATCAGCTGTTGCTACATATAATATGAGTGGTTTAGAATCGAAAATGGACAAATACAAAATTTAATTTTTATTAATGTGTCGCTGAATTTCGAAATCTGCTATAACACATTTTGTGATTCGGAGAAATTCGATAAAAACTATTATACAAGTGTTAGACATATCTTCCTGAAATCAAACAAGTTTGTTAATTATAAGATAGTTGAAACAGTTCAATTTTAAAATAAGTTTTGGTAGTGAATAAAAATAAACTGTTCATTTTGCATACTTCCATAAATATAGCTCCTATTGGTCGGTTGAGTTATAGAGGATATTAAAAGTCACATAAAGGGATATAGTAGAATTATTTTCTTATCATCGTTTTATTTTTTTATTTTTTGTATAAATGGTGAGTGTTTTGTAATTAACAATTTTCGACGGTTATAGAATTACGAATCCAACGACATTTATACAACTCAATTTTCGTGAAAAATGTGTGTTAGTGAAATTTCGAAACTCGGCGACACAAATAATTATGCCAAAATATTCTTCGTATTGAGTTTTGTAAAATTGATTTTTCCAAAACAGTCAAATCCTATGATATTTGTGCGAAAAATAACAGTTAAAATCAATGTGTGTTCACAGACTATTCGAAATCGGACTCGTTTTTCGGCTCTACTGACATTCTGACCAAAGCACACATTTTGTAGGCTGATTTTTCTTAAGGAAAAATGTCTAGAACATCATTCAACCGTCATCATATCCGCGAAACCAACATACTGCGCAGACTCCTTTTAGTAGGAAACAGAAAGGGTGTTCCGATGCTTACGAATCGCCTTAACAGCAAACTACGGCGATTTACTAAAAGGTCTGCAGTCTGATGTTGTGTTCTTGATACATTTACTCACGCATGTGTGAAAGTCCATTAAAATGCAAAATCTACGTTTAACATTTAACGAAAAAAACATTTCTTTCGGTTTAATGAAACTTATACCCAACAGAATAAAAACTATGTGTTTTGTTTTAACCAAATTAAATAAAATTCTACAAATAGATAAAATTACAATAGCCAAAAAATCTTAGCTGTACTTTGATCATATAATGTTAATACGGCTATCAAATCACAATATATTATCTTATCTGGGCTTTATCAGATTATTATTATTATGTCGCTATGTTGATAACGAATAACTGATAATATAAGTAGGTATTGTGTTTTCGATACATTCACTTACCATTATGTGTGAGTTTATATTGAGCAAGTGTAGCGCTTATCCCGTTCGCTATGCAGGGCCGTCTCTGAATATGCTGGGAACCTTGGACTCAGCCTCGCGATTTAATAATTCAGCTTATGCTCAAATTTTCTACCTCCTGTTGCCGAATTTAGAAACGGCATAGGAATTTGAAATTTTTGCCAATTTCCTAGGTTTTGTCAAAGAATATTTGGGACTTACTTATTAACTTCCGATGGCCGAACAGCCCTGCAGGACCATTGCCTCCGAAACAATAGATCTCCAAACCTTTCTTTCTTGAACAATGGAATCCCAGTCGTATTTATATCATTTAGCTCATTTAGATCTCGGTTATGTTATCCTACAATCTTTGTCTTGGTCTTCTGCCCTCGGGTACACCATATATTTGGGGCTGCGAACGAAAAAGAAATAAATTAAAATAAGCCTCGTATAGTCGTATCCCCTAATGGTACAGACGGAACTGATTCGAGGTATGTCAGAAAAATCGTGAGCTTCCATTATTTTACTCCTTTATTGCGTAAAACATTCTGTATCACAGAATGCTACGCCATGCATAATATTCTGCTGTAGGTCTGGGAAACAGGACCGATGCAGTTGGAAATAAAAATCTTATACTGTACTATACTATACCATCACGATATTCCCACAGGTGGGGTAACCAGTGGATTTACTGCATGTAACGAATATCCATTTGTCCTCCGTGTGTCAATAATACATTCAGGATGGGTGACACGTCTCATCGCTGCATTTTAAATGTTAACCCATAACCAGCTTCCGTAATTCATCTTATACCTACAAAATCACAAATTCAAAAAAAAAATGAAAAAGAAATATGTTTATTGAGAGATTAATATATTTTTTACATTATAAATAATCATTTTCTTTATAAATACACAGTAAAACATAATTGATTCCCTCCAATTAGAGCAGAGCTTAATCATTGAATTAATATTTTACCGTCTTGGTCACGAAAAATGTGATCTAAATACGTCGTCTTCGTGCGATGAATAATAAGACATTCAGAATTAGTGGCAAACTCGTGGATTATGGTGGCAGCGATATACGGAGGCGTAGTTACATCTTTAAAATCTTAATATTAACTTCTTATGGTTTTTGTTTCTATACAACAGATATTTGTAATCGTTGGGCGTTTTTCTTAATACCTAGTACGATTTTTTAAAATGCAATTTGCAATGTAACGTTTCAAGTGATAATTATTATCACTACATATTCACCCGCCCCACAGTTTGCCACTAGCGCATTCAGTAGTAGTACTTAGCCCGTTGCCGAGCAGCTGTGAAAATTCAGCGAGGGGAGAAGAGTGGATAGCGGGGGAGTACTACTTACTTGCTATAGTCGCTTCATTATATCGGTGCCGCCCCCTCTCGCCAGTCGCCGTCAGTTGGAATACTTACACCGCGCTGTACGGATCGTCGTATCGCATGGCCGACACTCACACATTGAGTGCAACACCGAACGTCCGGCCCTCTCGTCATAATAAATACAATATAGCCCATAGTAGAAGCATTGCAAGTCATTCGCGGCTAGTGTGACGTGTCATCACCATAAAACCACAAAATTAAAATTATACATCCAAAAGTGACAAAAAATAATAATTTTCAAACTCCCTAGTGTCGACGACTTTGGCATGAGACGCCAATAATTCAATTCGCAGTTCTACTATTAGTGACGTTCGAAAAGATAATAAATAAAATTACAATACGTACGAATTATTCTCAGGTGCCTTTTAGCGAAAGAAAAAATAAGTCGATAAATTAATTTGCAACTCTTTGAAATTGTTAAATTCGTTTTCAGTTTTATTTTATCAGTGCAGTGCCAGACGGGGTGATTTTCACATTTCGCTACTATTTAAAAAGTATCTCCTCCAGTTATATTGATACAGTCTAGTGAACCCTGTTTAATTATTATTCGCCGGTTATCATTAATTTATTGTTTTTAGTTTTCATGTGTTTTTTTAATAGCGAACTGATAAATTTAATTGTTTTAACGTTGTGATTATATTATTAAAATATTTAGTTGCTGTTCTGTTTTACTATCTTTCGGAAGATTTTTTAAAAGTTGTTTAGTTATTATCTCTTCTCTTTGCTTCAGTGATTTTAAGTGCGTTAGTGTGCTACCTGGAATTTATTACTATTGCTAGAAAAGATAATAGAGTATCATTAATCGGCGTTGATTTGTGTTTCTTAGCTATTTTTCTGTAAAAGCAATTTAATTGTTTGAGTGCTTCTTGGGTGAATGTACTATTTGGTTTCAAGTGCATCAAGCATCATCTTGTGTCTACTACAATCTACTGCCATTATTTCTGCATTGATAGTTGCAGACTACGAGACCGCAGCAATTCTGCCAGTGAGCCCAAGCAACAAGTCTTCGACTAGTGAGTGTCCTATTTCATTTCGCTATGTACATTGTTGCAATGAATATCATATTCTTATTATAACTAGACATGGTACTCTACTGCATGTATCGAATTACTTTTGCAATGCCGCAAGTTGAGGATTAATTACATACAAGCACCACTTACGAAAGATTTCAGTTTTTTTTTTGCCGAGTAATTCTATAGCGGCCAGGTTGTTAACCTTGAGGAACACCTATTTTTTATTCTATAATTCACTTTATGATTATTTATTCCTCGTATTTTTTTACTTACTTTTTATTTTTACTATATCCTTATGCCATTTTGTCGTCTCTTGCGACGTGGTTTTTAATAACCAGGTATAATTTTCAAGGATCATTGATACTGTTCTTTCATTATTTTCTGTAAAGATTCCCACGAAATTTAAATTTATGTCGTCTGCTCTGTAATTTGCATGTTCTTTTTTTCTTGGTATCGCATCGGTTGATATATTGATATAATGTTTCTTCGATCTTATTTAGTGGATAGTTTATCATTTGGAACGAATGCCATTCATTAATTATTATCCTTTATTATGGCAATACGAATGAGACACATATTTTTTTACAATAGTAAGTCCTATTGATAGAAATATCCTAATTATATGAAATTGAAAGTCTGGATGCATGGAGTTTTCGATAAATAATAGGTTTTTCACTCTTTTAAACGAGGGTCTTAAGAGTAAAAGGCAGAGAGTCTTAAAACATCACATATAAGATATTTAATTTCTTCAAATCGACGATGAGGTATGCCGCCCATATTGAATGTATTAAAAGCTTTTTCGTGGTATGCTTATTACTTGCGATTTTTCTTCTACCTTCTCCATTCGTGGGAGACGATGTGATCCACGGTATAGATAGACTTGTACAAATCTTCCATTGAGAAATACTTTAGTTATGTAGGGATATGAACGTTACAGTCTGGGTCGAGAATGACCAATCATATAATATTAGTAAGTTTTAATTATTCAAAAATCTCCCAGACCAGACAACCAAATCGAATAGCACAATGCACTCTTTGATGGCGTTACGAGAAGGTACTAATACTTGTTATTCATATTCAAGCAATTTCTTTTCACGCCTGACTGTGTATTGTAACTAATGCTCATGTGAATTCACAGCATTGCATGTCGTCTTGTGATATTTTCTTCGTTCGTTTACTATGTATTTTTTTATACACGTAAATAAATCAACTTCTCCGTCCATCGCATTTGATTTTATTTTTATTATTATAATTTTATCGCCTCCCATCTTCTTCGTTTCGCCTTTTACAACGATAATAATTTATTTTATAACTTTTTCAATTCTGCTGCGAATATTTTGAACCCGGGTAGACAAGTATTATTTTTATTCCTTTAATGAGAGAGAATATTTAATTTTCGAATTAGCAAACGTTATTTCCAAAGCTTAGGTATTTTAAACTTAAGACATAATAACATTGTGAACTTCCATGAAAAGCCGTGCCTCTTCAGATAGTAGGTAATTCTTAGAGAGCTGTCCCTTACTTACAAACAATATTGTACTATATACACTGAGAAAAATACTAACCAAATTTCACAACGTATCATTGGTACGTACTATCAGATTAGGACCAGAGATCGTACAAACGATTCATTAGTACGAATCTATAATATTAACTCTTCGCAAACAAGTTATTGGTAAATTTACCAATGATTTGTTTGCGAAGAGTTATTATTATAGATTTATACCAATGAATCGTTTGTACGATCTCTGGTCCTAATCTGATAGTACCGTACCAATGATTCGTTTTGAGTATTTTTCTCAGTGATAATATAACTACCATATTTACAAATATTACCTATGTATTAGAAGGGGACATCACTCTATTCATCTCAAAATTTAGTAAAATTATGGGGTATGCTACTCATCGTGAATGTATTACTTTTGTAAGGCACGGTTAGGACGACATATGTGTATATTACACGTAGTTGGTCCACTGTCGAACTCACTTACAGAAAATGCTGTGATGATATAGATAGATAGAGAAGAATTTATGCGCACTATTAACTCGAAATCTTTGGAGTTAAGCGTTTAAAAGCCAAAACTCGCTTCACTCAATTTTTTTTTATTGAAAATCATTTAATTTTACTTCTTTACATATTTTTGGGTAGATATATTTATTTGGGTAGGTATATTTAATTTATTTAAGACTACAGTGGTGGTGCTTCACACATCCATTTATTGACCGTGACACGCGAGATACATATTATTATAACTGGCTATCCTGTTTATTGTATCATATTCAACTCCTCGGTAATTCAATACTTCCGATTTAGCCCCAACCTATTGCGTGGTATCCCTAAAAGGAAATTGAATGGATGAAAGTGCACTTCTTTCCCAATAACTGACTCATGAACCAATAATAATATTAATATGATGATTTCGTTGATAAACATCGTTAGTAATCTTGTATGATGTCGTCGAAGCATTCCGAACCGACTGTTTGTCAGGTTTGCCGCTCATAAAACTTTAGTCGATGCGATATCAATAATGGATGTTAAATAGGATATAATTATAATGTTAAGTTTAATTAGATATTTGTGCGTCAATATTGTGAATATTCATTTTAATTTAAAATGTATGCAAAAATATCTACTTTATTTTCCCTGCCACACTATTTAATCAATTAATGCCAATATCGATATCGATAGCGGCGATCCTGAGGATGCCGCAAGGCGAAAGTGCAAGAAATAAAAGGATTTATGTAAAAATATGCAATTGAAAACGATATTTCGATAGGCTTATTATTATGAATTATCACAACAGAAAATAAACAAAACCAAGGGAACGAATACATACTATGTCCTGACTCCTGTCATTTTTTTTCGCTCGATAATAATTGTCAAATTTCGGTTTTCGTGTAATTTTTGAAACGTTCTGTAGAGATGGCTTATGGCACGGATAAGACTAGGTGCATGATTTTTACATGCAGTTAATCTGCTGGCTACTTCACTTGTAGAAGACGCCGCGATGTTATGGATGGATGGGTTCTTAGATATCTTCTTTGACTATCAGAATCATGATTTTTGTTCGTGAGGTTACGAAGACTCAATATTTGGGTTTTCTTAAACTTTGTTTGTTTTAAGAGTTTGTTTCTTACGTTTGTTTGAATTTCTCATTTGAACTTAGTTCCCTACGTTTGTACGAGTTTAATAATATTATTACTCCGTGCTGTACAATTAATAATATATTCATTATTAATTTTGACCGAACCCTTTTATATATGAATTGACACAATTAGAACTTCTATCAATACATCTATATATCCACGCCTTTTGTCATGTTGACAATAATATTATAATAATAATTTGGTTACACCGACAATACACTTAATAGGACTAGTGTACCTACCTAGTCTTGTGTTTCGAGTGACACAAACCAATCTTATTGGTCGCTTGTCATGTTCGTCGTCCTCTGTAATCGGATTATTTGATGGGACTATTGACACAGTATGTTATTGTATATAATATCTAGTTGTTGTTGTAACTCTATATAACAATATTATTATTTGGTGTGCTATGCCCTTCTGCTTGTATATACAGTATATCGCTTTATAGTCTAAGTTACTTATTTACTTATTGATTTTCGTGTGTTGTACTTTTAAATATATCATTATCAGTGTTAGTCGCCGAATGATGAATAATTAGGTACTAAGTCATTTTAACGTTGTCATGCTGGCCGGTGTTTATGCCGAGCCATGCTGCTGTTCTTTGTAAGTATTTGGTTATTATTATGGCTTTATTGTAGATATTAATATTGTTATTACTTATTTTGGAAAGGCTTCGTAATATTATTACATGTTATGAATTTAATGTTCAAATTATTATTACTCCTACTTTATGTGACTGCTTCGGTGCACGTTTCGTCTATTTTCACAATGGCCATACTTTTATCTCTGTTGTCTTTTTTATGTTATATTTTTGTGTTGTTAGTATGCCGGACGATTTTTTCGACGCTAATTACTGGAGCATCCTTCTCAAGGGTGCGGGAAATTATCTTCTAAGAGAGATGTCTTCAGTTTGTTTCTGAAAATTGTTATTGATTTGTTTTTACGTCAAGTCGACTCAATATGACGCGTCCTAGGACACCAAACTATTTTCCGTAGAAACAGGAATTGTTGGCTCTATTGATCTCGTCCAGCATATTGGTGAATGTCTGTGCTGAGTGTAGGGTCTTCACCTTTAAATGGTCCAAGTATTAATTTGGTCTAAAGATTTCAGATTTTACTTCAAGCCTTTTGTAAATAGCTTCAATCACTTCCATATTGTTACGTTAACTATTCTCAGTGTCTCGTGCTTATTGTTATTACTATGATTGGTTATTTCTATTAGTAATATTGGTAATATTGAGTAATTCACTTAGGCTGCAAATTGAATAACGCATGATTGATCGTGACACGGATCATCCGATGAAATTGGTTATGTAACGCGGGGGAAAACACTCCTTCAAATAATATTACCTACTGTGGGTATAATCGTACTCGGCTCATGGTTATTAATGACACCACTAAATATAATAATGTATTATAAAGTAGTGTTACTATTAAATAATATCAAAATAAAGGTGGGCGAAAGCGTAAAGTTAACTTTTTATACTTCAAAGTTTTGGTCAAATGTTTGAAAATAATTCTACTTATCATCTATTCAGCTTTTGCGTGCACTCATTGATGTTATGTTTGATTTTTCAACCATTGTCTGTTTTATAGTATTCTAAGTTGTCTGTTTAGTAGTTATTCTAAGTTTTGATCGCGCATACATATACTTACATACATTTTTTTAAAATAATTAATGAAATATTTTTTAACAATAATGCTTACTTTACTTTATTTCTCGTGTGGCTTGGTGTGCAGGTGAATCTTCACCCGAGTGGGCTGCGTGACTGCGTCGTATCCTCTATAGTCTTGACTCCAGCGCTGACAGCCAGTCCACCGCATCCGGTCCTGCCTCATGGATTAGCTTTTCTAATATTATCTTTCTTTATAACCCGTTTCGCTACTCAAAACACTTTGATATACCTAAATTCGTCATATTTGATGAGCCCTTAGTTTTGTCAAAACAATAAGTATAATTTTTATGTGATCTTCTTGATTATTATTAAGTCTCAGTTTTAACCGCACATCTATAATTTTAACTAGCCTGTTTACAGTTTACAAATTAATCCTTTATACACAATCTGATTTATTTATAGAGTTATTTCAGTTTTGAATATATACCTTAGTTTTTACTTATCTGTCCGGCTGATTGAAAAACTCTCTCACAATTTGTCTCATATTTTTCATTTTATTTTCAAAGGTCATGCACTCGTTTCAGGCCTCATAATTTTATCATATAAATACGAATCAATTTTTTTTTTTCAGTATAACTTTATTTTTAAATTAGCATTTTGGATCCACCCCATTAACATATTATAATAACTCTTCTTGTATTCAGTGGAACAAAACAATATTATTAATGTGTAGCAATTATAATTTTTAATTTATTATCTCATTTTGACTACAAAATTGTAATTAACAATTAGTGATAATTTTATTATTAGATATTATTATAAGCCATGGCAACAATGAATCATTATTAATGTTTAAATGTATTTAAAGTTTGTATGTGTGTTCTTATTATGTTACAATATAATTCAACATGTGTAGTGGCTAATATTTTTTAGTTTAATCCTTAATAACTGCTTTTACCATGGATACACTAGGGAAACCAATGCCTTCTGTGAAATCTTGCATCCTTTCAGCATGTCCCTGGATAATAAAATAATATTTGGGTCAAATATTTCACTTGAGAATGGCAGGATCCGTGTTGAAATCTTGGTCGCGCGTTGAAAAAATAATTTTTAAAAATTGATAAAGTCACAAGTTGAATTACCAAATCTTTACTTTTATTTTTTATTATACTGAATTTCTGGCAAGTATTGCAAAGTTTGAGGGTTTTTTGTTTTGAGTTTATATCTGAGCCCGTGAATATGTCAAAAAGGTCATTATTTAACATCTATTTTTCTTAATTTATTTGCCTATTTTCTTCCGATAGTTTGCCAAAGAAGCACAATTTTTAGGAAACGAGGTTTCTAACCCCCAAACTTTTTCCGAATAAACCTTATTTCTATGACAACGACGTAAGAGAGTCAGAAATGACGCAAGAGGCGTTTGGATTGGATTGGATATTCATATTAGTATTACCGTTTTGGAGAATGGTTATTTCTTACTAAATTCGTCTAATTTTAATTTGACGTTAATTCCGTGAGTGATACCGAATTTAAAACTAGTAGGTAATATTATTTGTATGCATTATTATTTATTTATTCATAATGCTTGTCCATTTGTGTGTAATTATTTGTGCATGATGTTCGCTTGTGTGTGTGTGTTTATTTATATGATGTGTATAAGGTTATTGTACCATGTGTCAGAAATGGTGACCTATTCGCTGCGTAGTACACAATACATATCCATCATTCGGGTGTATGTGTGCATCTCAATGTATTGAATCTAGCAAGAATAGAATGACAATGTTCCCTCTGTAGCTAAATTTATTTTTAAAATTGAAATGCATTAATAGAAAAAAACACTTTTGCGAAAGAGGAACCTCGGAGGAAAGTAATTTATCAATAAATATCTTGTTAATATTACATAAACTGTTATTTTATTAGATACATTAAATTTACGTTATACCTATGCTTTTAAGAATAAAATTTATTAGACATTTAACTAAAATGCACACAATTTTAGTCATACTGTTAAGTAATTTATTAAAATTAAATTACAACGTGGCGATTTTTACTGGGCGAGGGGGCATCCAATGAATTTGCCATGGGCCTCAGATGATACAGTTACACCACTGGTTGTGTCTGTAATGTGACTTGTGTTGTGGCTGTAATGAGAAAGGAGAGATAGCCTAAGCCGATTTGTAAGGATCGTAACACCTTTCCTGCCAAGAGGAGTTTGCATAGTCTGTTGATAGTGTGGATGAGGTGTCCGTTGAGTAATATTTTAGATTATATTATAAAATATAGCCATCGATTTTATAATATGTCTAGTAGTTTTGACAGTTTCCATTAATTCTAGTATGATATGAGCTAGTTATAATGATATCGACCACTTGAACAGATGGTTGCGAGGATTTACATCAGTACCTACCTACTGCTGTATAGTTATTGTTATTATCTATTCATTTTATAATAATTACTTTGAGAAGTGCACGGTCATTGTGGTGCATACACGCCATTATTAGGTACACTACAGTTCATATACTCATTTAATGTAATAATATGTAGATATATAATCACATACCCACATGACTGTTCAGTTGTAAACAATTGAGAAATTCGTATATTGTGTTAGGTTTATTCAATTATTATTTTAAATTCTTGGAATCTCACTTAAATTACGAATATGTACATGATTTGGCATTAAAATCATTTAAATTGGGAATTCGGTATAAAACTCAGACAATCACGTCATATTCAATAACGAGATACGGTTTTCTTTCTTGCTTTGTACTTTTTGTCCTCGTGTTTATTTTTCAAGTGCATTATCTTGTAGAAAACTCGATCCGTTAGTATGATGGGTGTGCACTTTTTGAGTACCCCATCTAACAATTTTTTTGTTGGCTGAGAGAGGACAGCTTTCATGTTTATTACGTGTGGCTGGTTTGCTGGCTGCTTCATTTGTGGGATATACCGTGATGGTAATGTTGTATTTGCCATATAGGTATGCGTCGTGGTGTTTGACTCAAATTTCGTATAAATTGGTTCTACGAACACGAGTTCATTGGAGCTCGACAAACAGATTCTGATGAACTAAACTAACGGCAACGCGATATAAGCCACTACATATTATTATTTAAGTAGGTACCTCTTATAAGCAAGCATTAAACCCGGCTTCGCTTCGAGAGTGTAGTAACTATTGGCATATTATGAGAGTAGGTATATATAAAGTTATAATTCATTGAAATGTAAGAATTGACAACCATAAACATGTGTGTATCACGCTGAGTACTATCTACTATTAGAGAGGTGGTACTTTGTTTACGAGAGAAGTTGATGGTGGGATTTTAGTTTGTATTTCAATGCGCCAATTGATAAAGAAGACCTAATATCTTTGGGGAGGTTATTCCAGATTCTGATGGCATAACTATATATGTACAGTGAAAGATGATGATTTATTTTGAGGTGGGAATATAAGAAGCTGATTATTTAAGGACCTTAAAGGTAGACCATAGGAGGAGAGAAGAATTAATCGTTCAAAGAGATAACATAACATGTATAGACAATTCACACTGATCGAGCTAGTCCCAAACTAAGGTATGAATCTTGTATTATGGGTACTATCGCGACGATACACATATATACAATGCACTAAACAACATATGCCTACATGTAACACCCAGACCCAGGACAACTTGAAAAATATCAGCGAGCTTTTCATGCTTAAGCATATATTAAAAAGAAAGCACAACATGTGTTGATTGCGGTATTCCTAGAATGATGGTTTTTTGAGTTCCGTATGGAATTGAGAGATGTGATCAATTTTTTGGGCCAATAATGAGTCGAATCCAAGCATTCTGCAGAAGATCCAGTTTTGCACTGATTTTTTCAGATGTATCTAGGAAAGCCTAGTGTATCCTATGATAAACAGTGTTTATTTCGCAAGTTTAATTTAATTTTTCTTGTAAATTTGTTTTAATTTTTATCAATTTCATCTCCTTCTTAAATAACGTGATAAATGGTTGTTTGTTTAGGTTTTTACAAAACGTACCCGCCTGCGAAATGAGCCCCGCTGTGCTCATTGTTGTAATAGGGGTTTCATTCTTTCTCTCCTGTTGGTACATACAATATAAGATGAGGTTACATTATTGACAAAGCACTCTTAAATTGTTGGAAGGTTTATCGTGGTACAAGAAAAATCCATCAAATATAATTGGTACTTTGTAAAATACATCGCATGCTTTCAAAGGCGATATATGGTTGCGCGCCGGCGCACTCAACGATGTTTAGTCTCTGTAAAAGGGGAGAATCGATGATCTTTCCTGGATCTCGATTTGAGGTTGCAGAATGTGATGATGCTTTCACGATAATAATCTTACTTATGTAAAGGATATTGAGGGCATTGAAAGTGTATCTTTCAAACCTTTTCGTGAATTCCGATTAAGTAGTTTGATTGGATGATGTTAAAAAACAATTGTTCAAAAAATACGATTGATAATGACCTGATAAGTCGATAGATGTCTCTATCGGAATCAATAATCTATAGTAGAAAGAAACACTTGTTTCAAATTACATAATCCAAATTAATCCTTAACATAGAACTAGTTCATTTCCAGGAGGTCTGGAGGAAATAAATAACAAGACTTACCTATTTACCAGGGAGTTTATGTTGTTTTTTTATGGTGCTATTTTCAAATCGATTCTTGACATAGCATTGAATCGATTCGTTGAAGTCTGGAGGATAAAATGTGAGGGTATGGAAGGAGAATAAATAACGCGGTATGAAAAATGTTGGCGGTGAATCCGTTCAAGATGAATGTAAACAAGGATGGAGATGGAGATTAATGAATGCGGTGGCGTTGGCGTCGCTTTCATACTCCTGTTGTGTACATAGCTCTTGGGTGTATGATGATGGGAGAAGACGCCCAAATTTTAACATTACGTACACACACACACACACACACTGAATGATAAAATTTCATCTGATTGATTAGTTACAAAAGTTTCATAAATTTCTCCATAGTAGTTGGATCATCTTTAGTGTGTGTACCGAAAGTTTTATATCCCGAAAATGAACATTTAATAAAATCCTACGATAGAATCGATTCAATGGTGCGTATGTCTGCAAATTTTGCATCTCCAATAAAAGTTAAACAAAAAGGTCGCTGTTTTCATCCATAAGATTTCTTATGACCTGGCCAATCCTCTTTATTTTTCATTCGTCTATTATACCATCACGGCAGTTTCCACGAGTGGGATAGCCAGTGGCTTACTGCATGTAATAAACATGCAAGTTGAACTCTTTGTGTCAATTAAAGTTAAGATATTCACGATGGGTGGTATATCTTACCACCACTGTGCTCTTTCACAATACACAATTCCTATGACAATAACACAAGAGCGTTAAGAATGTCGTGAGATAAATCTATATAGAATTACTCTGAATGAAAGGAGCTATAGTTTCTATCATACGACAAAGAGGAGCGTTAAGGGGTGAATAAAGTAGAAGAATGTCTGTTCTTTTTGTATATTAATGAAGGGAGCGAGCTTTTTTCGTATCATGCATCCTCGACTCATTTGGTTTGGAAAAGTGTTTAGGTATGCCACAAATTCTGCATGCATTAAGATGTTCGTGGATGTGTGCTTTTAATGATGCGATCTGCTACGTCAGATGGGAAACTTTTTTAGGTATTCAGATCGACACGACGAAAACAGAGAGTCCCCATAGAGGCGCTTCCCTGCTCAAAAGGGCATCCCACCCAGACCAAAGACTTTCCACCGAGGGAGACAGGACATCACAAAAAACGGAGAGCAGCCACTATTACACAAAATCATATTGTCTAATCGGCCAATGTGTCATAGGTTTCCGTCAAGTTTATTGAATGCCACACATCATGTTGACACAATCTATACATGTTAAATTACTTTTATGTTTATCGCCGCCCGCTACTTGAATAAGTCAGTTAACAGAATGACTAGGCATTTGGTTCAATGCTAGTAATCAATGGAACGTGTAGCTGTTCAATTGGGTCACAATGATGCGCGGAATGTTAAACGATCAGCCTGCTTGAAGCTAGCCCGATAGTTGAAAATGAAGGGGCGTTCACATTTGTTCACTTTCAGTGATCACTCTGGATGATCCTCTAAAATGAAAAGGTGTGAACAGACGTTTCATCAATAGTGATCACTAGCGATGACGGATGAAAGCGAATACTACCCGACATAATTTTGATGAAATGTCCATTCACTGAAACGACTATAAACAAGTTTATCCTATTATTTGTCTTATTCTTTATGAATTTGTATTGAAAGTCATAATCATTTACAAAATTATCATACTGTCGAGAATTATATTTATTTGTTTTAATTTTTAATAAGTGTTATTTTTCATTTTTTATTTATTTTTTACGAAAATACGTCAAACTACATACAACACGACCGTGAGTGTTGAAATGGCAATGAAAGCATAGGATGAACAAGTGTGAACAGATGTGTTCACTTTCGATGAACAGATTTGACCCTGATACTCTGGATGATCATCCAAAGTTAAGTTATGTGAATGCTACTTTAGTTTATTTGTTTAGCACTGTGACGCTAGGATCGTTAAACATTACGTTCACCAATCTGACAAGACTTCTGTTGGCAATTGAATGCCAGCGTTTGACTAACGTCCTAGCCATTCATTTAAATGGCTAATTCAACTATCTGTCTGCGACATATCCACACACATACCACTGATGAGCCACATTCCTAATTCGTGTTCAAAACATTATTATTAGTATCGCGTAAAGATAAAAATATATTGTTTTCACTATTTATTGTTAAGTACCTATTAATATTTTTTAAACAATATATTTATCAACTTGTTTTTTTTTCATTGTTAGGTGTATTTACGATTAGCATTATGTCGGCATGAGTTTGGTGGCCGACATGACATGGATTGAAGCGTGCATTTTGGCGGATTTTTGGGGCTCGATGGCATTCTCGTCATGGGTATTTTTTAATGTAGACGCAAAAGTAGGTAATATTTTCTTTGTCAAATGTTAGTCAACCTTATGATTTTTTATATTTTTTTATATATTATTTTATAGGCGGGGGTAACCAGCGTATTCGCTGAGAGCTCAGAACGGGTGGCAAACTGATAAAAAAAATTAAATGAGTATATTATCCTAATATTATTACAGTGTAACAAACTTTTTTGTACTCACCAAATTGTGTATTGCTAAAAAAAGAACAAAAGTCTTCTTGTATAAGACATATTTTGTTGAGTAGCTATATGTATAATATTAAATTCTCACTACACAAAATCTCTGTATAATAATATATTCTCACTACACAAAGTCTTCTGTATAATATTTTGTTAAGTAGCTATATGTATAATATTAAATTCTCACTACACAAAATCTCTGTATAATATATTCTCACTACACAAAGTCTTCTGTATAATATTTTGTTGAGTAGCTATATGTATAATATTAAATTCTCACTACACAAAATCTCTGTATAATAGGTATATTCTCACTACACAAAGTCTTCTGTATAATATTTTGTTGAGTAGCTATATGTATAATATTAAATTCTCACTACACAAAATCTCTGGTTCCACTTGACCTTTGTCTATATGTGTGATAAGAAAATATTTCTTGTTTGTTTAATTTATTTATTATGTATTCTTATTATTCTATTAATATTTATTTACTTGCTTAATATCTTATTACAATAACAATAATGACAATAAAGTAATTGATAGGCTATCATTTAATTTAATTATTTCACAGCTATCTTGCAGTACATATTGTTTATTTATTTATTTGTTTATCATTTATTTATGGCGTAGGTGTTATAAGCCTTTGACACGTTAATTACAATCATATTATAGAAACATCAGCAAGTATTTTTGTAGGGAGAAAAGAAAAAAATCGTAAATATTAAATCATTGTCAGAGTATTTCAGGTCAATAGGTTAAAAAAAACTTTACAAAAGTGTTCTGGAGAAAAGAAATTTGTGAAGTACTTGAGATGTAGTGGTATACATTTTATATATATTGGTTAATATCTGTGATTGTTTTTGACCCCTTATACCAGCATATAATTGCTGTCTGGGGTCTTTAAATCAGAATTCAACAGAGTTATTTATGAATGTGTTATTTTTTACAATGTTAATTTTATTTAGTAATAAATAAATAAATAAAGTATATTTTTAGGTAAATTTGAATATAATGAACTGTCAAATATAGAATTATGTTGGGTAATTTAAATTTATCAATTGCTATTTTCCGATAAGACCTACATCTTGTAGTTCTAATAACCATATTATTATTATATGGACTTTTTAAGTGCGTGTTTAATGAATGTGTTTCAAGCGATAATGTAGGAAATGTGCTTGGTAAATAAATAATGTTAAAATAATACAGATTTTATCATCGGTGTAGATAGAAGTAGAAGTAGAATAACGTATAACGAAAATGAGTGGATCCGAGACGAGTGTCTGGACATTCTCGATGAAGAAAGATGACGACGAAAATTTTATGTATTTATCTGAAGAAAAAATGCAAAAAAATCAGTCTTGTGAGAATCACGTGATGCTCTGTTTACAACTCGTTCTTTCAGAATCTTGGCATCTTTGCAATGAACAGGGTGGATTTTAGGGCTGGTGTATCTGTGGCGCTGTGGTCGTCCGTGGTCGCCTGGGCGTTGACGTTCTCATTTCTTTCGGATCCGAATTGTTCCTCTTGATTAATTTGTTGTATGTTGGCCTCCTGCTCGGTTCTCTCAGTGGTGCAATTGCCTTGTGTAGGAATTCAATAGATATTATACATAATAAATAGATTGAGTCAATAAGCACACAAATATAAACAGTAGCATACTATAAACTTCTATAATAAGTATGTATGCATATTATTTTTAATAATAGGTATGTATTTATACTATTATTAACTCCACATCCTGTATCCACCTTGTCACGTCCACACTTCCGTTCCCTGGGCAATGCCTTCGCCTCCATCAATCACATCAGTGTATGTATGTATACCTACATTATAATTACGCGCTTGCCTACTTTGGTATGCGAGATTCTTGTAGTATTTATCAGTTTTCTTGTAACATGGGTTAATTATTTCCTATACGTAGTAAATTTTATAGTAGGCTCTCTTTAGTGTTGATTTTATTTTTTATGGCATTAGTATGTAATTCTGTCTATCAAAATCCTCACATCATGAACCAAGATTCTACTCGATGTCTTTGTCGAACGTAAGATATCGAATGTCATAACACGAGTCACTTTAGTAAAGTGCTTGTAAAATTTGTATTAATAGCTGATATGGATATATATGGATATATACAGAGTATGATACATATTTTGCAGTACAGTTTTATAATTTTGTTGTTTATTACGGCAAAATCACTCAATATTGTGTGGAATGCCTAAAGAATAATAAAAAAAAGATATGGATGTTTACAAAAGATAATTGTTTTTTTTTTGTTCTATTAGGTATTATGGTCTCCCTCATATTCCGTGTTTCGTGGAGTCCCGGGTAAAATAATGGTCTTCAACTCTGTATGAGGAGTTGCATAAATGTGACGGACCAAGCAAAAAAGCGTATACAAAGACTGGAAGTCGTGTGATGGTGTGTATTATGTATGTATGATATTATTTTATGGAAATCAATAACAAATATATTAAAACATCGTACGATTTCCCACATTAACCATTGATTTTTTTACAATACATATCATTATGGGTACTTAGGACACAGTTTGTAATAATTTTCGATTGTTGCGTTATTTGATTTTATCTAATTCATATTAATTGATGCTTATATTGAATAGATTATTAGTTCAGATTTCCGTAAATATGAAATATTACGTCCCTTTTCTTTTTAATGTCAAACACTGTTACTATCAATTTTACATTATTTCATATTGTCATTTAGTCCCGCATGTAAAATATTTATTATTATTGTTATTAGAAATTCGAAGAGACCCTCTTAGTTGAGGACCCTTCATCCCTACCCGTACTAAATTACTTACCTTTTGTAAGTATAATATTATAATTATATTATACGGGTCCCACTGACCCCTAGTTACGTCACTGCGCATCATTGTTTGTTAATTGTTTTTATTGTATTAATATTTTAACAGCTAGGTATTCCAATTTATCGTATTATTTTATGCCAGCTTTTATCCCGGCTTCGATCAGAGAAAAGCAAGTATTGTATTCAATTATTAAAAGCTTTTAAAAAATTAAGCAAAAAAGGTTCAAGGTGTTTAGAAAAATCACACGTAACAAATACCATCTTGAATTCAGCGACGAGGGATAACACACATGATCCATATTTTTACTTTTGCAGAGAGGACCCCCGACCACCCCTATAATGCAGAAGTCTGAGGACTTCAATTTATCCGATTCTAATTTCTATACTAGCAATTTGTCCATATAAGAGGTGTCATATTGATGGGCAGTCTGTAGGGCTGGCCAGCCAAATTACCACGTGTGGAATATTAATTTGACTACATTCTTTCGATGTCTCTAGTCGAGGGAAGCAAACAAATACAACTGAAAAATAGATAAAACAATTAGGCAAAAACTGTAAAAAATTAAATATCACATCGTCGAATTAAACAATTTTTAAGTATGTATGTATGTTTATATGTTGGATGATTTATTCAGCGCCGTTTAAAGGTGCATCCATCTCAAGGGCGCGGGAAACTATGTTGGAAGAGCGATGTCTTCAACTTGCTCCTGAACGTTGTTATCGGCTGGTTTTTACGGAGGTCTTCGGGAAGTCGGTTCGGAAGTATGGGTCAAAAATGTTCGATTATTGCCGTTAATAGAACGGTTGAAAACTTAACAGAAAAGAATTATTTCGATTTTTTTAGATTTAGGAGACTCCACTTCTGTTCATCTTTCCATCACGGCATTTTACAAAAGTGGTGTAACCTGTTAACTAAACTGCATGAGAGACACGTACACATTAACTAACCCTTTTTTTAAATCTAGAATTTTTCTTATATAAGATGACACTCGTTTGCAATTTGTGTGTATGTTTTTTTCTTCATATAACACGAGTCCTGTTTTGTTTCTCTTTTTTATACTACACCACATCATTACAGTTCACATCCACAACACAATGAGATTTATTTCGGTGGCATAGTGGGTGTTTTTATTATTATTATTATCGTGGTGCTGTCGGGACGCTGAGACGCTTAAACTTTGGTGCGCGATTTCGTATTTATTTAATTTGCGCGACAATGATAACTGACATTAAATCCTTTTTTCAAATTTGCCTGTTTGAAAAGTTGATGCTCTTTGATATATCAAAATAGAAAAAAAATAGGTAAGTTAATTAGGTATAAAACAAAAACTATGACTTATTTTTAGTAAACCAAAAGCTTAGAATGATCAAATTTAATGACTAGTTTAATATAGATGTATCTCCAGGTATTTCGTTTGATATAATTATGAGCCTTTTTTACTGAGAATGTGGCGATAGGTAATTGTATTTTGTAGATTTATTTTATAAACATCAAACTTCCTGTACTGTGCTTACATCAAACTGACAGTATAAAATGTATTGTTAAATATGAAAATATTGGCCAGTATTTTTGAATAGGAAACAAATTCAATCCATTCGTTGATTGTATAAATGTTGCTTTATCACTAGCAATAAATCCTGTTATATGTATCTAATCACACACTAGTCTTGTTATCATTTTAATTTCTTATCTGTTACCTATCTTTTCTACATCGTACAACTTCAAATTGTTATGATTAGATATTAATTATCTTGTAACAAATTAAATAAATTGCTGAACAATTATTCATCCATATTTGATAACCAAATATTCACACGAAAATATATTTGGTGGAATGCCGTAATTGAACCGATGTCAAAATTGCTTCAAGTTTGACTTTGAACGTGAAATTAATAAAAATGGATTATTACCTAATTATAATTCTTGCTCTACGAAATACTTTTTTGACAGGACGTAAATACTGGTTTACATACGTAGTATATCTTCACCCCGTGTCCTAGTTGGCTACGGGATCCACAGAAACCATTGTCTCTCGCTAATTTCATTGGAACCATTGACAGATTGGGACTGCAAGCCACAGTGAAACACAGTTGCTCAAAGTTTGAAAAAATATCCATTAGGTTAGTGGTCTCCAACTGTCGGCTGTATACCGAGCCCCGGAAGGACAGTGAAGATCAGTTTTTTTGCTGTTGTGCAAAATTAATTTGTGAAATATTCCTTGACAAAACCGAGGAGAACGTTAAACATTTCAAATTACTACTATACTTTTTCGAAAATCGTAGGTAGAAATTTAGAGTGTCAAGGAAATTATCAAGCTTTGGAATCTGAAACCTAAAAAAAGGTCAGCTTTTTCATCATAAACAATCAACGTTTCTTTCTTATTGAGCTGCGGTAAAATGATCAATTGTTGACCGGTCCGCGGAGATAAAAAGGTTGGAGATCACTTCATTAGGTGACTTTTTATATAGTAAAATACGTCGAGAATTCGTCATTGGGTGCGTCCAGATAGTAGGATGCGAACGTCAATCAATCATCAATCTTCAACGATTCGGAGCATTCTCCGAAGAAATATTCGAATGAATGCGTTTGTTTCCCGTCCTTATACGGGTTATGAAGGCATTCATTCAAATATTTCTTCGGAGAATGCTCCGAATCGTTGAAGATTGATTATTGATTGACGTTCGCATCCTACTATCTGGACGCACCCAATGTAGAGCTTTAGCCTCCGAGCCATTTTTCGTATACGAAATAAGAAAAGTTAGTACAAGTCACGATGTTAATGACTTGGAGCAAAGATACTTGATTAAGTTGCTTAAAATGAGCTATGGTAGACATACAGAATAATTTGACAAAGTATCGTGCAGGTGAAAATATGTGATAAACTGATAAGTTGATTGTGTGCAGGTGATTCAATAATCCTAATTGAAGAGGTGCGACGGCTAAAAATAATGAGACGTTAATGACGAACTTTACTGCGCGACTATTCATCCAATGTACGTCCTAATAAAGGTCATAAAGATTGTTCAACTTTAGACAATTTATTAAAGGTTGTTATAACGTGAACACGACCGTCTATAATATATAATATTTACCGATTGTCTACGTTTTTACTTAACTCTTTCGTGTCCATGGGAAACGTTTTTGTTTCCCAGGAAACGTTTTGTTTCCCAAAGAGGCATTATCACGTATTTGGGAATATCAATATGTATCAAATTTTTTAACATCTTGATTTTTGTAATCTGGTGATATTTACTAGATATTTTTATTTTTCTCTTGCCAATATACAGTTATAACATAACAATATGTATAGGTATATCGAAGTGTTAAAATAACGATGGAATCAAATACTTTCAAGGTATATTAATGCTGCTATGAGCTGTGGAACTCTTTTCCGCGAGTGTTCGAGTGTTCTGTAAACGCAAAAAATAATATTACATCCTAAATTCAGCGATGACGAATGCCACCCAAAATGTCTTAATTTTTTCGTTGTCACATTTGAGTACAGCTGTCTGTTACGTGCAGCTAGTCTGTAATGTCTTCAAAGTAATTCCAGATTTTACTCTATTGTTAACACTTAGTACAAAATATCACTTTTAGAATCAAAGGAAATATGTTTGATATTTTTTTCTAAACGATAACAATGCATATTGATTCATTGTATTCTCTTTAGTTATAGGGAGTTCTTCCATTTTGACAATAAATAGAATTTTACACACCTACTTATTATAATAGCTTGTAGACATTCATTGTCCTGTAAGGGTTAATAAAAGGCACGAAACGAAATGTTAAATTTAATATCAGACGAAGTATCGATTTGTTGTCAAAACTTCAGTGGAAACTGTGATATATTAATAATAGAAAAAGACTTCCATTGTAATTTCTTTCAATACTAGAAACTTTCAACGGCTATAATTTTGAGCGCGTATTACAACCTTTGGCAATAATACATTTATAGTGAAGTGTCGTGGGAGTAAAAGGAAATTTGTTGTATTCAATGACCTTTTTTTAATATAGACTGGAAATTCAATGAAAAAATTGGTAATGCGACCAATCAAATTTCGCGACCAATATAATTTAATTCTTAACACTAACACTCTTAAACGTGCTTTGGTTCAAAACGGTACGTTTCTATTACCTGCTTCGAGTCTCTTGTGGTAGATGCATTTATAAAATTATGTGACTGTTGTTACTCGAAATATGTTGATTTTTGTTTATACGTTGCACATAGAGGTACATAATATATTTTGTGTATCAGATTTGAAGGACATTCATTGTTTTATTTATATTAATATATTTTTATGGGTGTTCACTGTTCAGGTATAAAGGATGTCCTATATTTCAGCACTTGTTAAGAAGGAATGAGACCATAACCAATATTATATGTTATAAGAATAACTAGCTGACTCAGCAAACGTTGTTTTGCCGTATACATTATTTATTTGGCATATACATTATATATCGAATAGTGTTGAAAATGATTGAATTACCAATATCGCTATTAAAAAATAGGAGTTGATGGTGGAAGGGTGAAAATTTAGGGCTGTATGTATATTTTAATTCTTCACCATAAAAAAATAATAAAAAAATGTCCAAAAAATAAAAATAAAATATTCGGGGTGGACCACCCTTAACTTTCAAGGGTATGAAAATTGAATGTTGGCCCATTATTAGGCCAACCCGATAAGCACACAAAATTTCATCAAAATCGGTCCAGCCGTTTCGGAGGAGTATGATAATAAACACCGTGACATGATAATTTTATATATTAGAGAGTGAAAAACCACCGCAAGGACCCATTCAAAAATCAAAACACCTCCTGAATATAGGGTTATGGAGTGAAATAGCAAAACTTTATAATTAATTTAGTAACATAATTTTAAACAAATTTGTTCTGGGCTACTAGTCTAGTTAGTAGGTCTATGTTTGTATCATTGTGATTAGTTTTTATTTTATTATTATTACTAGCTTAAATACCCTGCGTTGCATGGGAATCATGTATAAAATTGAAAAAACAGTAAGTATGTGTAATTAAAAATTATTTTATTTAGGCAGCAATATTTTAATGTATCAACTTTATACACAGAGTAACATTAAAGTAGGAAACAGATAATAGAATATGTAAGAATGACTAAACAGTATATATATAATTATGACAATGTACCTAAATTACATACAAACATCACGCCGCTTCCTTCGCGGGGTAGGCAGAAAGGATCGAGTGCCACTTCCTTCTGTCCTTGCATACATCTTTCGCTTCCGTCACTGTCATACAATTTCTAATGCATGCTCTCCTGTTCAACGTGCTCAACACGTGACCGTCCTGTAGGATTTGATTTAAATGATCTTGCCATTTGATCTTCAGCCGTCCACGTCTCTGAGCACCATTCCTCTCAGCCAAATATATCTTCTTGGTCGTTCCGTCCTCATTCATTCTTTCTACATGCCCAAACCATCGTTACTTATTTAAATTCATCCTTGTAACTATACCAACTTTCATTCCACATTCCTTTTGTATGTCATCTCAGCAACCAATTTCTCATAATTTTACCACACATCCTTCTCAACAATTTTATTTCTACTGCATTTATGCCACTTTCATCCTTCATAAATGGTTAAAGAAGGATGAGAATGGCATAAATGTAGTAGAAATGAGATTGTTGACATGGGTTCACGTCTCACTTGCATACACGAGTGTTGGCACTAAGATAGCAGAGTGCACCATCCTTTTAGCTGTAGTAGATATGTTTCTATTTGCAATTGGTCAGATTGCACCATTTACCTCATTGCCAGCAATTTTTCTCCTTTCAATATCGCTTTCACACTTCCCATCTCTCGTGAACAAACTACTGAAGTATGTACACACATTCGTCAACTTGCTCTAACACTTCCTTGTCAATGTATAATACATATTTAAAAAAAAAACATATTTATAAAAAAAATATGTTTGTACAATAATTAGGAAATAACTGCAAAACAAATAAACTAAATTTCTCAATAAGGGATATAATAATAACACAAAATGTTAAAAACTAATTTATTTATTATATTTACAAAATATAAACATTATTTTACTAATGGTTTTCTAATATTCCTATTTATTTGCAATTATAAACTTACCACATATCATATTTTAAGTACAACTTATACCATAGCAATATGAACTTATGATTAATTAATTAATAAAAATTATGCAAATGTTAAACTAACAGAAAATGCCAATAAATTTATTGAATATACACATAATCATGCGAAGATGAATGTTCTTCATTTAAAATATCCATACCTTTTTATTACCATTTTACGTTTGTTCTTTCAAAACAAAAATCATATTTAGATCTATTAGTAACAAATAAAAAAATTATTTAAAGTTTTACGTGTTACTTTATCGAAAGAATTGGTCTTCCACTCTTTTCAGTAAGTTCCACTCTTTCGAGTGTTCTGTAAAAGGCAGGAGTTCAAAAAAATTAAGACTTTTACATCTTAAGCTAAACGATGAGGTTTGCCATCCATCCTGAATGTCTTTCTTTTTTGTTGGCACGGAGAAGACGGTTGCTGATTTGCTAGCTACCCTACGTGTGGGATATGCCGTGATGGTATAGCAGTAGTAGTAGTAGTACTTATTAACAAATAATGATTAATAAACAGAACTGTTCTAACATATTCAAATAGCTATTCCTCTAGAGACTGAGAGAATAATTTATTATTTAATTATTTTTAAAACCTTTAAATTTCATGTCTGTTAAGTGAAATAAAATAAAAATATCAAAATATACCTCATTTTTTTACACAACAAATATAGTAAAAAACATTTACAACAAAACAAAAAAATATGCCAAAGAAAATATATAACACATGAGTTCATACATTATAAATGATTCACATATCAGCTTGAAACAACTTTTTCTTAAGAATAATGTTATCATATTCTGTTCATATTATGATGTCAATACAAAATATTATAAAAAAAAACAATGTGTAAAATAGCAAATCTAGTGAATCAATGTAGAAATAATTATAAGTCATTGTCAAACTCTTGACTAAGTCAGTCGAAACCAGGTTACTACATATATTATTAAATACAGTAAACCTCCAATTAGTTTGTTTATTTACCTTAATCAATAGGGAGTTTTACACAATAAACTCAATCAATAAATAATTATAATCTGTTATATTTTTGGGAAGAAAGATAGAGACACACACTGGTGCAACAACAGTTTATTAACACAACAATATTTTACATGATGAAGAAAGTTGTTCCTTTTACACAATTGCAACAATACATAATCCAAAGACAATAATATAAATTTACATAATATTACCAACACGCCTCCTTAAATTTATATTCTTTATTCTACAATACCATATCTTAGCTTATAACAACTATTTAATTTAAATTCCAAAATACATAACAATAATTCAAACAATGTTCATCATTTCTCTAAACTTCATAAACTTACTTTTACCTTAAGCTTTTGTAAATATATCTGCAATATTTTCATCAGTATTTACTTTAATCACATCAATAATTCCATCAACATAACATTCATTTACAAAGTGATAATGTACCTCAATATGTTTTGAGTTCTTAGTAAAATTTCCATATTTTGCTATAGCTAAAGCTCCTAAATTATCTTCATATATATTAATTGGTTTTTCTATATTAATATCAAATATTTGCAACAAACTCTTTATAAATTTTATTTCACTAACTGCCTCGGACAACGCTACATATTCAGCAAATGTAGAAGATTTTGTAACACTACTTTGTTTCTTAGATTTCCAATATATAACATTACCATACAATCTTATAATATAACCCGTAGTAGACTTTCTATCAATATTATCACCTGCCCAATCTGCATCTACAAAACAATCTAATATTTCAACATTTTCTTTACTCTTATAGATTAACTTTAAATTCTTAGTACAATACAAATATTTCAAAATTCTTAAGGCATATTTGAAATGAGTTTCATTATAACAATTTTGAAATCTGCTTAAGTAATTAACGCTAAAACTAATATCTGGTCTAGTTCCACAACTTATATACAATAATGAACCAATTAAATTTCTATACTTAATATCATTAACACTACTATTGTCACTTACTTCTAATTTTAAATTTATTTCCATAGGGGTAGTAATCCATTTTGCATTCTCTATATTATATTTCTTTGCAAGAGATTCTATATAATTAGTTTGACTTAGTAGCATTTCTTTGTTTACATTATCATAATCAATTACAATTCCAACATAATTTTTAACCTGACCTAAGTCCTTCATCTTAAATCTATTAGCTAACAAACTCTTAACATAATCTATTTTATCTTTATTCATACAACATATTAACAAATCATCAACAAACAAAATAAGATAAATCTTGTCATCACCATCTATCTTAACATATAAACAATAATCATATTCACTTCTTTTAAACTCTAAAGTATTTATAAATTCATTAAAACAATCATACCATGCTCTTGGACTTTCTCTCAATCCATACAATGCTTTGTACAGTCTACACACTCTATCTGTACCATCTCCATATCCTTTTGGTTGTTTAACATAAACCTCTGACGTTACTTTTCCATTTAAAAAAGCTGTTTCTGCATCCATTTGTTCTACATATAAACCTTCTTTACAACAATATGATAATAATATTTTCAATGTTTGCAATCAGAATGGTATTGTGCACAAGCAATTTTGTCACGTTTGACACGTTGCTAGTTCTTCCAATAATTGGATATATTTATATCTCATAAATAAAAAAAAACATTTAATTAACACATATGATTTATACACACTTACACATACACACCATCATGCCACTTCTTTGCGGGGTAGGCAGAAAGAATTGAACGCCACTTCCTTCTATTCTTGCATATATCTTTCACTTTTGTTAGTGTTATAAAATTCCTCATGCATGTTCTCCTTTTCAATGTACTCAACACATGGCCGTCCTGTAATTTTGCTTTAGATGATCTTGCCATTTGATCCTCGGCCTTCCACATCTCCGAGTTTTTATTGAGTTTAATAATAAAGATTCTTCTTTCTGTAACATCTTAAGTTCCCCCAATTGCAAGCACTTACTTAAACAAATACTTCTCTATCTCCACTTCTTGGATGTTTGTCCAGTCTCAGATGTTAGATTTGTCCATCTTCTGCTAACATCACTTATTACACAGATAATATTGTAATTCATTAATTTTGTCATTGAAATAAATAATCAGTCACATCTGTAAAAGAATATTATATATTATAAAATACATTTTAGATAACTCTCTAATACAGATTTTATGAAAATTATTGTTCGTTTAGATAGTTCACTTATAACAATCTTGGTACATTTTATTAGATTATTAAAATATAATCCAAAAGGATTCATAATTATTTATTCCTATTAACTGGTTATATTTTCTTGTTATATATAGATATAAATATGGATGAAATGTGTGTATTAAGTGCCTTATAAATTAAGTTTGTATAAAACACTGTAATGGTATTTGGCCTTATTTTTTTTTCTTCTATGATTTAAGTTACTTATATAGGTATGTATTATGTGCTGTTGTATTTCAATTAACAAATAAATAAACTATAACCTTTATTAAAATGATACAATTCTCTCAATATTCTCATAGAAGCACAAGGCAGAAACCAGATTCCTTTTCCTAGCCCTCAAATGTCCTCATCATGGAAATGAAAATAGGTAGTTGTCGTACTATTTATGATTTCTTTAACATCAAAAACGTTCTTATCAATAGTTTATTGTTGTGCACTTTGTATTATTTCTGTAAAAAGGTTAAAACAAACATAGTTTTAGTATTTAGTTCGATACTAAATATCTAAGTATCTTTTTATAAATTACTCACTAATGTCGCATCTACAAACTTAATATTTTTAATATCAATATATATCATGGTATTTCGTTGTCTAGCTTCAACATAAAAAAACACATCACTTCAGAATAATTAATTGTATAATTTCAGTTTGTGAGTACTTCATATTTCAAGTAATGTTTTAAAATAAAACTGACACAATATGTAACAAAAATGTTATACTTTATTGTGTTTTGAAAACATAACCTCAAATCATAATGTCGCATCAACAAACTTAATATTATCAATATCAATTAAATAATACCACGGTTTTTTCGAATAGCTAGCTCCAACATAAATAGTAAAATACTTCAGAATGTAATTGTGTAATGTCAGTTTATAATTTGAGTTGTTTATAAACAAAACTAACTCCTGTAACAAATGTTATATTTACTTGTGTTTTTAAGGCATAACCTCAAACATTTCTTCGTAGAAACTAACGGATCATATTACTTAGTTCATTTTATCTATTGATTTTATATGAATGTGTACATAAACATTATTATTACCTTTCATTTAGTCCAAAAATATTTGTTATAGTGTTCACTTTGCTTTATTCACTATGTACATAATATTGTGTGAAAGGCACCACTCACATTTGTACATAATATAATGTACCATATTTTATTATCATACTATGAAGTTTATTATTTTATAAAATGTAGTAGTTAAACAAATAATTCTGTACGGAACGCAGACTTTACGAAATAGACATGTCGCGTCTTCGTCTTTCTTTTGTCAAAATATATCGTCGGCGTCAAGGAAAAAGTCACCAACTAACAAAACTATAATTATGAGATACAGGCATTTTATTAATTTTCAATAATTGAAATTTCGATAACTTGAAAACTATAACCGATAGAGTAAAACAGTATTTTTTAATGTTCTTAACATATATTTTCCTATATCAAACAACTTAAAATCTGGATTAATTAATAGAAAAAAATCAAGAAAATCAGTTTTTTGTATTTGGTTGGTTTTTTAATACTCACTCCTTGCATAGGGTAATACAGTTGGTGATTTTTTAAATTAATTAATAATCATTATAAAACTGAATAGGAACCATAGAAACTCATTATTTTTATTATAAAGTTAAGAAAATTTTATGTTTATATACCAAATGAAATAATAATAATACAATGTTGATACTAATACAATGTAAATACTAACAATCCAGGAAACAAAAAGAAATTCCATCAAATGGACTAATTTATTGATAGCATGTGATTTTTGTACCGTTTATTATTTTTGTGTTTTTTACTTGCCTGAATGTGCACAAATTTTGAATAAATTAATAAAATGGAAATACCAAAAAAAAATACAATTCACATACTTTGGTGACTTTTTCCTTATCGCAAATATTCGTATTTGATAGTTGGTGAGTTAATGTGTTTTTCATTTCTATGGTAATATGTACTCCTATAATTTTGGGGAATTTTTCCTAAATAAAGCATGAAAAAACAAATTTGCTAGTATAAATAACTCAATTTCAACAAAAATTGTATTTGGTGAGTTTTTCCTTGACGCCGACGATATGGCGTCGTTTCCAATATGTCAAATTATCGAGCGACGTGATTGGCCGACGTAGAATATTTATAAAACGATGTTGCCGTTAACAAAAAATAATGTTTTTTCGTTTCTTGAATCTTCATGTAACACGTTCAAATTATTTAAATATTGGTTAATTCGCGTAAAACATGTTTCAAAAGTATTAAAAAAACACAAATTAAACTATTTTATGTAACATACATTTATAATGATACATTTACTCGAAATAAATTATCGATATTTTCTTAATTAATTTTAGTATGGCAATATAATATGGTACACAATTTTGGCGGTAAAGAATATTTTCTTACCCTTTCAAACTGACGTAAAAAACGTATTTTTTATCTCATTCTCACTTTTTTTTTACACTCTTTTTTGCTGTTTTTCTCGCTCCTCAAAAAGAAAGTACGGCATTTAGTGGGTTTTTATTTTACATATATACCTCATCTTGTAATGGTCAGGTCAATGGAACGCAAATTCCTTGAAATGGGAGAGTATAGCCCGGTCTTCGTTAGTATGGAAATTCAAAAATCATTTTTATAAGATATAAGATTATTTTTATTTCAAAGGTCGAGTAGTTGTTTCTAGATCTCTTTCTTTTGTAAGAGTTGAACTGTGGAGTTCAGCTGGAACATTACCAAATTTTTCGTAAATGGAATAATGACTTTTTAAAAAAATCAAATGAATTTGAAATTTATCGTTCATTACTCCATCTCGGTGTTCTTTTTTTTGTTGGGGTTGCCAATAAAGATTTTTATTTTTTAGAATTCTTTGAATGTCAACTGAAAGTTCGTATAATATTTCTTAATTTAATGTCGTAGCGTTAAATTTAGTTGAACATTTTATTATTAATCTAATTATAAACAATATATACAATTTCATTTATTTCGTTGTACCTATACGACATAAACTTTCAGCTGATATTAGGTATATTGAAAATCTAAATGTTAAAAAAAAATTACGCTTCTCTTGACTACTATTATATAAAGTGAAAACTTTTCATGTAGAAAAGCTCTTTTATTGTCTCATTTAGAATTTGTCGGAGAAGAATTAATACTTCTTTGTACATTACATACCTACATACAATTATGCATAACAATTATTTAAAAACGAAATTATTATACAATGTACATTAAAACATATTATCAATAGTTCTATTCTTCCAATTTATTACCCCACTTATACATGTAAAATAACAGTCTTACTCAAATATTCGTTGAATCGAGATCATCGCTGTTAACAGATTCGTTGTTTCGAAATGGTTTTATTACCTACCACGTATTAATGTTGAGACAATTTAATTCTTTTAATTTAATACTTTTAGTTGTAGTATGGTAAGGTAGTAGTCTTTGTAATGACGTATAGGTAAGTACTATTATTAAGGTAGTTTTGCTGATTTATCGACCGACGGTTCTTGGCAAAAGTTCATTATAATAAGGAGTTAAAATGAAACAAAATATAAAGTTATTTCACTGGTGACTTTTTTCATTTGCTAGCCGGCTTTCGAAGGCTCCTGCTCTTGTCGCCAGACGAATGGTAAGAAAATGTAAACTTTACATTTATTGTCTTGACGATGAGATCGGAAGCTTTCGAAAGCCGGTTTGCAATTTATGAGGTCACCAGTGCAATTAATTTATTAATTCTTTACTTGTACATTGATTACAAAAAAATTCATTGATGGTATACATTCAAATTATTTTTTTATTATTTCATTCATAAATACACAGTATATATTGATATTACAATAACAAAATAATATTACACATAGTAAAATGCTCCCTCCATAAGCAACCAAATGCTTGTGCGGAGGGTCGGATATCAACTATAATAATCATTAACACACATATAAGAATTAGCTAGAAATATTAATACACATATACAATCAATATACAGAGGGCGAGTTTATCGCAAAGGCACGATCTCTTTCAACTAACCCAAATTTTAACTTATGGTAAACTTCAACTAAACATCACAATGACAGACACTTTCAGATGACAAGAGTACTTCCTTCAGAAATAGCAAAAAAGTAGTAAGGGGAAAATTATCTAAAAACACCACGATGTTAATATTTTTGACAGTTTTATCTGATCTGATATATATTTGTTTCGTTATGTATCTTATAATATTTATTGTTATTTATCATATTAATGACGATATTAAATCCTTTATAGGACAATTTGTGCCATGTTCAATGGCTGGACATTTGTAAAGTTAACTTAAAAGATTGGACATCTTACAGAGTGTATTATTTTTCTTTGGTATCTATTTACTGTCTCTATTGATGACATGCAAACATATCGTAGGTACACGAACGGACTTAAATATTATATGTATCGATTCGTATGGAATAATGGAATAGGCGCAGGTCATCCAAGTTTGCCAACCTCTGGTTAGCGGTGCCGTTCAATGCGGTGTGGTGCTGCGACGCATCGCAATACATATTATGATATTATATCGGGCGAAATGATGGCAACGACCTTGGCTCACAGTATATACATAATATATATACTCAATACATAGTACCTACATTACAGAAGCAAACAGCTGAATGTATCAATTCAAGTCAATACATAAACACACATGCGTATATACCTTATGATGAACTAAATCTTTTTTATTTGCATTGTTATTCATGTTTTCTTATGTTTAATTTCTCTCTTTTTTAGTTTTTCGCCTTATCTTAAACGTAGAGAGCTTCGTCTGTCTCAAATCTATTTATAAAGATATATTTTTGTACACACTCCTTATTATATAATATTTACCTTCCGTGAGTTTTTATATATATATGGACAATTTGTAAAGCGCCGTTTACTCATAACATGACCTCAAGGGCGCTGTAAATCGTATCCATCACCCGAAACTCCCAGCAAAAAGGTGTGTCTTCAACCCTCTTTTAAAACTCTCTCCATTCACCTCCTCTCGCAGACACAGAGGCAGCTTGTTCCAACATCTGGGACCCGCAACACTAAACGCTCTATCTCCAAAGCCTGTTTTTTTTTTCGAAATACAATAGGGCTATCACTAGTTTCTGTTTTGAGATTCTTAAAAAGACAGGTATTTGCAAAACTACTACTATGTACTATTATTACTGTACCATCATGGCATATCCCACTGGTAGGGTAGCCAGCAGACTAAGCTGCATGCAATAAATATGCACACTATCCTCTCAGTGCCAATTAAAAATTAAAGACATTCAGAGTTGCAAACCTTATAGCTGAAAAAATTGTCATTTTAAGACTCTATTATTTTCTATATTACTATGGTATATCATTTTTAAGAATATATATTTATTTAAGAGAATGCATTGCTTATTTTCTTGGATGGAAGGCACCCCGCTGGGATGAATAGATCATCATCATCATACCATCTTACCGTTTGTTTACCTTTCGATATCGGGATCGATAGCCATTTATTCTTGTCCTTGTTTACGCTTTTTGTTTCTGCAATATTCACGCAGTTCCAAATGTATGCTTTGTTATTCATTGTACTCGGCACGTGTCCATCTTAGTCTAATCTGCGTGATCTAGCCATTTAATCCTCGAGTGACCAAGTTTAGTTTACGAGTTGCACTCTTTCACTCAGGTGATTAGATACAGGATACATCTAATATTATTTATTGTTTGAATCTTGGAACTGATAACTTATTTTTTTTATTTGGAAGATTAATTTAAAAAAAAATGTATCGTGGCATATTCCACTTCTGCGATAGTCTGAGATTGATTGCATGACATCATCGTAAGAGTATTTCTTATTTTTAAAATACTTTTTATTTATATAACTGGCATAATTACAGTACCTACCTTAATTGTTTATCGTTTGTTCACTTTATCGATGACTAGTTCGATAACAATAATATTATTTCTCTTATCGATTATTTTAATCATATAATCTATTTCATTACATGCTCTGTCTATCTTAGTACTTAAGTATGTGTCATTTCTAAAAGAAATTATCTAGTTTGAAATTCCTTGTTTTTGTCGAAAAATAATCCATCAGATATTGAGTGGTTACGTTGGAATGACATCTTGAGTAATTATATTATTAAAATTGTAGGTACAATTACTTGGTTATATGACACCCCTTGTTTTAATTGTCTAAGTGCTTTGTCAGGTCTCCCCGTTATCGACAATCATTTCGGCGTAAACTTCACTATTCTGTGCTAGATGAAACATCTCTTCCACTCTGCGGATTCCTATTCATTGTATGGTTAGATGGAAGATATCACTAATATTTTTTTGCCGTCCAATGTGCTTGCACTGGTATTAAATATAAATGGATGTAAACATTCGTATTGCTAACATTGGTCTATGGATTGTTATTCTACTTCATCTTCATTAAATATTGTTTGTGGACTTTATCTATGAATGTTGCATGATATGTTAAAATTGGCGGGACTTACCTACCTACCTAAAATTTGTAGATATTAATGTTTTTAAATTCGTTTTAAATTTTTTCTATTTTTGAATATTTGTTTTTTGATAGTTTAGTGTGTTCCATGAAATGTCTGTATTTTTTATTATAATTTTTTTTGTTTAGTGAATAAATATAGTGATAATTTCGCCAGGGCATATCATCGTATTTTTTTATATAAATTGATTTGTTTTTTTTGTTTGATAAATGACGTTGTGCCATAAAATTAAATATTTCTCAGACAGAACATTTTTCCTCTTTTCAAAGTACTTCGTTATCTAGTAATTTATTCACAAACAGTGAGGAGCCGGAAGTTTATCAATGTCTTTGTTTAATATGTAGGAATGGAATTTTTGTTTCGGAGACTGTTTTACAATCACGTTTTGCAACCCACTGCTGAAATACAATAGGTACCTACCGATAATGAAAAAAAAATGTAAATTACATGCGAGTGTGTTCATAAATCGAGTTGATAGTAGAAAATATTATTAGATATAATGTAATGTGATACACTCGACGCCCATTCCACTCCGACGTTTTGTGTTATCATACTCATTGTTTTATTAATTTATCGTATTTAATTTTACCAGAATAACATGTCTATAATTATTCTACCAATTGGTAATGAGAAAATATGTGCGTTAAAAACAGTTCTAAATCAAAATTCTGTGCCCCAACGAAATATTGAACTATGCAATGAAGTTGCTGATATGCCATACAAAATGAAATTCGGATTGTTAAGGGCTAATTTTACGTTTAGTTCAACTTTGATACTCGTTTTGAAATATTGATTAGTAATAAGCTGGTCTGCTGGCTACCCCACTTGTATAGTATAAGCTACAACATGGCGAGAAATTAAAGAGTTCTTCGTTCCTGAGTGAACAGGAGAGGTAGGTAAATGATAAAGAAAAGACAACTATTCTCTTACTCCCAAATATTTATTTCATTTTCTAATGAAGTAAAACATAATAAACAAAACAATATACGCGTTATTTATCAGTGAAATTTGCATGCAGATTTTATATAAGATAACACATTTGATATTTAATAATAATTGAGTTGTGGTTATAGTAATATTTTTGTTCATAATTAATAACTATTTTTGTCGACAATGTATTGTTAACTAATTTTGTTAATGATTGTACTTGTTCTTGTTGATAATTAATAGGTAACTGTTTTTTGTTAACGTTTAGTAACTTTGTAGTAAATTATCTTAATTAATGCGGTGTGCAGGTGTGATGTGAATGAATGCGTTAGCTAGATTGTATTTATGTAGGCATGTTGTTAAGACGACCGGAAAATTACCTATGTTTTTTAAATTAATCGTGGTGCATGTTGTTGGATGATAGCTGACCTCTGAATGATTACATTTTTATACGCACTTAGATGTTGTTATTTTGTGTTTTGTAGCCCTTTTTACGAAATATAATGAAATAAAAATAACACTTAATTGATAAAAAACAAAATCACGAGCAATTGGCGAGCTTGGGCGAGTGTCTGCAGGCAATATCTTCCAGCTAACCAAAATAATGTGTGATATTATGTTGACAATGTGTAATTAATACTTAATGTGAACAGTTAAAATAAGCTTAATTACATTCTTAATTACATTCTTAGCCCTAAGTAGAACATTATATATAAATCATGTTTCCTGTAATGAATACTTCAAAATGAAGGATAAGGGCACGGAAAGGAACTTTTTAAGATAAATCCATGGATTTTAGGTTATTTTTAAAAACGTGTAGCGTAGGGGAGTCTCTGATATTGCAAGGCAGAATATTCAACATTCTAATTGCATGGGTCGTAAATGATGAACTGAGATAGGCTGTGGTGTGAACAGGGCCGGCAAGTAACTGAAATAGTACATAGTTAACAGTTTAATTTTGTTAATTTATTCATATTAACTTAATTTCTAGTCCAAACAACAAGAATAAAAGATATCTTGTTCAAATATATTTCATATGTCGACATTCTGGTGAAAAACAATATTTTTATTCCATCAACGAATGCCTCGATGTCTATATTCTTGTTATATGTCATGAATTCCAAACAGTCAACATTAGATATAATATAGACTAAAATATTTATTTGAGGGGTTTAGATGCGAAGACACATCGGTCTATGAAAATTGAAACTGAGAAAAGAACACATTTCTTTTTCTACTAGAAGTATTTTAAATTATGTTTTGAAAATGTATAAATGTTTACTCGTATCGTTATAATAATCTAATTATTTAATTAAAACATCAAGTTTACTTAAAAATACAAATAAATTTTGGATCGAAGCGTTTTTGCATTAAATGAAATGAAAAAAGTGTTTGTTATTTATCAAAACCAGTTGCATCTCACGTAAGTCAAATGACAGTTGGTCAGATACGATTCTTTGAAATAACTAACTAAATGTGCAATCCACTGTATTGGAAAATTTTTACATAAAGACGTATGAGTGATTCAAATGGACTGAAATGTTTGTTTCTTTACCAGGCTTTTACTTTTAGAACAGTTTTTCCCTAGGACAGAGGTAAATTTCCTTCGCATTGAATAAAACTACATTGCAGTTAACGAATATAGAAACATTAACTGCATTCGTAGATTTGTGAATGATGAACAATATATCGCGTGCCTTTGCATCTGAAGCCCTCGACTATTAATTAATTATGTGCGTATATCGTCGTCTCGATTTGCTCCCTATTTGGATGACGGAGCTGGTTGACTGAATGAAGTGATAATATTATTATAATCATCATCATCATCATCATTATTATTGTTGTTGTTGCTGCTTGTAGAAGGAATGAGGAATCTCGATATTGTGGTGTATGTCGACTCTCCAGTTCCACAACGCAACAAGTCCAAATTTTCGAAAATTTGAATTTAATTGGTTATACATCAACTCCACTCTATAATTCCACAAACAAATAACTATAAAAAAATACACGGTTCTCTGTATATATTAAATTCATGAAAAAAAATAATGTAGATACCTACTTACCTATTTTCAATTCTACAAATAAATATTTCAAACTGTTTATTGAACGGAACAAAGACAACATAACGCCTTTAGCAGTGCGATTATTAAAAATAGTATATTTCAGACATTACATGTCGAAACTCGAGTTTGAAAAAAATAAATACATTTTTAATTTTATTTTATAGAGACTCACAGAAAACTGACAACGTAATACATAAATTACAAACATAGAATAAGATCTGGCCAGTTCCGCAATTACCTTAGAGTGTCTACATGTCGAAACTCGAGTCACTTTAAATAAAGTACGCGTAAAACCATGTAACAATATATTATTTATTTGGTTAATATGGAGTATTGCAAAATAAATACCAACAAAATTCAATAGGTATTCAAAGTATATTTCACTTTCTGTCGTGTTTTTAAAGCATAATACACCTAAATATACCAAAATTGATAAAATGTCGATTTATCGAATATAAGACATTTCTACTTGTTGAGTTATGGACCTGGACATTCGATATGTACTAATAATAATAATAATACGTGACGGGAAGTCGATTCTCCAAATAATGACTGCTACTACATGATGTAGTGAGCATGTGTAATGGTTTTATAAAGCTTAGTGGATAGTCTATTTATCTATACATATATCCGTAACCTTGCGCCGAATGCCAAAGGGGGTAAGCAGAGATATATATGTATAATTATATATGTTATTTTTTTTTCTACAGACATCTGTGATCACATAGATCTTAATATACATCCCTTTATGGGCAGAGAGAGAGAGTATGGGTGTTTCCAATGCTTACGAATTGGCTTTGGCTGGTTTAAGCATGCTTTACTCTAGAAACGTTCACTGATTTCCACCACACTCTTTTTAGAGAGATATAAAAAGAGTGTGGTGGAAATCGGTGTACGTTTCTAGAGTAAAGCATGTTTAAACCAGCCAAAGCCAATTCGTAAGCATTGGAAACACCCATACTCTCTCTCTCTCTCTGCCCATAAAGGGATGTATATTAAGATCTATGTGATCACGCATGTCTGTTGAAAAAAAAAAAAAAATATCATATATCAACAACGCAAGTACCAAATTCCAGGTGAATGCGAAAATAATACAATATTTCATATATATATATATATATATATATTAAGAACATCACTCAACAGACACCTCATCCGCACAACCGTATATATATATATAAGGCATATAAATTTATCTTTACGTACTTATTTCCCCTCCTCTACATTCATACAATTTTTCTTACTCGCACGCCGATTTTCCCAACGCGCGGGCGTCCGTGAGAATTTGATCCACATGGTCAAGCCATGTAGTTCTCGGACGTCCCGATTTTTTAAACCCTCTGTCTCAAATAGATAGACCCTCTTCATCATCCATATGTCCAAAATATATTATAACTTATTTATTTATTACTAAAATATTAACATTGTAAAAATAACACACTAACAAATAACTCTGTTGACTTCTGATTTAAATACCCCAGACAGCAATTATAACTTATTTACACGCAATCTATTAAGAATGGTGTACTTGACCTGATCGTCGGAAACTTTGTAAATGGAAGAATATTTCCTTTTTTGGGCAATTATTTAGTGTTGGTCCCTCACAAACTGTATTCTACTTTTGACAAATGAGCAGTGTTCCTAAAAAAAGTATATTGAAACGATCGCATCTGTGGGTAGGTTACCGGCTTTAACCATAATTAGTTAAATAGAAACAAGTGTAAATTCAAACAAACAAGAGAGTAATCCTCGTGATCAATAATTTATAGTAGAAAGAAATACTTGTATCAATTTACCTGATTATGGGATTCTTCTACGTGTGCACACACAATTAAAAGGCACGCACAAAGGCTACCATCTTTATAACAAACTAAGGAAAATCATAATTATGTTATCTATTCAGATCATATAATACCAAACCTTTCGCTGGCATTCCTGTTATATAAATAGCTTATCAAAATAATTCAGTGATCAGAGAATTCCTATAGAAACGCATTCAAAGACAATCTCGAAAGTGGCGTTGAGCAAAGACATTTGTGTACGAACTCCTTTTATCTTTGGAGTTCGAGACGTTATTGTGGGGTTATCGACCTAACGGATTAAACCTACTATTGGAGATATATTATTATTATGATAGTCGTTGTGTATTGTTTCATTTTGTTTCCATTCGGTTATAGTATACGTCCATAATAATATTATTGTTTGCCGGAATGAATTGCTATATTTCTACGAAATCACTCGATTCATACACACGATGTATAATGTAATTAATTAAGCATTGTTAATTAAATGTAATGATGGTCTTTGATCTATCATCATTTGAGATTGTCCGACTAATCGGGAAAGCCGACTTACCAACAACACTTACAGCCGCCTAACCGTCCACGTTTGTAGCAGACAAACCAACAACATCAATACACAACCCACCGACCTCATTTATAGCCGACTAACGAGCAACATTAATATCCAACTCACCGACGACATTTGTTGCTGACTAACCGATCATATTTATAGTCTAGTATAGCCAACTAACAATCCACATTTATAGCCGACTTAACGTTTATAGTTGAAAATTAGTCGGGTTAGGATGTAGTTGGGATATAGATCACACGTCGACACTTGACTTACTATAAATAAAATTACAGTAAAAAAGAAAAAAAAGCATTTAAATTTACGTAACTTTTAAATTTCTATAATCAAATCAATCTCACAAGAACAATGCAGCAAGTTTTATACGAAAAAAATCGACGACTAATGAGCATCGACTAGTCGGCCAAATTGGTCCTCCTCTAATATTATTATTGATTGTTGTTATTATTGTCTATTGATTGAAGAGAAATAATATTATCAGTATTGTTAAGTAAGTACGCATTTGTTTGTTTATTTGCCACACAATGAATGGTCATTATTTCTTTCAGCCATATTATATTTGTTATACACATTTCTTTGATTGATACAACGACCTATCGCTGATAAGTTTATGTTTGTTTTCTGATAACGTTTCAGTAAAACTCCTAAACTTGTTTTTTTTCTTATTTCTCTTTTATTATAATCCTTGCCATGCAGAGTTAACTCACAGTGTTTATTATGTAAATAAAGAATGTGAAATGGAGTTGAACGATTTGCATTCACTTGCCTGTTATCAGTATTCACCGACCACGGGCCACCAGTAATATCGCATCGGTCGGTCGGTTGGTATTGACCTTATGTGGTAATGTCCGTCATCACCGCACCACTTTACTGTATAATGATATACTTACTACAATTATATACAAGTATCTACCTACCCAATTTTTATTATTACCTATTTTTGTATCTGTACCGCTCTGATAATGTGTGGCCTGATTGCATTTCACGACCGACAAAACAGTATATAACAATAACATACTAGTATGTACATGTTTATATTTTATTTATTTATCACTTATACACGGCGTGAGCCCTTTACATGTTATACATAATAACAAAAAAAAAATTGTCAGACAAAAAAAAACAAAATGTGAAGTAACAGCTGCAAGCACAAATGTATAAAAATAAGCTGTAAGATGTAAAATAAAATTGGTAGTAATTCTAAAGTCTGTACATTCACGTAGTGAAAATTCATACTGATGATATTTTATTTTTATTACAAAACACAGTTAATTTTTCACATTGATTTATTTAAAAATCTCGAGTACTAACGCTCGATGTGGAATCCCTGGACCATGTCTTTCTCGGTTGCCCAATAAGAGACTCATACGTTTTGTATTTCGGGATAACTAAAGTTTAGTATCCGATTAACATGTCTTGCCTATTGCATACTGATACCCTTTTTATGTCAAAATTTTAAAATCCGCCACCCTTTTTATGTCAAAATTTTAAAATCCGCCAAATATAGATGAGGGCCTTAAAATTATATGCTACCTTCTAAAAATATTGAAATTGGCACAAATCGTCCCACGAGGGACGGAATGCCGTAATCTTGTAAATAATAAATTTAAATAAATAATATAATGAGAAATATGAAATTTTTAATTTTTACATTTATTATGTGTACCTAATTTGAATAAGTATTGTTAATTTAATGTGTAACAACAATACTGGAATAATTATCACAGTAAGCAACATAGACTTATTATAATAGTAGATTGAACACCACTATATTAAATGTATGATCTGCTATGGTAACGGAATAGTCCCGGTTGTATTTCGTTTTGGAACTATCACGAATAGTCAGTCGGTGACCATTTTACATCTTAAATTCAGCGATTAGGTTTGCCATCCATCCTGAGTATCTTGATATATTGGCGCGGAGAGGACAGCTTGCATGTTTGTTTTATGCAGCTGGTCTGCAAGCTACCCTACTTGTGGGATATATTATGCCGTGATGGTGTAGTATAATATTCAATTTTTAACAAATTTCATGAATTCATGTAACACTTTAAATTATTATTTTATGTTGGTATATTCTGCTTTCAATTTATTATCATGGTAGGGCATCTACAGAATTCCTGTATAAATGGTATGCAGAGCTTAGAACGTAGGGAGATAATAAAAGTGGTAAATACCTGCCAACTGAAAAACGATAAAATATCTCGGTACATTATTACTATTCAAACAAAAGGCAATAAATGAGATAATATTGTTATTAATTATGTATAAGAAATAATCATCGCATATTTATATAATATTGCAGACCGTTCATTTGTATATATGGCTGATTGTATGTGTATTTCCTGTAAAGTATGGAAAAATAAAAATTTCTTTTCCTATACAAAGTCCGATCTATCGTATGGGTATACCTATTCATAGATAATAAAATTATTCACATCTTATAATTTAATGCTGGATTCACCGCGAGAAAAGTGTGGGATCCCCTGAATAGAATAGATATTCCACTCTTTTTTCTAGCTTATCGAGTATTCTGTAAAAGGCCAGTATTCGTAAAATATCGCGGGATATACATTTATGTCTTCAATTCGGCTAGAGGTGTGCCACTCATTCTGTATAGGCTCCAAAAGACAATTTTACTATACGCGGTTAATCCTCTGGTTGCACTATTTGTAAGAGTTGCCGTGATCGTGAAAAGATAGATTATTATTGATCCAGGTGATGAAAAATAATGTGTAGGTACAAATATATCTCCGAATATTAAAAACAAATTTTTCATTTATTTACTCGCTGTACAATGATTGATTACAAGCTAGTTTTACATAGAAATACATCTATATTTAATACTAATTTCAAGTTATACAATACTGCCCCCCCCCCACTAGGCCAAGTCAGACTTCTTATGATGTTTATATTTTGTGAGTTTATAGGTTGAAGAAAATAAATTCGCTTAAAGTACCTTTATAACTTTTTCGATAGATGGCACGTGTGATTGAGGGTTTAAGAAGCTAGTTATATGTAATTATAAACACAGAATAATAATCAGAATAAACTGTGTAACTAACGAAGCAATGCCACCAATAGTATAATTTTAGTATTAGTATTATTATTTTAAAACAATACATATTAGTAATTATGTATTTATCTACATCTACACAAGAGTTTTCTGCGGTATCGAGATAGGGACGTTTCCATTTGACGTTACCATTCCATGAGACTTAACGAAGGCATTCATTCGAATATTTCTTCGGAGAATGCTCCGAATTGTCCCCGAAAGATTTAAGATTTTTGCTTGATGCTTGATGATTGACGTTCGCATCCAGCTGTCTGTACGCGGCAATTTACAGGCAGGCGAATCGAATAGGATTTAAAAACACCCGTTCTTACAATATCGTATCCCTATAAAATAGCTGCTATTCCGAATTAAATGCCTGGTTAAGTGACGTTTCACGCACAGACATATTTGTGTCTTCTCTCACACTCTGGTCTATTCCATAAAGTACTCTATAAAATAACACAATATGGCATAATTATTTGTTTATTTATTTATTGATACAATAGACTCTGTCGCCTCTTATCAGTAATAAAATATAATGTTCAATACAAAAAGTCAAAACATAGTCGGCCGGTGTGGCGCGGAGGTACCGCTCTTGCCTTTGTGTCACGAGGTCCCGGGTTCGATTCCCGGCCAGGGCAAAGTGAAGAATGACCTTTTTCAAATTGTCCTGGGTCTGGTTTTGAAGAGATTGGGTCGAATCTGGGAAAGATTTTGCACGATGAGTGTGGATGACATAGGAACTACCATTCCTGAAACATCCACGGGTAAGGGAGGGTACAACCCTCATTGTCCTGGGTCTGGGTGTTACATGTATATGTGTGTAGTGCATTGTATATGTGTGTATCGTCGCGTTAGTACCCATTATACAAGATTCATATCTTAGTTTGGGACTAGCTCGATCTGTGTGAATTGTCTATGTATCTTATGTTATGATAAATAGCCTAAAATAAACACTTATTAAAATTAAAAGCAAAGATAAAAAATAACATCTGTAATAATATTATGTAGATTTTATTTGTTTCGTTTTTTGTCCACATTATGTCCTTGCATTTTTAAAATGCCTCCCAGAAGACGTCGTTATGTTAAAATATTTTATGAATCTACTTGCCTAATCCGCGATGCATCAATACTTTGTATTTTTTATTTTAAATTTTGTCATAAAAACAATCTCGTGTCAAAACTCACCTTCAGCTTGTAAATCTCGTCGGACAATTCCTTGACGTTTAGTTTTGAGTTTTGATGGATCTTTGAATGACAAAAATCAGGCAGAGGTTTTATTTCATGTTGTTTTACAAACTTCCCAAAAACATCATTGTTTTCTCTTTATTTTTTTTTATTGTCATTAATGTCAGATGAAGAGTTATTTATAAGTAAATTTAGATATTTTGGTGATTAGATATTCTTAATATTTTGGTGTCGTTTTAAAATTGCATGTGTTTTTTTAACTAAATAAAAAATGACTAAGTAGATTTACCCCCCTTCGACCTAAATCACACCATTGAAATTTTATAAAACTTTATGTGAAGAAGGAAGCTTTTTTCAGCAACGATGACCATTCACTGAGAATGGTTGATAAAAGTAATTGGTAGATACTGTGTTTAGGATATTGCCAGAAGTCGCTTGTGATTAGATCATTGTCCATCAAGTTCTTCATACGAATCGTTTATTTTGATCGAAACGTCTAAGTGAATTAATTGCCTACTACTATTGTTCCATTTATTTACTTCTATCGGTCAGACGGTTGCCAAAATTTACGTATCACTTTTCCGTCTTCTAAGTCTGAATATTTTTGGTCTTTGTTACGTCGTTTTTATTGCGCTCATTAATTTGACCATTGTCATAAAGCAATTCCGCAGTCTGGTTCGACACTCTGGTACAAGATAAAATAATAAGTACTCTACTACTTATTATTTTATTTTTTATTATTATTATCAAACGCCAATATAATATTTACTTAGTTGGCATCAAACTCGATTATATGATAAGTACCTACACACCACGCCCGATACGTGGGTGTCTATCAACATCATCATTTGATTTTTAGTGTGTTATTCTCGACGCGAAACTTTATTAGAGTTTTATCTAATACCTACTTCGTCAGATAAATCTTAATATTCTTCTTAAGACGGTGGATGGCGCTCGTAGTAGCTGCCTGAAACTTATGACGTCTCATTTTTAAAAATTAAAATATTATCTAATAATGATTCAAAATAACAAAATTGTAATACATTATTCTTAGTTTAAATAGTTGTACAAAGATAAAGATTTTTTCCAGAAATCTCCTATTTAAGTTGGTAGTGAGAAGGTTAACGGTTCTTGATGGTTAAGTGTTCATGATGGTAATAATTGAAATATCTAGATTGTTTATATGTATGTATGTTGTAATTTGTAATATATTATTATAATTATAAAATTATAAGATTTGCGTCGGGAGTAACACATTTGAAATGTATATATAAATAGATTATTGTCTGGCGTCTGAAATGTGATATTAAAGAGCGTTTCAGACCTGATCTCTCTTTCTATCTCTCAAATATATATCAATAAATATATACATGTATTGGTTGTATTGTTCTTTTCGTGAACCGTGACTTGCAAAATGTTTTTGTTTTATTAACTACACAGAATTAAAGGAAAAAATGTGCTATAAATAAAACGTTGCCGATCCCCGCATAAATAAATCTTTTAGTCCGTTTGTTGATATGTATGTAGGTAAGTATGCATATGTTTTATTTATCTGCTTGTACCGGAAAAGATGTAGGAAAATCAATACCTTCTATAAAATACTGCATCGTTGGTGCGTGCTGGATAATAAATTAATTATTGTATGTATCTGCGTGCAATGCCTGTATATCACCAAAGAAGTATACCACTCATCATCCTCGATATCTTTATGGATTATAATTTTATTTTTGGCACGGAAAACTTGCATGTTAATTAAATAATAATGCCGGCTACCCCAAAAGCGAGAATATGCTATAATGGTATAGCTAGGATATATTTTTTTGATACCTGTCTAAAACCTCGAAGTTTATTTCTCGAAAATAATCTTTAAAACGAATAGTTTATTTGCCTTTGCTATCTCTCTTGGCAACCTTTATCTATCGAATAAAAGAAAAGTTACTTACTTACTCTCAGCTATAGACCTCAAAATTTAATTAAATTGTCTTGTTTTGTAATATGTATCCATGACATTTTATATGGCTGCCCATTATGGCTCCTTCGGTGTGGACAAGATTTTGTTAAGTATAGAATTTTTGGATTAACGGAAGTCCCCAGACTTTTGCGATATCCGGGTGGATGGTGGATCGCCTTTAATGTATGTCTCCATAAAAAAGCTTTCAAAAATATTTTGATTTCTTATTTTCGTGCCTGGAGATTGTTAAATATTACGTGTTTAAAAATACACGGTGTGTTGCTAGGAGCAATGGAATAATATGTCATTCATGTTGTCGTAGAGTTTCACCTTTTAAATTATTCAAACCCGTATAAGTCTCTTGACAAATGATATTATGACCGAAGAAGATTTCATTCTTTTTCTACATTTTGATCTTCAATCTTTTACAATCTTGTTATTATAACAATCCAGACAAACTTTTAGAGGTCACAACACGCAGTATCATACATCACATCTATTGCAAGGTAGACAAAGAGTATTCGGCCATTCTTGCCTGTAATGGAATACGTTCTTTACCTTCTTCGTCACACTAAGATGATGACTCTGGTTCCTAAATCAATGAAATTTTACTGATTACTTGACTGTATGTTTGCCCTTAGGACGGGCAGTAAAATTGTCCATCATCTCAGACAAGTCGTTGTCTCCAAATCGTTATCAATCTAATGAATCATTTGATCTTCTGTTGTTCCGCAACTTCTGAAAGATCTAGAAATGAGAGCGAGTCTCCAGCGTTAATTTTCAACTCTGTTTTCAAAAGTCTCTGGAAACTCAAACTGTCAACACCTGGATGGAGACCAAAGGGGCGGACCGGATGGAAAATTTCGTTTACAACCGTCTATCTAGAAGTCCATTGATCTAGCGAGGAACCCTGGATATAGAATGATCACAGAGACATTTCGAATCACACGAGCTTTATTTGCCACGAGTAATATTATGACAAAGGATCAGAGGATAATCTCTATTTTGTATACTTACTTCGAGATTTGTTATTAGTTATAATATCAACATCATTCATTATGTATGACGTCTGGGTGACACATTTTAAGATGATATCCCCTCGAGTCTGAGATACTGTATTCTGATAATATTATTTAGTTAGAATTGTACCTACGCTACGCCCGTCCTACTTACTCAAACTCTGTCTGCTTGTTATCTTGACATTGGCAATCAAACTGTGTATTAGTGCTTCTGTTTACTCTGCGGTGTCTGTTGTCTATATTGCGTTGTTGTTGTTGTTTTCGTTATTGTATTATTTACACACCAGCTCGGCTCACGAGATGTTTCTTGTCCCCCCACTCGTGGCCTGTTATAGGTAATAATAATTTATATTAACATAATTATTTGCATACGTAATAATATATCGTTGCAATGTTTTGAGGATTGCAGGCTTTCATGGCGAGCTTCTAGCTGATATATGTAAGTTCTGATAATTAATTACGCATACCTTGAGAATGGCGCCAGCATATGCGCAGAAACATCGCTATCACAAAACCAGCCATATCTTACCCGAAAATTATACACCAATGACACAATGTTTTTTGATTCCTAATAATATTTGATATTTAATATCAACTGGGTTCGACTTACTCCAAACTGATTTATTGACTGTACGTTGTTTAACGATATTGTTACTTTTCTTACTAATAATGTCATTTTAGTAAAAAAGTATGTTTAATGAACAAAGCAGTCTTTTTAACAACTGAAAGTTTGCCAACGCGAATTAGTTTTGAGTCATTTGCTCACAACGTGCTTCCAATCTATTCTCCGAAACTCCTACCTAGCAAAGTAAATGGTTATTTCTGACTGAGCAAAATGTTTTATTTTAACTCACATAGATCTGCACTTAATTCAACGCATTATCGATTTAGCAATTAACTAGATACTAATTTCAAAGCGTTTCCCAATTCCCTCAATTTGAGTGGACTCTATTTTTCACCACTTACGGTTGTATCTGTTTTTCATTGGCAGTTTTCACAACGAATTATGTAAGATTCCAAACAAATTAGTTTTCACCGAATGTCTTCCATTCATTCGTTGGTCTTATTTTCTTTTATATTATATATTTATTTTCATTTACACTACATACGTCGACCGACTTTCTCACATTTAATATGAACCATATTTTTCTACGTGTGGCGCCAGTTGATCTCTTTGATGAGAATGTTTGGTAATGCTATATCTGAATAATATGTACAATGTAGGAAATCATAAGGAGTGCATTCTAAGTGCCAAGATCCAGTACTATTTTATTTATTCTCGTTTTGGATATTGTGCCGCACATTCCAATACTTAGTTGATTGTAATTTGCATAGCACCCGCAAAAATGCAGAAAACATTTTTCAATTTGGACTTATTCAATTTATAAAGAAAATATTTAAATTTGAATGAAATTTTACGAATGTCATTGGTATTTTATGGAGAGGATGATTTAACTATTTTGAGAAATTAATTTGTTTATATAATAAATATATATTTTGTAGTAATTTTACAGAATGCAGTTTTATAGAATAGGCATGCCAACCATCCAAAGTACATTGATCACAAAACACATATTAATATAGGTAGAGAAATGCATTCAAGTTAAACAAATTCAATATAGAGGTTAATTTTATCGAAAAGGCGAAATCTCTTCCAACTAACCAACAACTTTACAACTTTCAACTAAGAAAGTTTTATTGGCACAGAGAGGGCAATCTGCGTGTTTATTTCATGCAGTTAGTCCGCAGTTGCTTCGCTGACTACCCCACTTGTGGGATATACCGTGATGGATAGTAGGTAGTATTAGTTTTATATCTCGATTTTTCATAAAAATTAATCAATTTTTTTACAAAGCACCGACGACATGTTTATTTCACACAGTAGCTATGTGACAAATAACTTCTATTTGCTCACAAATATGTATTCTTTGCCCTGTTACATATTATGTTCCTACTTTGGCGCGTGACATTTTTTTTATTTTGGTTTCGTAACTGTAGCGATCTTATTTTCCCCGATAGTACACAGTATTATTTTCACTTTCTGAGTGTATTACACTGTAAAGCAGAATTACCAGAATCTAATATTATAATACGTCTAGACATGATAAATTGCTTTCACCTATATTGCTATTCATCTTACTATGGAGTACAGCAATGTAGCAATAATAATATAATATAAAGGATAAGGGTCGCCTTTTAAGAAAACTCTCGACACTGAAGGCCGAAGATTTAATTATTGTGCAGATGGAAATTGAACTGTATTTGGATACGAATTTCGGCAATCAAAAGTTTTAGTTTCGGCCGCTTCTTTTACTGTTTTTTTTTTATCATGTTTCATTATTGAACGCATGAACGGATGAACGCATGACAAGAAACAGACGCCCAGGAAGACCACCTAAACGATCTAGGGATAGTTGGACATCCACTTCCCAGGAGCAGGCTCCGAGAATCACAGGACATGTCCTAACTGAAGCAAAACAAGAAGAAGGAGAGTTTCATTATTATTACACCATCACATCATATCCCACAAGTGGCGTAGTCAGCAGATCAGCTGCATGTTATAAAAATGCAATATGTGCTCTCCGTTGCCAACAAAAATTAAGACATTCCCATTGCTGAATTTTTTATTAAAATGTCTTTAATTTTTCGAACTTCTGCCTTTCACAGGACACTCCAAAATCACGGAAAAGAGTGAGATACCAATGCTTTGCCGTGTGCTCCAAGGAACGAATTCTACAAATGAATTAAAATGAAAAAAAAAACTTCACTTTATTCAATTGAAACAACCTCATATTATATTATTATTGTGATTCACTTACGGAAAAGAGAGGGTTAACAATTTTTTGCTGTGTCTTTATGTGTACTTATTATTCTATGCATTCACGTATTGTAATGTAACATGTAAAAGGCTTAGGCCAAAGACTTTAACATAATTAGATAAATATTTAATTTCGTATTGGGTACTACTTGATCAATATTATAGTTGGTAAGTAATTCTATTGCCTAAATCATAATAGTCAGAACAACAATAATTATTATAAAACAGCGAGCAGTCAAAGAGCGGACTTACACCATCCTCCGGACAACCCTAATGTAATGTTTCCTATACTTAAAATATTCATCCTGAAGTTGAGAAGATTTATGTCTTTCAACGATTTGTATGACAATTGTATAGGAGTAGATTTTACTTAATCTTTGAACACATAGATGTATGATGACATCTGGTGTTCAAAAATTTGTCTAATTTTTTTATCGAAATTTATTTGATTTTCAAATTATTATTTATTTAACAAGATGTGGATAAAACACAATATTTGACAATGATAAGAAAAATACATAAAATTTACCATTTGATGGTTAAATTTAATCCTATATTAGTTTTTATGAAACCAGGTGTAAATGGTACAAAATTTAGAATATTTAATCACAAAATATTCGATTAGCAACCCAAGTGCTGTTATAATGAAAATTGTTCTATTACCAATATTTTATCGCCTCTACGCACTGTCGCTACGACCGACCTTAGTAGCGTAGGCCCGATTCGTTCTACATAGTAACTACCCACGACAGACAGTATATATTATTATCTACGATAAGAACTCATTGCTAGTTCACAATGCTCAGTATACAACAATATTTGGATACAATAGCTGACTGCTGCCTTTCTCTGTTCTATTCTATTCTATTCTATACTATGTATTCTATTGTATTCTATTCTGTTCCGTGTCCTATAATATTATGATTAATCATCCCCTATTGAATGTTGCGTAATTTGGTGTTGCTAGATATTATTATTGCCTACGTACTTTCTCGATGACTATGACATTGCACTTTTACGTCACATTAGTTTCTGCCATGAACAAAAATGTCGTTTATATAAATGTTTCGATATTCGAGTATACAGTAATTCTACTTATTTTGTACTTGCTTTGTGTTATATTCAGGTCAATTTTTTCTCTGAAACTATGTTCCAAATTTAAGGAGAATTTGGCGGAGTTTTTTTTATTATATACTAAACGCCATTTTACCTAATCATGATATTTTATTTGAGTTAGTATGGCTCTAATAGTAAAAATATTTATGGACCGGACACAGTCAGATAAAATTACCTCCAATAGCGTGCGCACACCCGAAGACGGCAACGACTGAACTTACGTCTGAAGCGAACTTCACTACATGTGAATTATGGGGTTGGCATAATTCACTTGGAGTCGGGTGCCTTGCCAGCTTGCCTGAAAAAGAAAGAAAGAAGAATTTATCGGGCTGCCACAAGTAAAAAACATAAGCGAAAATACCAGTAATCAGTTACAGAAAGAAACGGGTCAACATTACTTAAAATGTCAAATCTACCGCAAGAAGTATTTAAACTTAATATTTTTGTGTAACAATGTTAATTCGGCCACCCTCTGTATATAATGTACTTTCTTTCTTTTCTTCTGTTTATTTATCTATCCATGGTAGCAAAATTATTTTGTGATACGAGTTCATAGGTTTGTACATATTATTATGATAGTGATTTTATATTTATACCTCGAGCGATTTTAAGGTCTGGTGCGTTTTGTTTTATTCGCTTTCAGTTGTTAAGTATCATGGTTGAGATGATAATTTGTTAGTCAATAATTACAAAATAATATCATAAAGCAGATATAATTTTACACTTTTTAATGAGATTACAACTACAAATGTTTGATTCGTGTTGAACTTGTAAAAACACCCTTAGTTTTAAGAGACCATTTTTCTACTAGAATTTGTAATATTTACAAGTTTATGGAAAATCACAGCGGAGGCAGTGTACCTTTATTCAGCAATGAATCTGTTGTAGCTGAATTAGAAGATCGAAATAAATAACACAAGCGTTTTATTCTACTATTGTTTTATTCTGTGAGAGAGACGTCTTTCGTCTTATGAGGACATTGTCAATTGGATTGACAATGTCCTTATAAGACGAAAGACGTCTCTCTCACAGAATAAAACAATAGTAGAATAAAACGCTTGTTATATTTATTTCGATATGATTCTACAACCTAAACACCGACACAGTGAATGAATTAGAAGATATTTCAGTGATAAGTACCAGTGGCGAAACAAGATTTCTACATTGGTCACTCTTTGGTAATTGTTTTTTTATCGTTATTTCTACTATTTACTATTTGGTATAGGAATTTGAGACCAGACTTTATTTAAAGATTTATTTGTAGTATAAATTTACCAACAGGAATAACATACACACATAGATTTTTCAAATTCCGACGTTGAATTTTCAAATTGGTATTGAATAGTAAGAGAAATATCGCTAGCTCATCGTTTTTGTTTAACAATTTGTTATAGACTTACATTTGAGTACTTTTTTCTGTAACACACTTATTTCAGTAGTGTGTATTTTCTTTGTATTTATTTGATTAATTTTTTTGTTTATTTTTTTCACTCATATAATTATTACTAGTTAGTAATGCAGGAAAGATGTTTTTTGTAATGTACTCGTATGAGCATTTCTATAATTGGGGATTCTACATGTATTAATATTTTATTTGTATCTGTATAAACCTTTTGAATAGCCAAATAATTAAAATAAATAAATTCCCAGCTTTTCTTTTGAAGGCATGTGGTTCTTTTTTGTAAATATGTGAAAGACGCCACTGATAGGTTAATACAGTTAAGTGTAATATATTATTTCTGACCGAAAAACGTATAATCCTATGTGTGACTGTTGGCTTAAGGGACATGATATATTATGTAGTTTTTCAGTGAAACAACACTCACATCTCTATGATATATCTTTCTCTCTCTAGGTAGTTGTCTTACCGTTCTCCATCCATTTGACGGATGGAGCTGTATTTTATCATAATTATTCTATCGAATATATCTCAGCCAATCATAATATGTCTGCTATTTCTATCTTATCACATTGTTCATATTTCAAACCCTACTGGGAAATAATAATCAAGTTGGCATACCTAATTATGTTAGGTAATAAATAATGTATCCAGAATCTGCCTAAAAAATGCGAGTTTTTGTGGAAGGTTTTAGTTTTTCGTAAAACTATTTACCATAAAAGATGTTTCAACAATCAAATAAACATATGAGTCGCAATTATTTAAATTTAAACATATTTGGTATCAATAAAACACTGTTTACTTTTCACTATTGATCTAATAATACTCGAGCACTTTTGTCAAGTTAGCTTGACATTTTCAAGAGAACTAATACAAGAATTTTTTTCTTAAAGTTACATCTTCTTCTTTCTGTGCCATGTCAGGTCCCCCCGACGTTAGCGATCTTCTCCGGTGAAAACCTCCCTGTCCTGCTGTCCTGAGGCCTGAGTCAATAACACATTTTCACGTTACGTTTTCGTTCCGTTAGCGTTCAAATGCAGACGATGTTGCGCCAAAGTGTTAATTTTTGTAACTATTGTGTATCTTAGCAATAAAATTGACACTTGCTTGCAACTTTGTCTATACTCGAACGTTAAAGGAAAGAACAGATCATCCACTGTCCGGATTCCGGTCCACTCTCTAATGTTGCGCAGCCAGGACATCTGCTTTCTGCCAACTAATTTTTAAAGTCATATACAACAACAATTTTTTTTAAGTAGGTACTTAAAAATAGAAATAAAGGGGTAAGGAAGTAGAAGGATTTGAGACAATTTCACTTGAAAATGTCAAGCCTTTCAATTCATTACTTTATCCTTTTTTTATTTTATTTAATAACATCATTCCCTCCCGGTTTTATTATTATCAAACAAAGCAGATTATTATTATTATTATTACGAATATTGTTTTATTTTTTTATTGTTGTTTTATGTGTTTTTTTATTATTATTTTGTTTTACCAACCGTGTATGGATTAATCAATCAGTTTTAATATAATTTGACCTAATTCTTTTTAATACGAGTTTTTTTACTATTCTCATATTTATTCCAAAAACAATATTGGTCGTAGGTTTTTAACGATTGAAAAAACAAATTAAAATATAGTGTATTTATAATAATAATAATTGGACTATTTAAATGTGGCGCCGTTTAATGATCCGTGACCATCTCAAGGGCGCCGTAAATCTCTATATATAGGTATACCATCACGGCATCACCCACAAGTGTGGCAGCGGACAAACAGAAGGATAATGAAATAGTGTATTTATCTGAAAGAGGAGGCGTGAGGAAGCGCTGACGTCCAAGAACTATTTCGCTTGACCATGTGGATCAAATTATCAAGAACGACCGCGTGTTGAATTAGAGAAATTTGCGTGCATGTGTGAGAATCTGGATGAGTGTGGAGGAAGCAAAGGAAATAGGTATGTGAGGATAGATCTTTATGGCGTTCCGTTCTCTCTGGCTACCGCACCTGGGCTTAGGTATAAGAACAGGTCACTCACTGTTTTCGTGGAAAAAGTGGGTATTCGAAAAATATCGCAATAAGATATCAGCGATGAAGTATTCCACCCATCCTGAACATATTAACTTTTATTGGCTAAGAGAGGACGTCTTGCGTGTGTATTACTCACAGTTTGTCTATGACTGAACCACTTGTGGGATATGCTGTGATGTTATAGATTGATAAATCCAGTTACGGTTTCCCAACATTCTTTTATGCCATGCCCCACCGTAGTCTTTCCAAAAGTCATATGCCCCACCGGCCTCTTTTTTTAATTAAATAGTTTAAATTTTTTCAATAGTATGGGGAAGCGCGGTGCCCCACCTCTGAGGCGTGATGCCCCACCTTGGAAAACACTGAATTAATCATTTAAAATATATCAACCACTTTTTCTCCCTTCTTGTTTAAGTTAGTCTGTTTTCTATACCTGTGGTACACAATTGAATACTTGACAAATTAAATGATGCCTTTATTTCGTTTAGTACCTATCTACTTTGATTTAAGTAATTTATCAATAAACTGCTTTGTTACTCCCGGAGTTTATAATATGGAATATAATAATAAGCTGAATTTTCATTTTATACCCGAGAAATATTACCTACTGCTCGTGTATTTAAGTGTTATTTCTCAAATTATTTACCCACTCGTTTCAACGTTTTCTTTGTACCTATCTCTAATGATATTTGTTTGACTCTCGTACAAACTGTAGATATGATAATATTATTGTACGTATTAGCTTTAGTAAGCGTTCAAGGAAACAGAGCAAGTAGAATGTACATCAAACACAATTATTCGGAGATACAAATCCAAAAGTGCATTTAAATCATCGTTAATTTTGCAACTTTGTTCTCATAACTTACTCTTAAAAACGTCGAATTTCAAGTCATTTTTTCTTCTTTAATCTATTTACACGCTCATGCCGCGTTCCAAGTGGGGTAGGCAGAGAGAACGGAACGCCATTTTGATACATCTTTCATAGTTTTATGTCTTCACCTTCATCCAATTTCTCATGCATGTACGCCGATTTCTCAACATTTGATCCACGTGGTCAATCCACGTAGTTCTCGGGCGTCCATGTTTTCTCAGTTCTTTTAGATACATAAACCCCCTTCGTCTTCCTTTCATCATCCATTTGCTCCATATGTCCAAACCATCGTAACTTATTTACACGCATTCTGACGACAAAACTCCTTGCGCATCCACTCGTTCCTGATATCCTCATTCATCACTCTATCTCGTAAAGCTATATTAGCTATCGCGTATAATACACACACGAAAAAATCTCGTGTACCATAGATTATTCTTCCACCCTCTTTTTAAAAGGGACTCGACTTGGTGGTTTGTAGTTTGTTTGTTTATTATTTGTGTACATTGTGCAGTGCGAGTCGCTGTCATTAGCGCCGACACGGCACCGTGTCTCCGACAACTGTATGATGATAATAATGTAATATCATGTTTCATACATAACAATTCGCAGTTGGGCTTTATTCTGTTAATACTGATGTTATTATTACAATATTACGTTCTATGAACAATTCACTAATGTTTTTCCTTCCCTCTAACTATGTCGATTGTGTACAAATGTGTGTAGGTAGGTACTCCTCTTTATTAAGTAGGTAATTCTCTTTCAGTACGTACTAAACGTTTTAATAATCTAATTAACACGTGACTTTTAATTGGTTATCTTCATACCCACGCCATCTATTGACATCTTTAGTAAGTAAATTTTCTCCCATATTTTCTACTTTTAGAGGATTAACTTTGTAACAGTTGCGAGACATTTAGAATGTTTTTTAAAGTATGCTACTGCAATGCACTTCTGTTACTTGATTGTATATAAATCTCGATCGATCGAATTAGCAATCGCAATATTATGAATATTATTATTCTCTTCTATAACCTTTTCTTTTACTCGACTGTGTGTGTATGTGAGTGTAAAGATTTAGCCCTTCAGGGATTTGATGTTATTATTTCTAGAATCGCACATCTTTTTTAATACTCGTGCTGTGAGTATAAATAAATATCTACATACATACATGAAGATGGAGGAGATGGTAAAAGTGGTCTTACTTCCATTTTCTTCAGTGCCCATAAAACTGTTATTGATTACCTATAAAATCGGTCCACAATCCGAGGTTTTCCCTCAGGTTGTAGGCATTGTATAGTACAACCCCTATCTGATTTTCAGGTTTTTACGTAACGTAGGATATTATTGTTTTATTGTGTGAGTGAATGTGTTTCGTTCGTTCTCTATATTCGATATTTTTTTCTAATTGTATTTCCTTGTTTGTTTTCAGGTAAGTTCATCAATTTATTTCCTACCCACTTTCACGATCTTCTTCATTCTGATTGTAAGTATATCAAATATTTTAAAATACAATTCCATATCTTTGTTCAGTGATATTATTTGGTCAAATATATTGTAAGTCATCTGAAAGATTTATTTTCGTTGTAAAGGGTAGGCAGTACAAATGAATAAACGTACACAGAAAAATACTCACAACGAATCATTGGTACGTACTATCAGATTAGGACCAGAGATAGTTGTACTTTCTTCGTAAGGTGCGTTTATCGACTGACTGTTGACAATAGAGTATACATAAATAATTATCAGCATAGAGTGACATAGACAAAAAATGAAGATATACAATCATGCATTTAATAGAAAACAACTTTAAATCTTAATGAAATAAATAAAACAAATGTTTAATTCTACTATTCGATTTATTTACGACAGAGACGTCTTTCGTCTTGTTATGTCAATGCCAATTCAAGATTGACAATGTCCTTACAAAGATGTCTCTCTTGTAAATAAATCGAATAGTAGAATAAAACTTGTTTTATTTATTTCAATTTAAAGCCTGTTTTGAGGTAGGGACTTTAGCTGATTTAGTTGAAAGACGATATGCTAAATTTGTGTTCCCGTTTTTTACTGCGTTAGTGAGGTACGATTTTTTTTATAAATTATAAAATCTGTCAGTAATTATAAAATATGTATCGTCAGCAGATTTTAATTTAAATATACGAGCATGCAATTGCATATTTGATCTTCATTTAATCTTCAATTAATAATGTCGAGCTAAGCGATCTTGTTTTTACTTATAAGGCAATAGGGATAAGACAGAGCCATGACTTTGAATCGTCTGCGAACGGATGTGATCCTTTGGATTTTCGCGTGCATTTACACCATTATACATAAACATTATTTCAATGGTACATATATTAGAACTTGTGTGGGTGTTGAGATTGTTATTATTCTTATCACTAACTTTTAAACCTGGCGTATGTCTGAAAATGACGAAATACATTCAAGAACGTACCTACCATGTTTTCATCTTTTTTTTCGTTCTTTAATGCCTATCTTTAAAAAGCAGGACAGAAACCAGCACCTCCCTTCTGGACATGTATGTGCCTTGGTGAGGCTTGGATCTTTTTTAAATGCTATGTCGAGTCCCCTCGAGTTTGAAGATCACTTTTAAGAAACGATCTCTGTACTGCACTTCACGAAACAGCTATTTTACTTTTCTCATATCTGTTCACTCCCGATTTTTCTGAAGCCGGGATAGACGCTTTTTTTTTACCCTTCTAAGACTTTCGTTTGTCCATTCCTAGCCAGCTGCAGCACTTCATATAGCACATTACATGCCCATATCTGCAGCACCTCATATCTCTAATTACCTGGCCAATGTATTAGTTTGTATAGGTGGTATTATTTTTCATGTCCTTTCTCCAATCAAGGAAAGCACAGTACATAATGATATCAGTAATGTTTTCATTGGTTGATGATTAATAATATTGCAACAATATTCCCTTTTACTGCGTGTGGTGAGAGGGTAGTGTGAGTATTTTTGTTTGTTTGTGTACAATGATGCATTTTGTATATATGAGGATGAGAATTATTATGAAGACGAATAGTAAATGGGTGATAGAATACAATCTATTATTTTATTATTCGAGAACTTTTGATATGGATTGATACACATTTAGAGATTGATAATGGCAACATCACTTATATATTGGGTGCAATGCCAGAAAAGAGAGAGAGAAATGATATCAATAAACTATCATGTTGACAAACGGACTAAAATAATTATACATAGAACATTTTGACGACGAAGGGACGAACGACTTTACTTCGACGGCGGCTGGCAGACGATGCTTTTTAAAAATACAATTTAATCTATAACTACATACTTACTGCGTGGTATTAAGTGCAGTACACGTACCTGTCTCACATAGTTCGCGTCTCTTGACCTTACATAGTCTGGGCCGTTGATTTAGTGATATTCCCTTCTATACAACCGCCTATAATATTATTATTAAGTTGACTGTACATGTATACAATATTATTGTATCGACAGGCACATTGTCCCTACGTTGTTAACCTCTTGGAAAGGTTAGAAAAGTGTTGGGTGGATTTATCAATTGACCGAGTACAGATTACTATGACGTGTTATTTAGTGAGAAAAATTTGAGTCGTTCTTTTGTTAATTATTGTTGTTTTAGTATTTTAACATACTGCTAATTATCATTCGTTTTCTTAATAATACTATGATGGGCATTTTTTTTAATGATTTGGATGTGTACTATGTATTTTTTGTTTCTTTCAAACACACTTGTATATCTGTCAATCCATTGCCAAATCTCCTACAAATGGGGAAGCCAACAGAATAATTTCTTGGTGGCAAACCACATCAATGAATCATTATTGTTAAATGTCTTAAACAAAGGTTCACGAATACACGTTATTTACATTCCAAAATATATTTTTTCAAATATCAAAACAAAGGTTGGATTTTAAACTTCGAGATAGAGCAAGAGTATAGGTTTTATTGTGCATGTAAAATTGACACTGAAAGTGATCGCTTAAGCCAGCCTAGAACTAATTCGTAAGCATTAGGACGCCTTTCTCATTTTTTCTGATAAGATTTTGCACAATGTTTAATTGTGTAAATGTGGTTCTTCAATTTAAGTCGGTCAGGCCTGAATGGTTTTGTCTTGTGCCAGTTAAACAATAAAAAAAAACAAATATTTTAACACTAGCGGATTTAATATAATATCGACTGTGCTCAGGACAAAGGCATTAAACCACAATTTAGGCAAAAGTCGTTTTCTGTTTTTTTTTGCTTATAACTTGATAGTTCCTGAATATTTTCTCTTCAATTTTTATGACATAATAAAAGAACTACATTACAATAAGATGGTAAAATAATAATGACAATAATTTTTGTCATTTTCTTTATCCCACAGTTTTTTTGCTTCTCCTATGAAATTTTACCGATGTGGTTTAAACCCTTTGTCCTGATCACAGTCGATATAATATAATATATATCCCAGGGCACATATTATGTTCCCTGGGAGAACATGCCGATGGCATATTAGTGTTTGTCTATCTATAGGCATGAACTCGTATACTGTATTGCTGTTATAATGTTATGAATGTCAAGTCAACCTGCTTCACTGATAGATATATACATGCATAGATAGATAGATGGAATTCAGTGACGTGTCTACCGTAAACTCGAACTTCACCTAAAGTTTTCAACTTAGTAAAAAAATTATAAAATCACGTGTACTTAACAATCCGATCATTTTAAATGTCCCACATGCCATGTAAGTGAACACAAACCTCGTTTTATGTAGCTGAGCTGTTGGCAGCGAGGACACATATTTTTTTTAGGTAAATCTGAATTTGAAATAAACCGCCACAGCAAATTATTTGGAGCACATGGACTACCAACAATATAAAAACTCTATCAACTTGACCATATTTTGCTATTTTACCGTCCATATACCAACAGCAAAATTGTGCTTTTTATTTTGAAGATTATAAGATAAATTGATAAGATAAATTGAATTTTGAAGATTATAAAATTTTTTTAAACGTACCACGTGAGGGGAGAGGTGTTATGGTGGTGTCTCTATGTAAAACTAACTTTGTATTGGAAAGGGATGGCATCCTTACACTTTCACTCTCACGTATGTAGTATGTTCTGTCATGGAACGTTTTTAATTTAAAATGCCCTTGTAACTGTAAGTCATCTGTCACTTTTCGTGGGTTCAAAGCTGTGTAGAAAACACTTTGATCCATTGTTTTATTTAAATCTATTTGTAAGGATCACAGATTATATTCTATCGCTTAAAACGATGCTAACCACTGCCAAATCGCTCTACTGTCAGTTGTTATAACATAGGAACACAATATGTACTCGTAAAGCTGTTTGCCCTTCAAATATTTGACAGTTTTATAGAAAAAAGCACGTGACTCTTAATGATCTATCTATATAATATTTGGCTTATAATTATTCAGTAACCTGATATAGGTTGGACCCTAACTGGTGTGAAGACACTAGTCACACCACTGAGATGGATGGATTAGTCAACAACATAGTATGCAGTATGATATTGTTGACTATGCCTATACTAGCTCTGGGTGCACACTATATACTTACAAAACCTACTGATGTGATAGTATATCTCGTATTGTGTTGTTAGCTGTTACGATTGCCATTGACCTTGCGACTACAGTACAGTATTATAGTTTGTTCAAGTGTTCGTGCCGTACAGCACTTTGCCTTTGCGGATTATTATTTTACTATATACATAGGATCGTTGTTTATATACGTTTTTATAATAAAGTGATAGAACTGCATTGAGTTTGATGCTCTACTTTGTTTGATTTCATACACTGTTTGTCGACTCTTGCAGATTAAGTGACGTCTAGGGTACCACCTACTGTCGTAGGTCTTTGCCGCTACTTATATAATTACTTGCGCCAAAGACCTATTGCATTGTAGTGGGATGTCTGTTATTATTAATTGGTAATTCTCAAGTAGGTACATAGATACACGATCCAACTGCATGTTTAATACAAAAGCTTGCTAATTTCCAATACCTCGATATCACTAAAATCGATGAATGTTCCTCGAACTTCTACATTTATTTGTAGGTAACAACATTTTAGGGTGGTTCTATAAATATTCGTATTTGTCCATTAGCTGCTTTTTTAAACGACATGGGATTTCATTAATTGTATCGGCATTTACTTTGTAACACTTCATTTTAAATTATCAAATAAAATAAAATAAATATTTATTATTATTTTGTTTTGTGTTACTGTTGTGTTACTGTCAACAGTAACACAAAACAAAATAATAATAAATATTTATTTTATTTTATTTGATAATTTGACATGGGATTTAACTAAAAAAACAAAATATACTCATAACATCCTACTGTGAGGATGCAAAATGTGGAGTAAATCGAAAGCGGGAGGAATCGAACCCAAGATTTCATGATTGAAAGCCTGAGACTGCCATCAGGTTACTGCCCACAGGTTACTGCCCACCTCTTATTATAAGAAATTATGTAATTATAAAAACTATCGTTGTGCATTTTGATCTACACACAGCAGGAAAATAATTCTTATTGTAAGGTCCTCCTTTTTTGAGTTTTGTCATCTCTTGATAAGTTTTCTCCTTTCTGCATCTCTGTCCTCCTTTTTGATGTTTTTAAACTAATCTAACAACTTTGTTAGATATCATTAGATAAAACCGAGAATATGAGGAAATAATTCAAATTCCTATACCCTTTCTAAATTTAGCGACGGGGGAGTACAAATTTGGAATATGAGACCTTAAAAAAAAATCTAGAAAATTTCCTCCTTTTCGTTGCAAAAAAGTTGTTCAACTTAATTACTATTGTCATCCGTGTATCTTTTGTAATATTGCCCGTGTATGCAACGTGGAATGCAGGTGACGTCATCTCGCTCTATTGTCATCATCATTACCAGCTATCTCTACAATGTTGTCGGATCATTTATAAGAGGTGGTGAGGTAACTCGATGTGATGATAATAATATAATAAATTGTATTATAATTCATAAAACTGCAGTCGTCTAGGAGTGGTCGTAAAATTTTATTTAGCTTCAGTTTATTCATTCCACCGCGTGAGTCATCAATCAACTAGGCGGCTGAACAATTCTGCCTTTTCTTAATTATCACTTTTTTCGTTTATTTTTGTTTTATATTTAGTTTTATCCACGACCTCACGGCATGTTCCACAAGTAGGGCAGCAACCATATTTGACTATAAGTACTTAGTGAACATACAGGTCGTCTTTTTCTGTCTTATTTTTTTGTTGTTTTATATTTGGTTATATCCACGGCCTCACGACATGTTCCACAAGTAGGTCAGCCAGCACATTTGACTATGAGTACCTAGTAAACATACCGGTCGTCTTTTTCTGTCTTATTTTTTGTTGTTTTATATTTGGTTATATCCACGACCCCACGGCATGTTCCACAAGTAGGTCAGCCAGCACATTTGACTATGAGTACCTAGTAAACATACCGGTCGTCTTTTTCTGACTGTCTTATTTTTTTAGCTATCCAGTGCCCTATGAAAGTCAGGTAAATAGGTATTCTTAAAATATCACCGTATCATACATTTAGATTTTTGTCTTAAATTCAGCGATGAGGTATGCCACCCATCCTGAACGTCTTAAATATTATTGGTACGTAGAGAACGATTTGCTTATTTATTATCTACTGTAGTTCGTCCGCTGGCTACCCCACCCGTAGGAAACGCAGTGATCCTATGAATTTATAAATATAATAAATATAATGTAGAAAATAGCCAAAACTCAGTCTATTATATATCATAACATTTTATTTTTTATGACCCGTAAAGGACGACCTGCATGCAAATAGCCATCTTACACGCATTTATTTCGTTGGCTACCCCATATATTAGAGATAAAAAGATAAACCAAGGTTTTGATGCTCGAATAGAGTAAGGTTCGTTTTTGCGATTGTGTTGGTTAGAATTAGTAGCATGTATGACAATAGCATGTTTTGACAATCGACACAGATCGAGCTAATCCTGAACGAAAATATTAATCTTGTATTATGGGTACTAACACGACGATACACATATAATATTATACAATGCACTAAACACATACCTATACATGTTAACACCCAGACCCTGAACAAATTGAAAAGTTCATGATTTATAGGTAAATGCTGTGGAGATGCGTTCACTGAGAAGAATGGTTGGTAAAACGTTGCGAGATAGAGTGAAGAATGAGTATATCAGGAGAATGAGCGGATGTGAGAGGAGAGTTGTGGAAAGAATGCGTGTAAACAAGTTGAGATAGTTTGGACATGTTGAGCGAATGCAAGATGAAAGGATGACGAAGAGGATGTATTTATCTGAAAGAAGGAGTGTGAGGAAGCGCAGACGTCCAAGAACCACGTGGCTTGATCAAGTAGACCAAATTCTTAAGGACGGACGCGTGTTAAGTAAGAGAAATCGGCGTGCATGTATGAGAAATTGGATGAATGTAGCGGAAGCGAAAGAAGTACCTATATAAGGATAGATCTATATGGCGTTCCGTTCTCTCTGCCTACCCCTCCTGGGACATGGCGTGAGGGTATAGTATAGTATGATTTATTTTTCCCTGGCCGGGTATGGAACCCGAGACCTAGTAACAATAGCATGAGCGTTACTATCGCGCTACATAGACCGTCAGACCAATTAGGTATAAAGTTTTTCGTCGTCCACATTATTTACATGCCTTTTACTTAGTAATTACATACCTAATGAAAGAGTAGACCACAGCCACTAAGTAAGCAAGTAGATGGTAACTAGATAACACATTTGCATGCAATGTTTTTTACTGCTTCACAAACTACGTCGCATCGCATACCGAGTCATTACTTCATTAGAACGGCCACTCGTTACTTGTTCTTGATAATAGTACCTAGCTAGTCTCACAAATATTGTCACATTTAACTCACTGAGACTGAGTCATTTGTTTCATAATGAACTGGAGTGGTATGCATAATATTGTCTTATCTTATTTCTTAATCTTGATTATTCTTCTTTTGATGGTCTCAGTTTGTCTCTAATTAATAAATAATGAAGGTTTCATTTGACAGATGGAATCACGTGGAGAATATTAATTATAATATAAAAAAGCTACCATGGTTTGGACGTGTGGAAATAATGAATGAGGATAGAATGACCAAGAAGATATATTTGGCTGAGAGGTATGGTGCTGGAGACGTGGACGTCCGAGGATCAAATGGTAAGATCATTTAAATCAAATTCTACAAGACAGTCACATGTTGCGCACATTAAACTGGAGAGCATGAGGAATTGTATGACAGTGATGGAAGCGAAAGAGGTATAGAAGGAAGTAGCGCGCGATTCTTTCTGATGCGTACCCCGCGAGGGAAGCGGCGTGATGGTATTTATAATAATAATGGTGCTCAAAGACGTGGCCGTCCGAGATTAAATGGCTTTATAACAAAAACCCAGATATATCTTTGAAAAATTGGAGATGCCCTAAAAAAAAAAATATTTTCTAAAAAAATATCATCACCTTTGCGGTGAGTATATATGTGAATGACTCTTTCTATCTGGTTTGATGTTTGTGATTTGAGATATTATTTTTGATTTTATTCATCCTTGCAAGCGTCCCATTTCCCATTTGTCTGACAGTTTTCAAGTAATTAATTGTTCGCTAAAATGCTGTCACCTAAATAGTTATACGGTCGTGTAAGTTGTCGTTGCTCACATTTAGGCGCCCAATGGGCAATCATGTATGCTCGTTTCCGTACTTTTGCAACCCATAATTTGAATTATGTGTCACTCGTTAAAATACAATCGTAAAAAGAATATATTGTTCATTATAATATTATCATGATGAAGTTTATTTAATCCATAATATAAGAAAAGATTAATATTATTTTTAATCCTCTAAAATTGATTATCTTTTAACAACCTCATTATTTTTTATCCGCTATCGGCCATATCGGAATATACATAATGCCTAAGCCTGCTTCTACTACTACTACTATACTACGACTACAGATCTCATCATGGTATTCCAATCTCCGTTATCATCGGAGATTTAACGGATAGTGATTTTGTCAACGGATATTTGACAAGATCTGAAACCGAATGGTCGAATAGCCAACTGACGGATAAGCATTCAGACACGGACGCGATTACGATGATTCCATCACATTTCTTTTCCCCAGCACTTATTTAGCAAGAATATTATATTTTTATTTTAACTTCCAACTTTTTTTTAAAGTGAAATAGGAACTTGTTAAAATACCTGACTTTTGTCATCCCTTCTGAATGTTTGTAACTTATTGATACGGAGGCTGCCCCACATTTGGAAAATGGCGTGAAAGTATGAATGAATGAATGAACCTACTGACTTTTCAGAAAATGTTATCTTTTAACCTAACACCTTCAATTCGTCTACTGGCTACCAGTTAATCTGCTGGCTACTCCATTTATGGAAGATGAAGTGATGGTATAGATAGATAATTTTGAAACTGTTACGAAAATCTTGTACTCGCGGTCCGAAACATGTGTGATGGTAATCCGGTCAGAATAAAGCCCGGACTCCGAATATTTGTCGGATATCCGTCACATTTCTAATTATTATCCTTCGGTTTCAATTTTCTCCAGTCTTTTTCTTTCAATAACCACAGACTTAAATGGATTTCCATGACAAAATCCCTGTGGATTATTAGCGAACACCACTTTGAACCTTTGCAAATTGTTTTTGTCCCGCACACATAATGAAATTGTACGAGATCAACCTCCTGGGCCGTATGGACCAATAATAAAATAATAAACACAATATTTCTCCCACAGTCCTCTCTCTTCCATTGAATAATGGAATATTTTTTATTAATTTTGCTTTTCTCGTGTGTTATTTTAAGAAAGGTACTTAGTTTATTTAAACCTACCGTAAGTTATTGTGAAATTTTAGATATTGAAGTGAAAAATCGTACAAATATTGCACTGTACAATAGGCAGCAGGCTTTGAGTTTAAAACTTCAGAGTTGAATGTTTAATATTTCCCACCTGGTTAGCAACAAGTAACTACACAAATAATGTATTGTTGAGGTGATCCGTCTACGTAGACATATTTAATTGTTATGGCATAGGGAGGACGACCTATATGTTTATTACGTTAGATGATCCACTGGATACTCCACTTGTGATAAAAACATGCTTTCAAAAGTTTAGATCCACAATTTTTTTGACATTTCAGTAGTTGACTTTCTAAAATTTATTCGTTAAGTTATTAAAGTCTCTATCCGGATCAGCGCTCCATAAGAGAATCGTTTGTTGAATAGTAATGAAGCATAATTATTATTGTGTTGTTAACTGATATATCGATATTTCTGTTTTTCTCATCATAAAAAGGAAACTAAAAGTAACTTGCAATATTGGCAAGCATACTTGATTCAATTTGCCTCGCGCTTTCGAATTCTTTGCGTAATTATATTCATGAAAAAACCTTTTAAACTCTCAAAAGAATGACACGTCAAAAAAAGGTTATTTTTATCGTTTCAGATATTGTAAGTACCGTATTTTATATTGTTTACAGAACTTACGCTGATGACGCGTGCAAACCTTCATCAAACTATGATTACCAAAGGGCAATCCTTTAAATTGAATCCAATTCAACTCCACACACGTCCTTGATCAATTAGAGAAAGGTCGTTTGTGTGAAACGAGGCCAAACACGAATCCTTGAGGCACGCCCGATTATCGCATGTTCGTTGCATACCACACACTACAAAAACACGTCATTAACAAATGTTATTATTATTATTTTATACCAAACTGTTGTCGATGATGAACTCTAGGCACGTACGTTCGTTCGTTGATTGTCTGCTCCCGTCTAGTTTCACCATGAGATCATCACTCGGATACGGTCTCTCACTGTCTCGTCTCCGTTTGTTATAATAATATATTATTGTGGAGTTTGTTGGCCTTAAACAACTGATAATGTGTTATTATTTCTTCCTATGGTTAGTCAGTCAGATAACTCGGATGTAGAAATTAATTACAACCATAATTAATATAATCAGTCATCTTATTTTGTATTTGACGGTGTTGTTAAAGTGACATGTTAATTGATTTGAACCGATTTGTCTGTCGACTTGTTAACGAAATGATGAGTGTGTTATTTTTTAAACGACCATTTAGAACTATTTTAAGTCCAATATATCTTATCTCTCCATAAATCATTTTGAGTATTTTGACACAGATTTGTCTAGATTATTTTTTGGTCGTTACGTTTATGAGATTGGTTCAATTAACGCGTTGTATCTATTTCTTATTCCTGACTATTTTAGAGATTTTTTTTGCTCACACTTTGGACTCCCAGAAACATACATGTATTGTTAAAATTTGTGCATTATACCATTGAAAACCAGCAATTTTCCTTATTTATTTATTTTGTGAAATATATATTTATACAAAATGTTAAACATGTTAACCAGAAGTAATTACTCCATAATAACATACCAACAGCCAACATAGTTTACTATACTGTTCTTTCCCGTTTGTAACTCAATTAGTTTCTAAGTGTTTGATAATGACCAATGTATTTTCGATTTGTTGAAAGTTTCAGTTGCATATTTGGAATGCATATTTTTTATTTCGTTTTTCTCAATATTCCAAAACTATGTGAGCCATTGAACTTCGTTGATAAAATATGTCCTCGGGCCTTTGGCAAAATGGCAATGGACCTTATTTGTGTTACGACAATTGGATTATTCTCATTTTATACAGCATTACCGGATCAGTATCTAATATAAATATTGCGCGACCATTAATAAAACTAATAAACATTCTGGATTTTTAATTTATACACCTTTTGGGACCTCAAACTAGTTCTCTGGTAAAATATTGTTTAATCGTCTTCGCTCGGCGCTTATTTATTATCGGTTTTATCATTATTATTACTAAATTTAGAAATCTCTAAGTTTATCATATTGATACGTTGATCTATTAAGGTGTCAAGGTGAAGGACGCGTATGTTTATTTGGTTTGTTTATTTAGACCAGCTTACATAATTGTGAATAGCTACCGTTGTTCTTGTGTTACATTTTCTCACAATTTAATTTGTTAAGTATTTTACTTTGGTGCATACTATGGAAATCATTGTGCAAAATGCTACTCGTATCCAAATGATCTTGATTATTTTTTTTTAGACATAATCATCAATGTCCAAGGTCATGCTTTCAAAATAATACTTTTAGATCGCACTGTGTCGATCGCCAATTTATCTGTCTCTATTGAAGGAGCGTCTGGACTCAGCATCAGGACAAAATGTCGCTTGTTCAATGCGTGCATCATCCCAATCCTTCTATATGGCTGCGAGTCTTGGCACTTAACCAAGGCTCAAGAGCGGAAGATACTAAGCTTTGAAAACAAGTGTCTTAGAAGGATTTTGGATGTCAGATGGTATGAACATGTTACAAATGATGCTGTGCGCCGGCGCACCCAGCAGAGACCTGTAATCTCCGTAATACAAGAGAGACGATGGTCCTGGCTGGGACATGTTTTGAGAATGCCCAATGATAGTTGGCCAAAAAGAGCACTGTTCTTCCGTCCGCAGGGGTTCCGTAGGCCCGGGCGTCCCTCTTTCACAATACACCGTTCCTATGACAACGATATCAGAGCGCAAGGAATGTCGTGGGAGGAGGTGACGCAATTGGCACAGAGACGCTCTGAATGGAGGAGGCTGGTTTCTGCCCTGTGCTCCCGAGAGGAGCGTTGAGGGCGATGATGATGATGATGATTGAAGGAGCATCTTTAGACTTGATCACATCGAGTCTTTGTATTGGCATTCTTGTAGAGATTCCAATCAACGTAATGATATTATTTGGTAATAGAATTGAAATAACTTATTGGATTTGTAAAAAGAAACTAGAATTTGAGTTGCATTTTTTTATTTCACGTATAAATCTTGGTATTCAGCATATTTTTATACGGAGCTGAAACGTGGACGCTGCGAGCTAGCGAACGCGCGAGGATCGATGCGTTTGAGATTTGGTGCTGGAGAAAATTGCTCCGAGTGCATTGGACGGAACACAGGACCAATGAGTCCATTCTCAGGGAGTTAAACATTTCGGCGCGACTCTCAACGATTTGCAGTCAGCGCGCTTTGCGATATTTCGGGCACATTGCAAGAAGAGAGCATGACAACCTAGAAAAAGTGATTATGACTGGGGTTGTAGAAGGGAGGAGAGGAAGGGGCAGAGTGCCAATAAGATGGAGCGACCAAATTAAGGAGGCCACACAGAGCTCACTTCACGGGGCCTTACACATGGCAGAGGATCGCTCAACATGGAGACAGATGGTCTACAGAACGAGGCATGATGGTCACGATCCTCAGGATTGAGGGACCGACAGAAATGATGAATGAATAAATCTTTGGCCGATCGACAGGTGTGTGTGAACTGAACTTCAAAAGCATTTTGAATTCAGAGTTTTTTCGTATATCTTTATTTTAATTTAAATTAGGCATAGTATTGTTCTGGTCTGTTTTCTGTGACCTAAATTATTGATGTGTGCGGGTTGCCATAATCTTTATTGTTAATATTGGTAATGAAGCAATGTACTAGATTGTTTTTGAACAGTTTGAACGAAATAATTTTGGGTACGTTATTCAATTTTATTGTGGAGAATTAAAGGATATATTGTGTGTGATTTTCGTAGTATTGTTTTGTGTTAGAATAATTTGTAAATTAAACCCTACATGAAGAATATTTGTTATAACACTTTGAGTCGGTCCCAATAATCTGTCTATCCAAATATAATCTAGGTATGTATTAAAATCAAATGTATAATATCCTTTTTGTACTGACAGTAATTGAACGACAGATTATCGAAACCGACCGTTAGTTTCCATATCCGTTCTAAATCATAAAGGAATACCTACTTTTTAAATTTATCTCTCTAGTCAAATGCATTGTACCTACATAGTATTGAGGTAGAATATTCCGCTGTTTACTTTATTAAATAGATGACGGCAGACATTATTGCCAGAATTGGGTCTTCAGGACTACGACCGTCTTCCATCTCTCTCATCACAATTCTTTTGGATTAAATTAAGAAAGTGTACCTATATTCGTATATAAAAATGTTTATTTTTGCTAGCTTATCATCTTGCTATTTGATAGATCTTGAAATGTTGACAGTAAAATATGGAATAATGCAGTAAACGGTGTCCAAGTATCCCCAAAATGCCGCCAACCTCAAACAAATTGTAATAACATTGCCGCCTTTCTATTTTCCATGTTGTCTCGCGATGATTTCAGACTCTTTTACTGCATTTTTATAAATTCAATATAGTCGAGTAATAATAACAGACACGTATTTTTACAACATTTAATGGCATTTCAGGTGTCCTACGGCCGTAATATGCATCAGACTTGGCTCTTTACGATTTGTAGGCACAATGTATGTAGTAGAAAATAATTTAATAATGATAGTACGTATACTAAGTATTTTATGTGGCATTTGCTATCGTCATTATGTACCCAGTATTATATTACATATGGTTATTACATTGTGATATGTTAATCCATAAGTACGGCAGTTGGAGTTAATAATCATACTCAGTCTATCATTATTATTGAGCGAACGGCGCCATTTCCATTACATAGATAAGAAAACTCGAACTGAATTGTTAAAATCGATTTTCATTAGTTCTTTTTAAGCTAAAAAAACTGAAATGAATTAGTTAGATCCGAATATTGTTTTTGTATTGTTAATAATATGCATTTTTTTGTAGTGAATACGTTTTTCTATCTCAATCTGAAACTTCAAGAAGTCTATTGACTGGATGTATGTATGATCTATTCAAATGCTTAATGGTCTGGCACTATCTTGAACGAATTTGTAAGAAAAATCGAGGATATATTGTAGTTGTGTTGTCGTTGAGGGTTTTCTTCTGGGATTGCATTGGCCTTTAGCTGTAATGATCCTTGTAAAAATCATCTTATTGTCAGTAATAATAATATGATGTACCCTTAACTGAAAAAAAAACGGTTTATTTGTTTTCTTTCTGGTAGGGAATATATTTAATAAAAAATGGTCACCTTTTCTAAATGAACATTTTGTCTTTCTATTAATAATTTCCCTGGTGGTCTCAAACCTTTTTATCCCCGCGAACCGGTCAACCTTTGATAATTTTACCGCGGTCCGCTGAGGGGGAGACGTTGATTATTTACATTGAAAAAATGAAAGTGAGGACCTTGTCGTCAATTAGGACTTAAATTCACTTTTACTAAATATTTCTACCTCCTTTCGCCAGATTTTCGAATAGGTATAGAAATTTTAACACGTTTGAATTGTTGTAAGATTCTCCTCGATTTTGTTTAAGAATATTTTCTCAAGTTCTAAAATCTGGTATTGTTAGTTAATTTTTCAAAAGTTCTTTGATGATTTCCATTACCCTCAAAATTCCTACCCTCCGTCTCCAGATTTTTGAAAAAGTAGAAGAATTTGACGTATTGTTTTATAATTTTCTCGGTTTTGTTAAGGAGTATTTCACAAATTTGCCTTACATGCTTTTGTGTATCAAAAAAGGAGACACAAAGACGCACGAACTTGGAGTTGGAGATCACTTTTTACTGAATGCAGATGAAAAATACCTAATTTAATACTTGATCAGTCTCTTGCTTGGCTTATTGGAAGTCTCCTGCCATTGCACATTTTTTACGCTCCATAACGTATTGATCACTGACAAAAATATGTACAGATTCTGCATTTGCTTGTGTCGTTATATAGAAATTATGTTTAGTCACTTAAATATTCATATTTTATATAAACAGTTAATTTTTGTTTTTAGTTTGTGCTTTTTAAATTTGTTCATAGGTTGTCGTTCCGCTTTGACGAGTTTGTCGAGAGTCAATCTTTACTCATTTAGTTAATTATTGATTCATTAGCCCCTAATGAGTTACCATGTTTATCTTTACTTTTATGTGTATTGTCTAATTGTCTTATAATTATCACTGTTAATTGTTTTGTTTACGGACTATTTTTAGGAATAATCCATTACTAGTCACCGTTTAAATTTAAGTTGGCTTTTAATTCATTGTTTTTTTTTATTATTACTAATGTTTATATCACCATTTGGTCTCGTTGTCTATTGTTTAAGGTAAGTATTATGTAGTTCAAGGTGTTTTCTCCGAGTCGGTAGATCCTTTCTTTATTGCTTACGCTATTTGCTTGATCTATAAATAAAAGGGAATTTTTCACACTTAATTCGTGAGATATCGTAATTTTTGTATAAAAATTCATCTGTCATCGTTTCATTGAATTAAAATAATTTTCTTTGAATAAAGATTGTAAACAATTATTGCCTTATTTATTACAACATTTGACTAATTTTTCTTTTTTACATTGTTTTTAATATTTTCTTCGCATGTCTAATACTTCTACTATTATTATACCATCACGGCATATCCCACAGCTGGGGTAGCCAACAGACCAGGTGCATGTTATAAACATACAAGCTGTCCTCTCAGTGCCATAAAAAATTTAAGACATTCAGGATGAAATCTAAAGACAAAATGTTTTCTTCTACTTTATGTATGTTCTTTATTGAATGATAGGTCTTTCTTCATGTAAGGTCATCGTCAATCTCCTCGACTTGATTATAAGATGAAAATTGTCTATCTAAGTAAAGAACATATAGAAGAAGAAAATGTTTGTTACGGTATGGAATTCTACTACCTAAACACCGACACAGCGAATACATTCAGGATGGGTGACAAACCTCATCGCTGAATTTAGATGTAAAGAGCTTTTATTTTTTCGAACACATACCTTTCATAAGACTCTCGAAAACTTACAGAAAAGAGTGGGAGACCAATTCTTTGCCGACAGCTTCATTGAATTTAGTATTTCATAATTAACTTGTTTTTGGCGTTTAATATTTAGAAACCCGATATTCCCTCTATCCACTTACTTACATGTACCTATATAAACAATTGTGTGTAATTTGTTTCTTATAATATTTGCTAATTTGTATCACATATTATTCACAATACGTTTCGATACATTGAATTTTTTAGCGTACAGCATTATTAATACTGTTGTGAGTTGTTATTACCGTCATTAGATACTATTATGTATTAATTTTAATACCCGAAGCATTGCGGTAAACACGTCGCTACATCGTGCCGGCGAACGGTGGTGTCGTTGCAGGCGGTTTCTATTGGGATGACACGCGTGAACGGCGCGGCGGTGCGGGGCGTGAATAGTGCATGCCATTCCATTATTGTAATGAATATACTCGTTGTTGTGCAGAATACAGCCAGTCCACGAGATTTTTTTTAATGTAAACACCCAATGCCGAAAGCATACTTGTAATCTAAGCCTTATGAAGGTATTTTACATATGGGACATAGTATGTAGACTCACTGCATAATTGAAAAGTTAGAATGCTACCTGTAAATGAATCTAGATTCGTCGTAAGAGAAAATATTTGATTTTCGAACTCTCAACAAACATTTTGTCTATTTTTTATTTCAAATTATATGAAGGGAAAGAAAGAGGCATCATTCATTCAGGGTCCGGTAAGTTAGTCTGGACTCAATCATATAATCTAATGCATCATATAATCTATTCCCAAATATCCTCAAGGAAGTAATATATAATTATATTCTGTCACAGTTTGCCATTTTTTGTGGGCAATAAGACTCAGTGTTAAAGATCTTATATATTTCATGTATAACATTTTCGGAACGTATTATAAATTTCTGTTTCTAATGGAGAAAAAATTGGAGTGCTCGATGATCATAAGTAGGTGCTGCTGTATTTCCAAAGTATTTGTAGTGAGTTGGTTATTCTCTGCGTAACTATAGTCATTCGCGTTTCATCGAATGTTCCCACAGTCAGTATTAAGACATTGAGACTTATAATATAGAAATAATCGGTAAATTGTCAGTTAGTGTGAGATCGAATTGGCACCATTATTATTATTCTAAATAAATTTACGGTACCTTCCCACAAGTGCTCGGAATTTACTCATATTTTGCTGCGTCCATGTCGATGTTAAACTGGTTGTTATGTTAATCATTTTCTGTATTGAATTTTAATATAAATTATTTATCCAACGTTGCTTTAATTATTTAAATTAAAAATATTGTTTTTAATCCCTTATGTTGTTAACCTTTGGTCTTTACCTCTCATGATCCTTTGTCAGTATTTTGTAGGGTCATGTGGAGTAAACTTTGGGATTATAATCTTTTGGGACTATGTCGGGTATGAAGTATGTATTTTCAAATTGGTCAGCATTAATGGTTCTCGGAGTATTTTTTTGCGCTTACATAGACTTATCTTTAGTTCCAGAGAATTTTTAAAGTTTTCTGTAATATCTGCGAGTGACATTTGGTATCTCCAATTTTGCGATGAGGTTTGCCACCCATTATAAATATTCCTATTCTATATGGCACGGATGGAATGTTTTGTTCATTACATTAAGTCTACTAGCCACTTTAGCCATTTACAGGAAATGCGGCGATAGTATGAAAAATGTATTGAAAATATAGGTCTTCCTTATACAAAAACAGCGATGGTCACGGATCACTGTAAGAAGAACCTAGATTCAAAAATTCAAAATATTTTATTGAGATCATAATAAACACATACAAATATACAATAAGCACAATTATACAAATCTTTATATTATCTGTTTTTTTTTTTTTTTTTTTACCCTCAAAATTGAGCAGAGCTCGTGCTTTGAGGGGTTATAGGGTTTTTACTGTTAATCAAACAATATACTAAAGTCTTCTCGATTTAGCTCAAGCCAAGATGTCTGTAGACTTCTTTTTTTTTTTTTTTTTTTTTATTTAATGAAAATAGTACATTGAATAATAAACATATACATCTTATGATAATGAGTCACGCCAAATCTAAAAGATTTGTCGGCGTGTTCTCTTATAACATACTTTATACATATATTGACCTAATACGACATTAACCTAAATACAAAAATAATTATTAGTTATATATAAATCCACACTTTATTAACCATTCCTTGACTAATTTTTTTGCAATATTTTTACTCTTGCATTTCTTAATAGATACCGGCATCATATTAAGTATTTTTGGCACGTTATATTCAAATGTTCTTTTTCCGTATTTATTATTGAATTTAGGGACTACATATCCTTCATTAAATTTAAATCTTGTGTGATGCATATGTCGAGGTTTTTCTTTATATTCGGTTTTTGAAAACTGGTCAAGGACAACTCTCTGCCAAAACAAGCCTTTAGCAGATAATACATTTAACTTTTTGAAATACAGAGATATATTATTTCGCGCCGCGTTGCAAATTTCTTTTTTTTACTATAAGTCTTAATATCGATTTTTGTGCGAACATTACCCTTTTCAAATTAGAATTAGTACAATTGCCCCAGCTACCAATACCATATCTGATTAAAGATTCTGCCAAAGACTTGTACACAGTAACAAGTGTGGACCTCGGTACAAAATATTTTATCTTAAATAACATACATGCTATAGATCTTAATCGCTTACAAATAATATTTACATGCTGATCCCACTTAAATCTATCGTCTATAGTTACACCTAGATATACAAATTTATTTACATTATCAAGACATGGACAATCACAAGATATGGGGAGCTCAACATTTTTATGTATACACACATAACTATGCGAAACGATCCTCGGTGCCACACCAGCCGTCGCAATACTTGGAGATCTGACATGCATTAGTTTGGTCTTTTTTGCGTTGATAATTAAACCATAGTCATGTGACCACCTAACTAATCTATCGTAGTCGTACTGCAATAATCTGCGAGCCTCCATTTCGTCATGATGTGACACCACAAGAGCCGTATCATCCGCATAAACAAAATATTTACAGTATCGGAATAATGTCTTCATACATGAGACAAAAATTATGTACAGTGTAGGTCCCAAAATTGAGCCCTGTGGTACACCTGTCAAAATACTTTTCCTGTCACTAAGATAATTACATATTTTAATACTTATTTTTCTATTATTTAGGTAATCCCGGAAAAGCTGCAGGACAGTACCTCTTATTCCAATGCGTTCTAAAATATTAGACATTTTATCATGGTTTATTGTATCAAAAGCTTTCGAATTGTCAACGAAAAGCACCAGAACATGTTTTCTATTATTCAATTCTGAATTAATGCAACTTGAAAACTTACCGAGTAAGGTTTCAGTGCTTTTGTTTTCCTGGAATCCATGTTGTGAAGGATCCATTAGATCATGTTCCTTTAAATATGAACCAAGCCTCTGCAACAAATATTTTTCCATAATCTTTTCAATAACCGGAAGAATACTAATAGGTCTATAATTTTTTAGTTCCGTATGTTTATCACCTTTATAAATCGGTCTAACAATGCTACACTTTAATTCATTTGGCACTATTCCCTGTTTTATAATTAAATTTATTAAATGCGTTAAAATCGGTGCCAAAATATTAACGTTATTTTTCAAATCACAAACCCGAATATTGTCTATCCCTGCTGATGTATTTTTTAGTTTTGTTACAATTCCAGCTATATCAGACACCGTAGCCCTAGGTAGGTACAAACTGTGCAACGCACTTGGTTCCACGATATTTATCGCTGTATAACTACACTCATGTAACATCTGAGAAACACTGTCTGTAAAATAATTCAAAAAATTATTGGCAATTTCATCAACCTCACATACACCGGTAAAATATTTTTGAATGATCTGATCACAATCGTTTTTAGGTTTACGACCCAATATACCATTCAGACAGTCCCATGTTTTTTTAACATTTCCAAAATTTTTTGTAAATCTACTATTAAAATACGAAAATTTTGCATTTTTAATAGATGTGTTCACTACATTTCTATAATTTTTATAATTTCTTTCATATAAAACATTTTTAGGATTACTCTTCCATTTCCTATACAGTATACTTACCTCAAGCATTTTACGTTATATTGTGCATTGCGACTTTATATGTTTATTGTTATTATCATCAGAAAGTAACTTAATTTTAATGTCTCACAAACTTAATTTTATTATAATATTGCATTGTTATTCTATTGTCGGCCAACACAACGACCTGAATAATTCCATCTTTTGCTATTACAATTCCTCTCTTCTCTCTCTATCTGTCTATCTATTGTCTTGGGTGTACGTACTCAATAACGTTCAAATCAAACGTCGTTCCTATTGTATTGGAACAAATCGACGATGTCATCTTATCAGTCCGTTGCAATACGCTGAGAATTTCAATCGATATGTGGAGTACAATCTAATTTGTACCGTTTACATGATCATCGTTCCAATTTATTCTCTCATATTTGCCGGATAATTGTGAATAAAATCTTTCTTTTAATTTCTTGTAAAATAATGTCACCGGCAACGTGGAGTGAAGGCTGTCGCCTCTGTTATCATCCTAACGTGCCAGTAAAGAAGGAAATTTAGGATGTGCAGGATTCAAGATATTCAATATGCCGATCTCTCACCCTTTTCCGCAAGTTTTCCTGTGAAAGACGGGTGTTCGAAAAAAATACTTCTTAATGTCGGCGATGGGGTACCTATGCCACTCATTCTTAATTCCTTGATATTTTGTTGGCACAGAGAGGACAGCTTGCATGCTTGTTACATAGGGTTGGTCTGGTGGCTATCCCCCCCCCCCCGTGGGATATGCCGTGATGATAAAGTTGTAGTGTGCCGAGCTTGAAAACTTTTGAACTACAAAAATTGAGGTAAAATAATTTCATGGTGGGATTTTTTTTTGATACTGACAACTTTCAGCCTTATCGATCAGCATGTGTTCGGACAACTGTTTGACCACGGAATAGTGAAAATCCCTTCTTTCAAATATGTTGTAGATCTCTACGTTTATTGGACACATAATAAATAGTAGTAGTATTAATAGTATAGTCTGATATTATATCGCATCGCCTCGACATTGCGGCCTTCATTCGTGCCAATGCACCTCGTGGATGATCGGTGTATCTATCTATATAAAATAATCGTAGGCACCAAACAATAATGAGTATGCGATACTTTACGTACTGATTTAACTCACATACGTTCGTGCAACGGATACAGTCATAATATAATATTTAGTATGATAGTATAATCAAGTCTTCTGTGTTATCATTGTCAGACTAATGCAAAGGCTATTGGATAACATCAATCGAGATCTAGAGGAGCTAATTGACTTTAGAAAAACTAAATCTATAGTTTAGGAGGCCAAGGCCCTACAAGGACTATTCAGCAATCGGAAGTAAGTGAGTATTGATTTTTTAGTGTTGCGAATGGAAAGTAGGGTTAGATGATAATGCACTCTTATCGGAAAATATTAAAAAGGAAGCTTTTTCTTTGAAAATCTCTATCAACTTCATAGTAATTTATGAACATAAAATTTGTCTTATTTCTTTACGTCAAAATATTAGAGCTCTTCAGAACTTCCGAAAGGAGCGTTGACCGGAAAAAAACATGTGATCCTTGAATTGATGGTAGGTTCTCTGTCTTTTGATTACGATTTAGAATAATAACCGGGTTAGTTGGAAGACATCGCATTTTAGCGATAAACTCGCCCTCTGTACATTGAATTGTATAACTGTTATTTTTATGACACTATTTTATTATGTAATATTGTAACCAATGTACAGTGAAGAATAAAATAAATAAATAAATAATCCTTCCATTCTCTTTATTCCGGTTCACGTTATCTTCTAAAATCCATAATTGTAATTGCTTTTTAAATGTTTTTCTTAGTATTTTATTTCTAGTTTTAAAGCTTCTTTCGCCCTTTAAAGTTTCAAATCAGATGCCAGCTCCTTTATATTCATAGCGATTCTGCGCCAACCGAGTCACATCTTCTCATGAAATTCCTGGCGTTTGATGACAACAACACGATCTTATTGTAATTCGAATGGTTAACTGTCAAGCAGGGTCAACCGGGTCATCAAAAACTTTGCTGTAATGTTTTTTTTAACTTTTCTTTTACGGACTCATTTAGTTGGTAGCCCTGATTGTCTTTTCACTTGCCTACGAGACTATCACGAATGCAGTCGTAATTTTTTTCATCGTCTCGCTATAAGAGAATATCAGTATCGACGTATTATAATAGTGTGTGGTGTCTAGATCCGTGTTTCTGGTAACTGGCACGTTAGTTGCATTGGTGAGGCGGTGATAGTAAGTAGTTGGTGAATACTTATTGAGTACTTTAGTGGTGGCTGATTAGAATTGTATCAAGAGAGAGAATATTAATACACAATATGTTGTAATACTAGATTCGAACCCTTGGAGAAAGTCAAATTGATGAAAAACTTTGCAGATTTCATAAGTAACAACATTCCTACAAAATAATTAGTTAATTACAATACCTAGAAAATGCTCAAGCAATTTTTGATGATTTTTTTTATCTCATCTGTAAAGAATAGGCGTCCACCCTTTACTGTAAGTTTTTGACTGTTGTAAAAGGCAGGCGCTCGAAATTAATAAAGACATTCTATGTCTTAAATTCAGCGATGTGGTTTGCCACGCAAAAGACAATTAACGTTCAGCAATTAAATATGGCACCCATTCTGAATATCTTTATTTATTTATAGCAACATACGGCGTGAGCCTTTAACGTGTATAAAATATAATTATAGAAAATTCATGACAGATATAAAAAGTACATCTTGATATTTTATTGACATAGAGATGGCGCTCTTTTATGTTTTTTATATGCGAATGCACTGTTGGCGGATGTTTCGTGAAGGTAATAGTAAGTAACATTTTATTTTTAAAAAATGCGCTCAAAGATTCATTTTTTTGTAGAAGGTATTAGTTTTCCTACTAGTTTGGCACTTCGTAAAAGCGACCATAAATTATATGCTTGCAAAACATTCATTTTCTTATGTATCCTGTTGTAGCCTCTCTCAGAAATGGTGTTGTCGATGGACTCGTTGCATGTAATGAATAAACAGATCGTTTTCTACGTGCCGTGCTGTAATAAATAAGATACTCAAGATGGCTGACAGTCCTCATCGCCGCATTGTAGATTTTATACGTATTTCTTCTTGATATTTTGGGGATACCTTCATTATGAATAAACATACTTAAATATTTATACGAAAATTTTATTGCGAGCGCTGAGCAACAGCAATCGTGCCTGACCCGCATTCGTCCGCGCATGACGTACCGGCCGCCGCCCCTGGTATGCGATGGCGGCTGCCCGCCATAAATCAGATCGCTTTAACAGCTGCACACCTCTTTTTCACGAAATTGCAGGGTTTTCAAATACGGCAGTACATAATTATTGCAAAAAGATTAGATTTAACCACGTGTCTATTGAAAACGCTATACAGTACTTTTAAAGATGTACTTGTTCTATTCCAATGTTAATCGCAAACCAAGTTGATTTCGTGAGGCACCCGGTAAAGAATTGGTCTCCTACTCATTAATATGAGTTTTGGAGTGTCCTGTAAAAGGCAGGTGTCCGAAGAAATAAATACATTTTACATCTTCAATTCAGCGATGAGGTTTGCCACCCATCCTGAATTTCTTATTTTTTTTGTTGTTGACACGAAGAGTACCTACAGCTTGCATGTTTATTATATGCAGCTGGTCTGCTGCCTAACCCACTTTCGTGATATGCCGTGATGGTATAATAGTAGTTGTCAATTTCTTAAATGCATTTGGCATTTATAGATTTCTCAATTTGGCATTTATAGATTCAATGGTAAATTTAAAGTAAATTAAAATAAACTACATTTAATAAACCATATTGTGAAATGTCCTCTATATGGCTTTAAGTTTGGTTCAGTATACACACCTACATGAGGTGACGACCAATGAAGTCAATTTGCTGAGAAATTTATCATGTTCGTGAGAAGAAATGATGAAATTTTCCTTGTATTTTTAATACGAATCGAGGTTTATAAACATGCGCAAATATACCTTTATGCACCCTTATACTAAGCAAGAAACAAACTGGTGCCGTAAAGGTGAAGTGGCAACTACCAAATTTCCGTTGTTCAACGGAAATCTCTTTCGGAACATGCGGTGCAATGCAGTATTGATTTGAGTTGATCAATGAACTTCAAGGATGCTTTTGAAAACTGCATTGTTGATAATTATTTAGCCGTAGAATTTTCACATATGTCCTGGACTTTATTCCAGTTTTTTTTAGTATCGTTTCTTGGTAATCTTTGTTGGACTTTTTTTATGGTGGATGCTGTCTTGGCATTAAGAATTCCGACAGGTAATATTGAAAAGATAAGAACAGTTATAGATTGTGAAAAAATATTTAAGCGTTCAATTTACCATTCCATTGACATGCCTTACATCATACAAACAAGTCTGGTATGATTTATTTGACTGCATCAACTAAATTGTCAGATCCTATCAAAAATACAAACGGCCAATACTTTATTTCACTCGCGGATCGGATTAAAAATTGAGATAAAATTTTCCCGTTTCTTTTGAACAGTGTATAGTCAATCAAATACTAAAATGCTATGAATATTATTAATATCGACATATTATTATATCACTCTGCTTTCTTTCTAAAGTAGGAAGAATGTACAGACATATGTAGGTACCTACTTACAAACATATAGATGTATGTTTGTAATATTGATCTGTTAATTTTGTGTTTGGTACCTAGGTTTTCTTATGATATTGTACCTATGTAAAATATTGTGTATACGGCTTATTAGCCGTAAATAATAAATAAATAAATATCATAACGCCGCTTTACTCGTGGGGTAGGCAAAAAGGATCGAGCTTCACTTCCTACTGTACTTGCATATACCTTTTCTTCCGTCATACAATTTCTCATGCATGCTCTCCTATTTATTGTGCTCTGCACGTCCCTTTCCTGTAGAACCTGGTTTATACGATCTTTCCATTTAATCCTAGGACGGCTTCGTCTCCGAGAACCAGGCAAAAAGAATTGAGAGTCATAATATTATATTCCATATCTGATGCATGCATTTTGTATGGAGTTCCTAGATTTTTTTCATGTTCGAATCGTAGTATCCGAAAATCCAACGTTTCTTCGCACATACTGGCGCGTAATTTTTACAAGCTTACAAAAATCTGTAATCATTAGATGAACACTGTAAAAACCTATGAACTACATTTTTGTATTATAATATTTTTGCTTTAGGGATGTTCAGTAGTCTAAAAGTGGAATTAAAAATATCAGTCTGGAGATCTCGGATTTGAATATCCCCGCTGGCGACCTTGTCCACCTTCACGATTCAATCACATGGTTTACTGTGAGGATTTTATGGTATGTTTTGGGTTTTGGGTATGTATGGGTTAGTTGGAAGATATCGCGCTTCTGCGATAAACTCGCCCATTGCACAAATTTATTTGTCTAGTTCTACAATATTTATATTTTAATAATGTTTGTTTTTTTGTGCAATAAAGATTTTTATTATTATCTAGCTCAGCTTTATTTAAATTTTCATCGTGCGGTATAGTGATGTCTATGATGTATGTTTTACGGCATCTGCGATCAACCAATACAATATCTGGTCGATTAGCTAGAATAGTTCGATCAGTTTGAATTGGTCGATCCCAGTAGAGTTTAGTGTCATTGTTTTCAAGTACCGATACTGGACAATAATTATAGTATGGTAATTTTGATTCCTGTTCAATTAATTTAAATTTCAAAGCTAAATTTTGATGTAATATTTTTGCTGCCTGATCATGTCTTTTCAAATAGTCTGTTCCGGAAAGAAGATAGCATCCAGACAAAATATGTCTTAATGTCTCTCCCTCCCGATAATAGGCTCTGCATCTATCCGAAATATTTTGTTTCATTATAAATTTAGAATAATTGTTTGTGACTATTACTTGGTCTTGAATGGCACAAACAAATCCTTCCGTTTCGCCAAAAAGATCTATTATTATTATCATCTCATATCTCATTTATTTAACAAAACAATATAAGATTCTACATTTTGAACACAATATAAGATTAACAATAAAATTTAAATATAATATTAAATAACAAAAACCATAAAATATTAAATTAAAGTGGTTGTAGTACATAATTAACTAATTCTTTAATTAAAAATGTTTCGTGATTACCACATAGTTAGTGCCAACAAAATCAAACAAATAAAATATTAAAATAAATTTATATTCAAAATGTAGAACCCCAACATTATTCGTCTTGATTCTTCCATGATGTTCTATGAAATAGTACAATCATGGGAGATCACTTACATTATTATTATTATTATGTTTGAATTTACTTCAAATCTCGTATTTTTATCTTAAAAGAAAAGCGTAATATTCACACGGAGATAATATTTCTTCTAGTCTATTTCAGCAGGAAATTGACACATTTTAAACATATTCGTCTTGTATAAAATTTGTTGTAAGAATTTCCTTTCAGGGATACTATATTACAGGTTGATAAGTAGGTGGCATTCGTTTATATTATAAACTTGTGATAATTTTCGCGTCTTGTGTGAATTCCTCCTCTGGAATCTTTTATTATTGAAACCTTCTTCATCTTCCCCAACGTTCTCGGTAAAGGGTGCTGTCACCCAAACCCTCGTGCCTTCAAAATGGTACCTCTCCTCTCAATGTACATACCCTCCTTTGACAGCGAGGTATGTACGCTCCGGGTTATTCATTTCCATAAAAATGTTTGCGTATTTTGATACCTACCCTATCTGTAAGTATATATTAGGTACAGACACTTTTACATCTGTTCGTACTATCAAAGGGTCGCCGCGCCGCCACTTATTTCCAATGTTGTTGGTGGTAGTAGAGAGTTCGCTTTAAAAGCTTTGGGCGTCTACATACAAAGGTCATTAATAATTGCCCGATAACGGAGGAAATTGGAGAATAATGAATTGAGAAAAATACAGCCAACTAAAGTAGATAATATACTCTGCAATGAAACGGTGATATCCTATAAAAGTAACTAGGATCGTATTTTTTTCGGAATAAATTGTAATCTCGTAATCTTAAAGTCATCATTATCTCGCTTTTCAGTTTTCCCCCGGGGAGCCTGGGGCAGAAACCAACCTCCTCTATTTAGATCGTCTCTGTGCCAATTGAGTCACCTTTTCTACAACATTCCTGGCGCTCTGATGTTGTCAGAGGAACAATGTATTTGAAACAGAGACGTCCGAGTCGTGGCAGCATTTTTGGACAAAAAGACAATTCTTTTTTTGACCAATTATCACTAGACATTTTCAAAACATTTTTGGACAAAAAGACAATTCTTTTTTTGACCAATTATCACTAGACATTTTCAAAACGGATTCGAAGATCAAGGCGTAATGAATTCTCATAAATAACATTGGAATCGCACTTTAATACGTCCACAGGTGAGTCAAACAGGGCTATGTCATCCGCATATTCAAGATCGTGCAGCATTCCAACAGACACTTCACTTTCCACTCGTTGAGGCAGGGGTACCACCAGATGTTGTAACAGCACATTTCAGAGTCCAGATGCAGGACTTTAATCATGGATACCACCAGTCTTAAAGTATTTTCTAAAAGCTCCGTTAGTTCCTTTTTTGACGAACAACTTTAATAGTATAGTATAATTTATAAACATGTCTACTTGTTTATTATGTATGTTCTATTGATATTTTTTTTGAAATTAGATTATATCGGAGTCATTTCGGTTTGACCGTTAAGTAGCATTTCTGATATATTATATCATTATCAAATTCATGAAATATTTTTTTCGTTTATACAACATATTGAAAGTTACATGCTTGTGTTAAAAAAAAATAAGTAGGTTCGTCACAGAAGCTACCCTTTAAATTTTATGTGTTATTTTATATAACACCCTTTTCTTCGCACATAAAATATTGTCCAATTCAATTTGTCAGTTTTTTTATAACTTATTCTCTCGATTCATCTATCAGTACCTACTCCATTTATAATCGATCGATTATGAGTTTATAAAATATAAACTCACTTTTTTCTCATAATTTCTTCACTTAACGTTAGCCTGATGATGATAGCGTAAGCTTCTGAAAGCCGGCTCGCTATCTATAATGTCACTGTGGAAGCACCTTAATTTTAATATTAACATTGTATATGGAAAATCACAGATTGACTTAGTACCAAACTGAGATTATGAATCTTGTATAATGGATACTAACGCGACGATACATAAATATTGTAACACACGAAATACATTTACATGTAACTAACACACAGATCGAGGTCAATTTGAAAAAGTTTATTCTACATTAATTTATCCCTGGTCGAGATCTAACCCGGGACCTCGTGACTCAAAGGAAAGAGCGTTATTTCCATGCCACACCGGGCGTCTTATAAGAAAGTGTTTTAGCAAGTCTGCCCTGCTAAGTAAAAACACAGTAATTACCAAACACATATGTGTCAGAATCGCAGAACAAGTTTAAGACTACTTTTTTTGTGTGTATTTTTCAAGTATCAAAAAACAAACTTTCCACAATCGTCACAAATATCTATTGTAAATTAGCTTATTAAAAGGAAGCATATTTCAAAAATTATTGAATATCTTAGATATTTGTGACGACTGTGGTATGTTTTTTTAATACTTGAAAAAATACACAAAAGGTAGTTTTAAACTTGGTCTGCGATTCTGACACATATGTGTTTGGTAATTACTGTGTTTTTACTTAGCAGGGCAGAAGTGCACTTAATTTAAAAGTGTTTTATTGGTATTTTTCCACCGAGTACCGTAAGTTCACAACATTTTTTATTGTGTCTACTGTATCAATATTCACTAGTTCCTATTATTTACAGCTCCCAAATTGTCTACATCAAATCAACGAGTTATTTTCTAATTGTCTTTGAATTGCACGTATATCTATCTTCCATAATTGCATCTGTTTTATTTGTTCGTCATTCGGGTCATCAACGTTTTGCTGTTTATATAATCTAATAGGTTTTTTCGTCTGCAGTTTTTTTGCGTTGTATGTTTTGTTAATTACATTAGCGTTGCGCGTTTTATTTATAGCTCGTTGATAGTTTTTTTTTCGTTTGTTATTTATTTTTAAAACTACTTCATGTAATTAATTAATTTTCTTTGATGTTGAGCATTTTTTTATTTCTTTTATTTATCTTATTTCGCGCTGCCTTTGTATTTTAATTAAATTTTTTGTTACTCTTATTTATGAATGGGTTAAGTGGAATAGAGTATTTATTTTGAAAAACTGATTTTGTTTTTTGTTGAGTTTTTATTTTTAAATTGAAAGCACCGTTATACAACTTTGACTCATATCTCTTCGCGACGCAACCAGCAGACTCCTTTAATTTGAGAACTCATTTCATCAGTTTCGGCTGCTGGATTTATCTATTTCATGTCGTTTAGAGGTTTTTGGTATAATTTGTTCTTATGCTTTCTTAAAATTATGCTCGAAAAAAAATAAAAACCTTTGAATGTCTGAACAGTTTTGAAACGATATTTTATATTATTTAAACCTTTGCATTGATAAATTGTTGATGGTGAAAAAAAATACAATTTTACACACATTTTTATAGAAGTCGAAATATTCAAATATATATCTTTGATTTTATGTAGCTATCAGCGTGTATCTTCTCGTATAATTTTTATTGCTATGTTGGACGATCAGATTCAACTGTCGTTGTACGGACCATCAATATTGGAATCACGAGGGCGGAAAACTCAGGCGGGAAGAAGGGTAAGAAGTGCGAGAGAATCTTGGAATGTCGATAGGTGGGTGGTGTGGCATTCTCCTCATCCTATATCTCAGACGAACGAGGTGGCGATGGCAGAGAGGTTTGTCAATATCTTGGAAATGGGATTTCCTGTCGTACTGGCGGTGTATACCGACCACTAACTTGTACTTGTAATGTACTCTGTCATATTGCGCGGTGTCCTCTCCTCATTTCTATTCGTAATTTTAATTGAAGATATCTACTACTACTCCGATACCTGAAGTGAGATTAATCGCTTTAATTTATTTACCGATTTGTAAATGTAATGATTTGTATCCTGTTATTATGATGATTCAGCTTGGTAAGTGTGGTATTGAGATTTGCCTAATTGAAAATTTCTGCGAGATTATTCATTAATTGTTGTTTATTTAAAGTAGTTTTATTGAGATTTAGTGTAATTGTTCTGTAATATTTTCGACATTTAAAACACACACGTTTAAAACTGTTTATTTTTATGTTTTGAATGCGGGGTTCGATACCAGGTGCCGGCAAACTCCCCTTTCACGACATAAGCTTTTAGTAGCTTACCGTGAAAGGTGTATATAATAAGGTTGTATTTGGGTTTATAACGAAACCCAGATATATCTTTAAAAAAAATTGACACTTTCTGCATCTTCCACTTGTTTTGACCTTTGATCTTTTATCGTATTTTTAATAATGTGTTTGTTTTCTTTTGTTACAGGTAAGTTTCGGCCTTCTCAATCTTAATATGAACGTTATGAGTATTTCTGAAAGGTAAGTACAAATACACTCAGTAGAAAAATCATCGAACGGGCATGATCTATCATCTGGAATATTATCGATAGACTTATGAACTGACTAGGAACTCGATAGTAATACCTGTTTTTTTTTTGAAAAGTAACTAATGAAGTCGTATAAATGCCTTGAAATATTTTTGAATATAGAACAATATTATACAGTTTCATAACGAGGATAATGATATCAAATCTATCAATGCGGGTATTGTATTGAATTATGTTCATCAAAAATATGTTGATAAACACAATATTATTTTCACAAACAAGGTGCTGAAAATTGGAACAATGTTCACACTACATAGTAGGAACTACTCAACTCAAATAAGCGAACAATATTCAATACAACAAACAACTGACTGACGATTTGGCACCAGCCGTTGCCGCTCCAATTGCCAAATTCGCAAATCAATAACTCATTTCCCCCTTTTTTTTGTTTTCGCTTCGGTATTAGGTATCTTTTGCTCTTAGGTATATACAATAGATAATATTATTGTGATATTGGTGCTGCAAGTCACCATCGGTGCGATTGCATTTTGCCGTCGAATGACCTTTTTGCCGTCATCAGTGGAGTGTCATTATTAAATATTATATGCGAATTGAAAATGCTGAAATATGCATAATAATCCTATATGAGAATATTCATGTGTTAGTTATGTAGTTATGAAAATATGCGTAAATAATTTTTTTTTCCTTTAAAGGTCAAGGGACCTTATATCCCTTGTGTCACTGCGACCATAACAGATCTATTGTGACATCCTTCTTTGTCATATCTCACTTTCAAGACCTAGTAGCGTCATGTAGCTCACTATTTGTCTTGGTGTGAGAAGTCTCACTTTTTCAGAGTCCAGCAGTGGACCTCCGAGGATGTGACTTCGGTTGCGAGCGAGTGCGTCACAGTTACAGAGGATGTGGATGGGCGTTTCATTATCCTTTGAACAGAATCTGCAGATTGGGGTATCTGACAATCCAATTTTCGTCATATGTTTCTTTAGTCTGCAGTGTCCTGTTAAGGTCCTGGTTAGAATCCTTATTTGATTTTTATTAAGTTTTAGAACTTCTGTGGTGAATTTCCGCGAGTACACGCGTAAATAAATTGATTTTGGTCTATTCACTGTGTCGGTGTTTAGGTAGTAGAATTCCATATCGAAAAAATAAAACAGGTGTTTTATTCTACTAAAGATTTTATTTTGTGAGAGAGACGTCTTTCGTCTTATGAGGACATTGTCAATCGATCAAGATTGACAATTCAAATTCAAATATATTTATTCAGTAAAAAATATACACTTAAAACAATAATCAATCAATACAAAATAATAATAAAAACATATATTTTTCTTTTATTTGTTCCTTCAAAATTGAGTGTGTCCAATGTCCTCATAAGACGAAAGACGTCTCTCTCACAAAATAAAATCTTTAGTAGAATAAAACACCTGTTTTATTTTTTGATTTTGGTCTATTATAAAGTAGATCGAATATTTATTGTGTCTATTTATTAATACCATCATGGTATATCACACAAGTGGGGTAGCCATCAAACTAACTGCATGTAAACATACTGGTTGAGGCAACACACATTCTGTAGCGATTATGTTTTACTATCGTGTAAGTTTTTATGGGTTTTTTGTACCTCTAATAAATTATGTCTCTTTGCACATCCCGTTGGCTTAAAGCTGTAATGAGGGGAAAAAATAATTTATGGAGAATTATATTAATAATAATATTACTGTCCTCTTCGTGCCAATATCACTTATAGGCATTCAGGTTAGGTGGCATACCTTATCACTTTTATGTTTCTAAAATATTAAAATCTTAAAACAGAAAATAATTGCATATTTAAGTGCAGATCAAATAGGCAAATTTTTCAGAGGTTAGCTTTCATTCTACAATGGTTTTAAAGTTATGAAAATATGCAAGCTCATTATATGAAGAAATGCATTAGCATATAATCGAACATCTTATAATTATTGCTACTGTAGTCGCAGCATTGTGTTCCGTCCAGTCACTACACTACTCACTGGTGATGATTGTTTGGCCGCTAGTCAAAAACAGTTCGGTTTTAATATTTGCACGAGCTGTGTAGTAGGTAGGTACCTGCATAATATAAAGCAAACGAAGCGATACAAATGCAATTTGACGCTTGGGAAATTGGGAACTAACATTACCTATTCCATATTTACTATTATAACTATTCTGGAATATAATTTTATATTCAGTCAATTTTTTCTCATAGCACTTGGTTTGTTTGGTTTGTTTTTTTTTTTTGCGTCGTGTCAAAGCTAATTTTCAAATCCGCTGTCGTGTAATCAAGTGGTATATTTTTTTAATCTTTTTTAATTTTACTTTAGTTATTTTGGGTCCATCTTTGGACATAGGATTTTCCTTTGATTTTTCTGTTTTGGACTCGCTGGATCCATTTTCTTTTACATGTAATAACGTGATACGTATTTTGGTAACACTTCTTTATTCCGTTGGTATTTGCCGCATTGTCAATAGATGTTGTTAAAAAAAATATTCAAATTATTTTTTCAATTATTATAAAGTTTTCCATTTCTCTTCTGTTTTTATAGTAAAGGCTGTTTTTAAATAATAACTTTCTTGCTAGATTTAAATAGGTTGCTTTTTACGAAAGGCTGGATCCATTCAGAATCCTTCACATTTCCCTTCATGACAACACGTGGGTCGTCAACAGGATTTGTATCTTGATAAGCTACTACTTCTACTAGGTATACCATCACTGCATATCCCACATACTGGGGTAGCCAGCAGATCTTGATAAACCAGGCTGTCGTTTATTTATTTTACTTCTTTTCTAGACGTAGACACATAATGACTCAAGCAGGAGAGCGAAAACTACAAGAAGGAGAAATATGAAAAAAAAATGACAAAGTTCATTCGAATAATCATGAATTCCTACTATGGGTCGTGTTTTACCCACAAGTCCATCAAAAAGGCGATGGTACAATTGGGAACTCGCCTATAGAAAATGCATATCTGTAAAGATAAATTGAAAAAAAAATGCAATACCTATTTAGTTATCTTCCAAGTAACTTTATTAACTTCGCTTACTAGTTTTCGGAGACTCAACTCCATCATCAAGCGGTTAGAAAAAAGTTACTAGTATTCGGAGACTCTCGACTCCATCATCAGGCGATAAAAAAAAAGTTTTTAATATTCGGAGACTCTCAACTCCATCATCAGGCGATAAGAAAAAAGTTTTTAATATTCGGAGACTCTCAACTCCATCATCAGGCGATAAGAAAAAAGTTTTTAATATTCGGAGACTCTCAACTCCATCATCAGTTGATAAGAAAAAAAGCAAAAAAGTTTTCTTCAATTTATCTTGAAATGGACTTCCAACAAGTAGGTATCTTCGGTCAATAATATCGAATTTTCATTTATGTAAATACGGATTCTGGGGTCTCGGGGCTCAGTAGAAATACAAAAAAAAAACTATTTTACGTTTTACACATTCCCATATTGTCCGGGACTAGACTCTATTTTTGTTCCCAAACGGTCAACTTTGCATTATCATGCCAGCTGTGTGTTTACGTATCGTTGATGTTATTACTACTATGGATCACCTGGCACGTACATGGGCATTTTCAGATTTTTTTGCTATGAGTATAACGTACGCGTCTCGAGAATTCAAAATTGTTTCTTAAATGACCAATTATTCCAGTTTTGCCCGAAATCACAATTATTGATAAAATGATGATTTTTTTCTTAGTTAAGCATAAAAATAACACGTAACTATTTAAATTTTGCAAGTTAATGTGTAAATCAATAACACGGAATGACGTATTTCAACATGTCTTCAGCGTACCTCTCAACTTTAACAACAAAATTATATTTGTCTGCCCATTATATTCACAGGTTTTATGACTTCATTTAAAACTTAATTGTCTCTAAATTCAATAAAGTCCCATAAAATATCATAAAGCAAACCAGAAATATGTTAAATATGTATTTTTTTCCTGTCCTTCAAATCACAAAAAGTGGAATTCCTATTACGTCACGGCCATTCTAAACCTCTGTTTTACTTATTTTGGTCAAATCGAGTGTCGATTATAATTAATGGCAATGTTATATTAGTCTATGAATGCCGCTATATTGTGTAAAAACGTCGGTTGTGCAGATTCTTGTGACGGAACTGGTCCCCCTTGTTGCTCACTAAAATTGGTGTTCCATTACGAACGCAGATTTCTAAGGTAACTTAAGAGTTTTATTTGTTTCTTTTGGACTCTAATTACATATTAAATATTGTTCATTTTGAATTACAAGTCGAATGCATCCTTATATTCACTAACAAGGTGTAAACATGTGGATGAACAGAGATCGATACTTATACGTCACGTCCATTACGGAACGTTATGTATTGGTGGAAAAAAACTGTCACGTAATGGAATTGTAAAGCCTAGCTTACATTGAATAGGTATTTTAATCTTCCGACTATATTAAAAGATGTTAATAATTATTATGATGGCGTTATGATGTCCAATATTTATTTATTATTATGAAAACAGTTCAAGTGATTGCTAGTAAATCATAAATCAGTACGTCAGGCCAATCAAGTGTAACAAAAACGACAAATGCTACCCTCGATTCTATTTCATTTTTAGTGTGCACTAACTAAAATAGTAACGTTCCAATTTTAGTTAGTCCATATTGGTATTCTATAAACCAGGCATGGGCAAACTGCGGCCCGCGGGCCGCATGTGGCCCGCCGCGTATTTCCTGCGGCCCGCGAGTAATATAATATTTTAAAAAATGATAACGTTTTTATCTTCAACGACTTTTTCAACAAAGATTGAAAATAAATTAAAAATAATTCATTAAAAAAAATAATAAACTGACATATGAATATAATTGCTATTATCAATTTTTACTTATTGTTTATATTATTTTGGATTTAATTGTTGTTATTATTTTTTTTCTCTTTATTAACATGTAAAAGGCGAAAGCCGTGAATATGCATAAATAAATAAATAAAATATTAAAAAAAAAAAAAAAACTTATCTCGGATTTTCGACTGATATAATTAATGAATATTATTACCATGCGACGTTAGCTTTACTTTTCCATTACGTAACGAGAAACTTCCTATTACGTTACTGTCCTATTATATCTCCGACTATTTTTTTTAGATTTTATTCCAACAACTGATACAACTGAATTATTGTAATTTATAAAATATAGTATGTGAACTGAATTGTTGTTGGAAAGTGCAAATCACCAACAAATTTGCTATAATTAGTGTAGAATATAAGAAAACTCATTACTGTATAGTACAAAACGTAACGTAATGGACCAATTGGACAGAAAATGTGACATTTTACGTTATTTTCCTAATAAAATTATATATTTTCTTAAAGAATGTTGTGATTATAACTATATTAAATACTTTCGACAACTATTCACTAAAACGTTTTTATTTAAAACCCCGTTGAATTGTGTGATGTAATGGAAATTTCTTGAGATATTGCTTCACGAAAACGCATTTCCTGAAAAAAAGAAAACACAAAACTTAAAAGTAATTGATTTCTCACGTCCGTTACTGTTGTATATATATTTTAAATACAAAATCAGGCATAATTTGTTACACATATTTTTTTAGGTTCCACTACGTAACGAAGCAAAAAAATTTGAAAATACCCACATACTAATGCGCGCAAAACATTGACCCTTTACGTATGTGAAAATATTCACATTTTGTTTGTTGTATGGATGAATACATAACTTTGTTATGTAGGTACTGCTACGTCGTAGATATATGTAATCTTTTAAAACTTATATCAATCTATCTGTCTATTCCCCGGCTTATAGATCTATCCTTGCATACTCTTAAAACTTGTCTGTGATTATTTTGTCAGTTTGCGACTGTAGAATACTTGTCTACAAAAAGGTTTAGAATTCCTTTGAGTATTTTTCTATTTCATCATCATCATCGCCCTCAACACTCCTCTCGGGAGCACAGGGCAGAAACCAGTCTCCTCCATTCAGAGCGTCTCTGTGCCAATCGCGTCACCTCTCCCCACGACATTCCTCTAGAATAGACACGTCTCTAGAATTTCTTGTATAATTTCTCAAATATCCGTTTGCTTTTAAATAATCCTTTCTCACTAGTATTAATACCACTACCACTTAACATTATTTGAAGGGGGTAAAGTTATGATGGTTATTAGAATTTTGGTTGAATTTCATGGAGCCCTCGATAAAGTTTTCTGAGTGTCCTGAAAAAGGCAGGTGTTTTTAAAACCTCACGCATAAAACAATATACATCCACAATTCAGAAATGAGGGCCATCCTGAATGTCTTGTTTTTATTTGCGCGGAGAAGATAATCTTCATTTTACTACATGCACACTGAGAAAAATACTAACGAAATTTCACAACGAATCATTGGTACGTACTATCAGATTAGGACCAGAGATCGAACAAACGATTCATTAGTACGAATCTATAATATTAACTCTTCGCAAACAAGTTGTTGGTAAACTTACCAATGATTTGTTTGCGAAGAGTTAATATTATAGATTTATACCAATGAATCGTTTGTACGATCTCTGGTCCTAATCTGATTGTACCGTACCAATGATTCGTTTTGAGTATTTTTCTCAGTGCAGTTAGTCTCCTGCCTACCCTACTTGTGGGATATGCCCTGATGGTATACTATTGTAGCAGTAGACATTTACTTGTAAAAAAAAACTGAATTGAAATAATTTCAAAATGAATTTGATTTATTTCTCATTCCAAAATTCCTTCATATTTTGGAATGAGAATCATCAAGAATGTTTAACGCGTGGGTATCTCCTGAGCGAATTTTCTACGCATTAATATTAGTATTTTGTTTTCAACAATGTACAAACTTCGAGTTCAATGTCTTTTGATGATATTATTGTGTCGTTTAAAAATTTATTTTACGTTTGATTATCCATCGTTTTTTTTCACATACCTATTATATCTTTAGTTTTGGTGAATTCTAACATTAATAAGTTTTGATGTAATAGAGAAATGAATTAATTTGAACCTATTTATTGGCACGTGTTTTGCCAAAATGTATTTGTGTTGTATTCGGATATTGTATTTTGTCGAATGTTGTTACAGTGAATTGAATCGGTGTTATTTATTAGAATAATAGGCATTCGAGATCAGATTATAAGCAAAAGCATATTTTACTAATGCATATTTTTAGAGATTTTGGTAATTTTTTTAATGATAATTTAATAATAATTTTTACAGATTTTGTACTTGAATTAACGGTCACATCCTATTCACACTCGTATGAAGTGTGATCTCGAATTTTGTTCATAAAAAATGAAAGAAATGAAACGTTATTTTAAATATTTGAGATATCTTGATTGGAGATCTATGTTTACATAATGTAACATTGTGCAAAATATAATCGTAATAATATATTGAGAAAGATGAAAAAGGTTGGCTACCAAATTTTGTCACCGCGCGTTGTGCCCATAATCCTTTTAAATAACAAATTTTTTAACTATGAATCTGGGTTTGTAATAAACCTTAATGCACCCCAAACGCCCTCACAATAAGCAATTGTATGCTTGTGTCGTGAAGGTAGAGTAGATATTTATTTATTTTTTACATAATATACATTGATTACTAGCAGTTTTACATAAAAATACATTCGCACTAAACACAATCAATATGCAGAGGGTGGGTTAAAATTTTTACCCCTCCCGCAGTCACAATATGTATTTTCAGAATTCAACATTCACAGGTAAAATGTCAGATAGAATCAGTGAGATGTATTGTATATTGTACTTGTGAACATACTGCCTTTCTTAAATTGCATATATTATATTAACCATTTTATCATGCATATATTTTCGTTCATTTTATTTTGCATATAATCCGATGTCTGTTTATTTATCATCAATAGGTAAATCTGTTTAATATTCAACACTTGTCAGATGGACAGCGGCTATAGGGATTAGATACGTACGTACTATTGTTTTCTATACAAAATTTATTAACTCAAGGAAGTCCGTTGATAAAATTTTATCAATTTATTACGCTTGATAGATTGTTTGACGATCTCTTCATTAATATAATAACACTTCTATCAGTTTTTTTTTGTTTTAGTTTTCTGGGTGTTATAAGCTGTATATATTTGGGAGGATTGTCTTTTGTGAGATATTTTGCTGTGGTTAAATTGTCATAATGTTAATGTTATTATTTCAATGTAAGTTCCGTGAACTCTAAATATTTATTTATTTATTGTACAAAAGAAACAATGAACAGAATGAAAAATAAACATTTTCGCTGTCATTGTACGTAAACAGTAAACAATCAGGACAATAATAAAATATAACACAAAAATACAGACACATAGAAATTCTATGACACAAATATATATTAGAAATAGGAATATTGACCACGTCCAAATATATACCAACACGGCATATCACACACAAGTGGAGTTGCCTTAGGTATCTACTTGCAATAAGTAATATGCAAGTTGCCCTCTCCATGGCATCAAAACGCTGAGATAACCAGATTGAAGACGTTGAATGACTTAAATTTGATGTTTTTACGAATACGTTCATGCCTTTTACAGGATACACTAAAACTAATAGTAAAAAAAGTGAGAGTCTTTCTAACTACCTATACAAAAATATTTTGGAGTACAGACCATAAAAAGCGTTCATGAAGTTATATTATCAGAGTACCGCTCTATATAAATGAACACAACTTTATTACCATCAATAATCACCTATAAGTACTTAGTATAAAAGAAAAGCATGTTATATGGTAACCAAAAGGTGGAGTTATCGCATTTGCGACATTTGCCAGTCAACCCGTTATTAGTTGTCAAATTTTTATTGCAAAAATTACCTACTCAGATCATAGCTCTCTTAATATTTTACTACATATTATTGTTTGGCGTAATGTTCATTATATTTTTGTGCTCAACTTTCCTCACCCTGTCGCTGCTATTAAAGCAACAACGGTATTTATGCGAAATTCCGCAATTCGTCTACCGATTCAATAACATTCGAATCTATTGATGTTTATTAATAATATTCACGTTGAATATACATAATATGTAAACATGATAATATGTAAAGCAGCAATCACCGTAGTGTTTGTGCGATACTTGTACGTACTAATTATATTAGAGAGAACGCGATATTGTGTTTCGGCGGCTTGCCCCACGTTTATTTCCGTTCGTACTTCTGATCCCCGCATAAATATTTTAGTATGTTTGTTAGTGTGTGTTTATGAGGGGTATTGAAGTACTGTCAATCAATCCATTTTTCACGAATATTTAAATTGTTAATGCAGAAAAAAAACGTTTATTTTCTGGCTTCAAATTTGTTAACCAGCTACAAAAATGGCTGAATATCATCATCTTTAAAAAAAAATGTAGATTCATAATTGAAAACACTTCAAAAAGAAACAATGTAAAATAATGTGTTGTTTGCTCAGTTTCTATACCCCTCATATGTACATATTTGTGGTTGTTTTTTTTGCGCTTTTACCAGGCAAACAAAAGTGTAACCAAAGCTTTCTTTGAAAACTTTAATCTATTGGGTTAGTTCCTGTGTAATAAAATTGGCTATATCTTATTCATCAATTGAGATATCAGGAATAATGTGAATATCTGAAAATTTTACCTTACCAACCACGATATTTCTAAACGATATCCAACCGTGTAAATATGCCAAAAAAGTTATTTGAACGGCTGAACACTTTAACTGAGGGTCTACTACCCACTATTGTATAATAATTGGTATAATTCTTGAGTTAAGACAGTTTATGTTAAGGAATGGAATTTTAATGATTGGATAATGTTACCATCTTCCTGGTCTTTAAACTAGTTTCTAATACAATGATAACTTCTATGATTATCAGGCAGACACCTCTCTGTCTGTCTGTAGTTTTGAACACATCAGCTGTCCACGATAGCAGCTTTATTATATTTGCATTGTCAACTACATATTGTTATTACTATTATTGTGATCTCCATTTGTACTTCTGTACTTTCTAATGTCTCGACCGACCGACGTACATACGTTGCGGTAATTTTCGTCTGTAATCCGTTTAACAGGGCTGTTGTTGTCTAGCCCGGCCTCGCACATTCTGATTATATCGCTTTGTAACATTGCATTTACCATTTTCATTAAGAATTGTACCAACGCCTAGTCGAGACATTCTAACCTTCTGGGACAGCAATTGAAAACTGAAATTAAGTGTAAAAGATTCTAACAAAGTTTTTTTGGTAAGCCAGCTATTGGAGCTGTGCTAACTGAGGCCCATGCGTGAAAACAAAAGTTTTGCTTAGAGTAGCTAATAAATTAGAGTCTCCGAATACGGGAGGAGTATTCAATGTATTGAAATCCATTTAAGAGCTAATTTCAGCGCAAAGATACGATTTTTTTTATGTAGGATTAGTTTATTTCGAGCAGTAATGATTTTTTATATCACTATTTCCAAGCTTTACCTTCAAATAACATACATAAAAATGCATTACGCAAGAAGTATTGTATAGAATCTCTTCACATTTCTGATTGTCCTGAAATTTATTCATGTTCATACTGCAATGATAATTAATCAAATTAAAACATTAATTTATTTTTTTAATTAAATGATATCAAACCTTTGTTAGCTTTTCGTCAAGTCCGTATTTGTGCTGTCATATTATAACGATTGCTTTATCTATACATTTCTTTTTCCTTCTTTCTCTTTTATTTCATTGTTGAAACTTTTCTCGAGTCTTGTTACAAGTTTTATTTTCATTAATCCCCCAAGTATCATTCCCTTGTACCAAGTAATTAATAATTTCTGTCTCGAAGTTGGTATTAATCCTTTTCTGTTGGCCTTTCGTTTACGCTGTTTTTCCCCCCTTCGTTACGCTCTTTTTTTCTTCACGGTTCATGAGACGGTATCGTTCGTTGCCTACCCGCGAAAACGTCTTAAACCGTGATCGATGAAATATTATTATTATTATTAGGTATTATTTATCACTGAATTTCATCGCAGCAGCCAGCATTTCGACTTTATTTTCAAATTTATTCACCTCGAAGAAATTTTCTTATTGATCGTTTTCGCTCGATTCATATTAGGTGCTGTTATTTTTAGAAATATACCGCTCTTGTATGTACATTTCGCATAAATTTCCTCATTTTTTCCGTTTAATTTATCGTTGAAATAAATATTTTTTTTACTTTCAACTATGATAAAACCTTCAAAGAAATGTTTGTGATCTCATATCTATCTACAATTTTCTTTGAGTTTAATATCGAATTCTTCCAACATTGGCTATCAGTCTTCCTTCCTTCCCGTCTTGTTCTAGTTGGAACGACTTCTCCACACTCTGGATATTGGTCCATTTTATAACATTTCCCGTCAAGCGAAATATGAACGTGGTTGAAGAAGAATTAACGTGGAATAAATGCAGAGATGCGATAGCTGGGAAGAATGGTTGGTGAAACTTTGCGTTATCGGAGTGAGGAATGAGGATGCTGGAAGAATGAGCAGATGCAAGATGAATGTTATGGATAGAACACGTGTAAATGAGTTTGAATATGTAGAGCATGTGGATGATGAGACGATGAAGAAGAGGATGTATCTGTCTGAAAGAGAAAGTGTGAGAAAACGCGGACGTCCGAGAACAACGTGACTAGATCACGTGGGTTAAATAACATAACAGATCTCAAGAACGGCTTCGTGTTGAGTAGGAGAAGTGGGCGTACGTGTATGAGAAATTTTGAATGTAGAAGAAACTAAGGAAGTAATTAGGGATAAGTCTATATAGCGTTTATCCTCTCTGCCTGTCCCGCTTGGGACACGATATGGCGGCATAGATATACATATAGTTTAGTATCAGTTCTGCATGTAAGTTATCAATTAATTCTTGTATTATGACGCGATGTTAGATAATCCTCGTGTATACATATATAGTGACCGGTGACACCCTGGTCACTGATCGATCTTGATGATTGTAAACGTGACACCACAATCACAGTCAGAGAGTCACACAAGTCAACAGCTGCTGTCACTAATGTCACCTCATCTCGCCTCTACTAGCGCCGCCACCGATGACTACTGAATATTGTTATTGTTCTATCTTCTCGGCTATAGGAGTGATATAATATAGGTATGTTACATATGATATTAGCAGTGACACAAAATAAAAATAATTGTATTAGTGACAAAAAATAAAAATAATTGTATTATGTATAGAAAAGTACTAGTTTAAAGAATATTGATTGAAGATTAAAAGGTTTTTCCTGATAACACACAAAGGCAAATGCTGGAGATGTTTTCTCTAGATCTGACCACAACAGTATTTTATATTTATTTATTCATTGTTCATTACCGGTCACTGACTGACAATTCCTGCAATTATTTTTTTTCTCTGAGCAATAATATGTATTTGAATTTAATAAAGGTAGCCTGATTTATTTTTATAAATTTATCATGAACTTCCACCAAGTACCGTCAATCGACAATATTATGTAACTACAACGGGGGTTTTGGATTAAAAAATATTTTCTGTGTTTTTTTGTTTTTCAATGTTATATTATTTTACTTTGAATGCACAGAAATGTGACTTTGAATGCACAAAAATGATCTTGACGAATTCTAGACGTGTTTAACGAGATTTCTACATACGTGCAACTTGTGTAAAATGCATTGAAAGTTTTTTTTTCAATATTAAACCGCATATGTCATGATTATTTCCTTTTTGAATTTGATGTATTAAGAGCATTTTTTTTATTTTCACAATGGTGTAGCAGCGAAATAAAGTAAGAGTTGTCAATCACCTTTTCAGTGAATCCATCGAATTGCGAGCCGCGGCGTCGTGGATCGATTGTTTTTAGAATTCAGTATTCACGCGTCGTTTGCTTACTGTCACTGAAAGTAATGATGCGGCGATGTTACATAGAAAAATACACATAGAAGATGATAATATAGTAATGCAAATGATAGATGCCTAGTTTGTTTGTCGCTTTGTGTGTTTGTGTGTGTGTGTTTGACTAATAATAAAACATATTATTACTATTCTCTTGACCTTTTGCACAACCGTACTACTATTACTCGCTGATTATTTATTTATCTTACTGCCGCATCATCTATTAGCAGAGTTGGACATCATTAATCAAACATTTAACTCAGTTAATTGTTATACCGTCATGATTAAAGTTAACATCGTTAACAGTCAAGTCGTTAATTTTAATTTTTTGAATGTTTCGTGATTAACATGTTAATTTTTCGAATGTTTCGTGATTAACATGTTAATTTTTCGAATGTTTTGTGATTAACATGTTGATTTTTTAAAATGTTTAGTATTATGTTAAGAGTTAGTCGTTGCAGTTAATTCTAGAAGCGAAAAAAATAATTAATACCCAATGCGAAAGAGTATGGAATAAAAAAAAATCTTCTGGGGCTTTTCAAAAACCTATACTTGTGATGGGTGCCAGGCCTTTAAAAGTTGCTGGGGGTATCCTAGAAAAAGTAACTGGTATAAATTTAACTAAACGGAGACTATTTAAGCTGTAATTGTTTAAAAGTGTATTGTATATTTATGTGTATCTTCGTTTCACACACATCGAGCTAGTCCGAAACTAAGATTCTGATCTTAATTTCGGACTAGTTCGATGTGTGTGAATTGTTTACGCATGTTATGTAAGTAAATGTTACAGTTAATTTTTCGACACGATGACAGTTTTAACGCAAGTTAATTAACTCGTTAAATATTGTTAATGTCCAGCTGTGTATGTTAGTTTATTAAATATACGATGTTATGTTACGCTAATATATGACTCACGTTGGAATCTCGACTGTGTTATGTTATTTGATTTGATAAAGATAAATTGACATACAATCAACTCGTACAATTCGAGCTTCTGAAAAATATTGTATTGTTTACTCTTTTTGAACGACTCAATCTTTATGATTCACCTGGTGAGTGGGTGGTCTCGATGTGATTGTTTTGTTTTGTGAAAAAGTTTTGAACTGGTTCTGCAATTGAGCTGATATTTGATGCGTTTGCTTGACCAGCTGATTTTCAACTTTAATTTATCCCTCATATTCAGCAATAGGTTTATTCATGTTTAGAGGGTGGAATAGTTTGAATGTCCCTAATGAAATTAAGTCTCAAATAACTTCATAGTAAGTATGTTGCTAGTGTCGTATTATAAAGTCTACGAAACATGTGTCTTCTCAGTGACAACATATGGATTAGAAATCATATCGCTAACTGCAGCAAGTATTCATCAGCTAAAACGCTCACAGAGTCGTGATAAATAGAATGTTAGGGGCGAGTCTGAGGGAGGGATAAAAGGATAAAAATAAAAGTAGAGTCATCAGACACCTAAGAAAGATTTCAGATACCGTGGATCGTGTTGCAAAGCTTAAGTGCTAATGGTCGGATCTTGTGGCGAGACGGGGACGTTGCGTTGGTAAATGAACACCTGTAATTTTGTTTCAATTAATCTCGCATAGAGATTGTTCTACGAGGATAAAAAATATAGTTATCAATTTCCTTGAATCCTTACTTTTATCATAAATATTTATTAGTTTTCGTTTATATTCATTTCTAATTCTATGTTTGTTTTGTCATTATTATTGTTATTTTAATATGTATGACAACCGAATGGGCTTTGATTAAAATAAATTAATTTAAAATTTGAACACTTATAAAGAGGACATTGCATTGAGTACTTCTTTTCTTGTATAATATTTAGTTGTATTAGATAAGCATGTTTTGTCTGTAGTGTTCTGTTGATTGATTGAATAAATAAATAATTCTCAAATGGCTCCTGTGAAATAATAATAAAAGACACATGGGCAGATTACAAAAGAGATGGATTGACGACATGACTCCAATCGCGGGATGGAAAATGGATTCAGAGGTCAAAAGATCGTGACGTTTGGAAAATTTGGAAAGAGCCCATATCCAGAAGTGGAGTGATGGCTGACCAGTGAGTCCGTGTGTAAAGACTTAGGTAGCGAAGTTTGAAATTCAGAGATCTCAAGTTAAAAGTTCGAGACGCTATTTTATTAACTTAAAGCTTTAAGTTCCATAAATGAGTAAAGATATTTTTCATGTGCTTTATAAATACCGTGTCAGTTAGGTATATATTGTAATCCTCGTCAATAAAACTGGCTATGCAAATAGGATTGTTTTAACACACACTGGTTTCTATATAATTAATTATATTTATCACACTATACAACATGATAAATATAATATATTTTAAGATATTGAAGCTCGGGTATTCATTTGAAGTGTTCTAAGAATAATTTTTCATTACAATACCTTAGAAAACGATAAATATAGTATATTATAATACACTATATTTATCGTTTTCTAAGGTAATGCACTGAATGAAGAATAAATATTTACTATAAGAGGACATCTTATTATATGTGCAATAAGTTTTATTATAGAAATCAGTTTTTAAATTTTATAATCGCATTGACATTGTTTGTGAAATTTATTTTCAATCTGTCAAGGAAGATTATTTATTTTTCTCGCTATTTTTGTCTTGTTTTCACATTCGTGCTTTTCTTTTTTGTATAATTATTTTTTTATTATCCTTCCGTTTCGTTCTTCATGATGTTTACAGGATATTTACTATTTATTTATTTATCAGAGACGCAACACAGAGTTGACTAAATAGACACAACTTTTTTATTTTTTTTGCAAAATTCGTGTAAGTAAACAATGTTTGTTTTTATATTATTTTTTTATAATTTAGGTATACCAAAATGAAGTTTTACCACGTTGTCACCGACAAAAAAGAATTTCTAATCTATGATATTTGGCGGCCGGTGTGGCGTAGAGGTAACGCTCTTGACTTTGGGTCACGATGTCCCGGTTTCGATTCCCAGCAATGGCCCAGTGAAGAATGAACTTTTTCTAAGTGCCCTGGGTCTTGATGTTGCATGTTATTTAATTTTTCTATATTTTCTTTCATTCCGAGCTACGCCTTCGTTGCGTTGTTTTCGAATATTTTGCGTATAAATACATACATATTCGATGTGTCTACTATATTATCTTTGTGAAATCAGTACAGCGTACACATGTTACTACATAAAACATCTATCTGTTATACATAAACTGTCATGCTGATTATTTTCGAATGTGCGCGTCGTAAAATAATGATGAATAATAAAATAAATACACGACGTAAAAAATGATGCTATTTTCGTCGACATCGTCCGATTAAATTTGTCGGTTCATTGACATCACTATTACTTAGTTATAAGTATATGTGTGTGTATATGCTTGCTTATTTTTGTTATTATTGCGCATATGTGATATAGGTACCATTGTTTATGGTTTTTGTCGTAATGTAAATCTAATTGTGTGTAAAATGAGGTGGTCTGGTGAAGTGTTGAACTTCTGAAAGCTTAGGTACTTTAGGGAAATCATTTCACATAGTTGTTTTTCCGTGAATTGATTATCTCCCTAAGGGATTTGATCGAATTTGGTTTTTCATCATTTTCTTGCGACATTTTGTATTTATTATTATTTATAAGATATACGGCAACCCGTCCCTTATGGGAAGTTTTGTGCCAAGTACAATATTTTTAGTAGATATCACGTAATAATAAGGCATTAATTTATAAGATAATAAAATTTCTTTTGTCGGATTTTAAAATCTTGAGATACACAGAGAGGGTATCAGTGTGCAAGAGGCAAGACATGTTGATCGGATACTGGACTTCAGTTATCTCATGAAACAAGTCGTAAGAGTCTCTTATTGGGCAACCGAGGAAGACATGGTCCAGAGATTCCACATCGAGCTCGCACTCACAAAAAGGGGATGAGACCAAACCTAACCTAAAATGATGACTGTCTAATCTGTGGTGATTAAAGCGCATGTGAGTCAATGAGACAATCTCTGACCTGGAAAACACATTTTGTATTTATATACATTTATACAAAATAAACTTATTGTATCCCGTGGAGCACCCGGTAAAGAATTGGTCTCCCACTCTTCTCCTTAAGTTTTCGAGTGTCCTGTAAAAGGCAGGTATTCGAAAAAATTAAGACATTGTACATCTTAAATTCAGCGATGAGGTTTGCCACCCATCCTGAATGTCTTGATTTTATATTGGCACGAAGAGGACAGCTTGCATGTTTCTTACATGCAGCTGGTCTGCTGGTTACCCCACTTGTGGGATATGCCGTGATGGTATAGTAGTAGTAGTAACTTATTGTAATGACTACTAAAATAAACTTAAAACGTATGTATTTAACGATCTTTTTATCGAAGTGGATCACTAATGACGATTGAATCACTTTTCTGTCATCTCTCTAATTTATTATATTGTGTCTATTGCAAACGGAACTGATTCTGTACACTGCGCTGTCGTTCCAAATATTTGAATAGTGAAGGGCAGAATAATATTATGTTGCATGATTGTTAGATAGATAATATAATATAGTCGACTAGAGCAGGGCTTCTTAAACTTTTTTATATAGCGACCCCCTTCAAGCTTAGGAAATTTTAAACGACCCCCTCCTCCATATAATGAAATATATATTAACCGTAGATGTAGATGTAATATCGCACTATTTTACAATGTAAATAAAATAAGGATTAAAGAATACGTACCCATTCATTTCACATATATATAATTGGAAACGTTGACGGGTCTCGCGACCCCCCTGGGGGTCGCGACCCACAGTTTAAGAAGCCCTGGACTAGAGTATTGCAGATTGCAGCCAGTTCCGGTATAAAAGCGAGACTAACATGTAGGTACGTGTCTCGTGCTCGATTGTCATCCTTTCACTTGCTCTATGGCAATGTTTCTCATAATGGTCTAGATGCAGTGGATTCTGATACTCTACTATATATATACCTACCATCCCACCAGTGCACTAACGCATGCATCAAATATAAAGGTTGTCTTCTGCGTGCCGATAAAAAATATTCAGGATAAGTGCTATGCTTTACCGCTGAATGTGGCTGTCATCTTTTCAATGAAAATTAATTCAAATACTAAATTTTAATTTCACCTTGAGAATATTGAGAAGTATCGTCATTCAAATGGGATTTCCAAAGAACTTTCTGCATGTAATGAACATTTGGATTGTCTTCACCGTGCCATTTTTCACGATTGTCAAAGCAGGCAACCTGCTTTCTTTGTGTTTTCACCCATAAGCATGGCACAGAGGAATTGGGATTTGTTACCTGGGTGTAAAAAGTACTCTTAACCAAACCTTGAGTCGATTCATAAGCGTCGAAATTCTGTGTCATGCACTCCTATAGGATGTTCACATATACCTATGTGTGTGTATCACATACAACATATCTACCTATTAAAATAAGTTGACTATCGGCTAGTATGATCAATTTTGAATGATTAATCTAGAGTGGTTCAAAATATGATATACATACAATTTAGGTTGATACGGAAAACCAATGAATCTTTTGACTTCATGTATATTTCTAACCCTGTTAGATGTTGCATTCCACCACTTGCAGCATCATAATGTAGGCACACAACAATATATTATATTTCCTCTATTGTATATTGCATTGTGCATAGAGTAGGTATCTATCGTGGTAAAATAATAATAATAATACCAGCAAGTCCATGGGTAGGTACCTACCTAAATGAGAATATTCCGAGTAAATTCCGCGACTGCAGAATGCGGTCGAGTGTCTCTGTGTCTGTGCACCTAGCAGTATGGAGATGCCAGCTAGCTCTCAGAGTTCAGCGAGCCACTATACTTACTTACTCTTATAATAAATGTAGGTAATATCAAGTACTGTAGTATGTAGGTAGGTACTCTATAAATACTCTGAATGAAACACGGAACACCCACCATTATTAGTGAGTAGGTACTATCATAGAGCTCGGTTTTGTTAAGGAAATAAATTGCCTAATAATTTTTTTAAAAACATTTTTTTGTTAAAAGATCTTCTTCTTCACGTGTCCTGCCGGGTCCCCCCCGACGATGACGACCGTTTGGTGTTCGAAAAAGTGGAATCAATAAATCTAATTCATAAAGTCCTCGTGTCACGGTGTTTGTTATCATACTCCTCCGAAAGGGCTAGACCGATTTTGATGAAATTTTGTGTGCTTATCGGATAGGTCTGAGTCAACATCTTTTTTTCATACCCCTAAAAGTTATGGGCGGTCCACCCCATTTCTTTTATTTTTTGGACAAAATTTTTATTTTTATTTTTTATGGTGAGGCATTAAAAAACACATACATTTTCACCCTTCTGTCATCAACCCCTATTTTTTTAATAGCAATATTAGTATCTATATGGCATAATGTATGTGGCAAAACAACGTTTGCTGGGTCAGCTAGTAATTATATAATCTTGAAAAATAACTACGTTTTTCATATCTCAAAATAACATTTACACAAATGACTCACCCCTAAGGGAACACTGACTTATAAACATGGACCGGAAACGTAATACAAATTCTCTCAGAATTCGGGTTCCAAAATTCATGTCAACAAAGTGGGCATATGCTGATTTACTCTTATCTCTATGACATTTTAATATTTTTGAGTGTCTTGGGAATGTGAAAAATAAGTACATTTTACATCTTAAAAACAGAGATGAGATTTGCTACCCATCCTGATTGTCTTTACTTTTTGTTGGCACGTAGAGGACAGCTTGCATGTTTATTGCTGGTCTGCTGGCTACCCCACTTGTGTGATATGCCGTGATGATGGTGTAGTTAAATTTTGTTATTATACATGATAGGTATAATAACAAAAAGTAAAAAAACCGTACTGAACAGAAACGTACTCACATTAGAACATATTAAAATATTTATAGTTCGATTATTATTATTCTTAGAATAGATCAAATTAATGATGATATTGATTCGAATTCCAAATTATTCAAACAAGTAGGTATTTTTGTTCGTTATCGAATATCTTTTGTTTTTTCCAATTTATTGTCTACATTTCAAATAGGTTAAGTGTTCTGAAATCGAATGCAATTTAATATTTTTAATTAGTTACATCTTTTAATATTTTCACTATTACAACTATCATGGCTTATGTTAGGGTTATTCCGTGTCAAATCATCACACTGATTCAGACTTGATGTCTCAGATTTTCATGATTTTTTTTATGCAGCAATATATCATAGACTTTTTTTTTATATAATTTAACCCCTATCTTGTGGCATATCATAGTAAAGCCCTATTCAACCGCTTTAAAATAAGACCACTCCCAGGTTTATATCATCATTGGTTGCCAGTCTATAGGCATCCAAAGGCGTCAAAACACGCAATATCACGATGCATGCATTTCTGAAGCCCTGTATCTCCTGATCCCATTGAGATCCCATAATAGAATTTTGGCATATGTATTAATACATTACAAACTATTTTTGACAAATTTTTGGAATTTTTAAAATTTTCACTTTTTGAAAAATTTAATTTTTAAAATTTAATTTTAAAATTAAATTTTTTTTTCAAACCGTGACCCCTATCCTGTGGCACATCAGATTAAAAGTCCCATTCAACAGCTTTAAAACGAGACCTCTCCCAGGTTTATATCATCACTGGTTGCCAGTCTATAGGCATCCAAAGGTGCCAAGACATGAGATTTTTTCATAAAAATTGAAAACTTTAAAAATTAATAACTTCAAAAATAATTGTGCTACAAAACTGAAATTTGGTATTTTTTCATAAGTCTATGATATACCTATTGCTGCATAAAAAAAATCATGAAAATCTGAGACATCAAGTCTGAATATCTCCCAAAATTGTGTTGAATTGACACGGAATGACCCGTTACAAGAAGGGCAACCTTCAGCAGACCAACTGCATGTAACAAATAGTATTTTTTTTTAAATATTTTTGCAAATTTATTTTTCTTGTTTTTTGTGTGTAGTGTAAATTTTAAACTTGATAATCACTCATTTGCATTTTTAAAAATTATCATAGAGAAATAATGTAAAGTATAGATTGTATGAAATATATACTACCACAAAATACGCTATAATTTTTCGAGTGATGAACTTTTTTTTAAAACAATAACATAATATAAAATGAAGAATTAATTTCACTCTCTTGGTAGAGTTATAATAATTATATATTATATAATCTATTCTGAGACAGTGGGATCATTGATTATAAAATGGAAAAATAAAGCAATAAATCATCAAACTATACCACAGTATAACTTGTCTTTTAATTTTGTTTTTTTTTTACTTTACTTTATTTTCTTGTTTTTGTTCCTTTTCATTTTATTATATGTAATTTTATTTACTTTTCACATATTTTAATATTAATTATTCTCGATTTTTAAATGTTTTTTTAATGGACATTTCCATGACCATTTTATTATGCACACTTCCGGTCTTAATTGGGATTTAATTATTAATTTAATTACTAAGTATGTCTATATGATTTGATCTACATATATTATTAATATTATTAATTTATCATCAATACTATGATTTTTGTGGTGTATTATCAAATTATTATATACCTATTATTTAAATCAATAATGACGATAGACATCTTTGAAAACAGTAAAACACAGTATTTTCTGAATACATTTTTAGGTTTGTTGGAAAGGCACCTCTGGCTCTGAGCCACTCAATTATTATTAACAACAAATCGTATGTATTATATCGTCCCTCTTCTGATTAACAGTCGTATCTGCCTAAATGTAAATTGTTCAGGAGACCGTTTTTTGTGTTTTGCCGTGCATATTTGCGTCTCTCCTAGTTATATGATACAGTGTAAATATATTACATTATTTTATTTGCACCTATTCTTATATATCTCAGAATCATTTTTGTGATGAAATTTTGAGGAATTAGTAGATACAATACATTTTATTTAGAATAATTCGTAAATACGACAAATCAGAAAGCTATTCCAGGATAACGGTAACAGTTACAGGTGTGATCTTCAGTGAGAACATGCAGGGCACATATAAAAACACATTGGTGATCATAACTCGATATCGCCAAAAATGTCAGATACGACAGTTAGTCAGAAGAGGGACGATATAAAGGGACTCAACTATTTATTTTCATAGGTATAAAGTTTAGATATGTACACTATAATTTCTACACAATTCCGGTGCATATTGTCATCACGCAATATTGATAGCACCGCTGCTCTCTATTCTGTCCTCGAGATTATCCACATAATAATATTATATATAACACAATGTAACGGTCCGCGACCTCGGCCTTGTGTTGTATCTACTATTTGTATCGGTGTTGCGGATTTCCCCTCGTTCCCCATTTCCACTGCGTGGTATGTACGTCGTACGAGCTCGCACACCACTCTCGCAGCAACCGACAAGAGGCGATTCGCAACTCGCAGCGTCCCTCGATTTTACACGACAAACGCTGATATCGCGGTGGTTGCTGATTGCATGCATTTATATACTAAATAATATATTTAGGTTAGCCAGCGGACTACTGCTTGTAATAAGTGTGCCAGTCCTCTTCTACATGCCAATAATAGTCAAGTCATTCGGGATGGGTGGTATACTTCGTCCCTTAATTGAAGATGCTGAATGTCTTGTATACGAGTTTCTATGAATGCCTGCCTTTTACAAAATTTCTTTTGACATTTTATAACTAGGAACTTTCATATACGGACATTGTCTCTCGCGAATCCACAAAAGTGAGCCCCGAGCCCGTCCAGCAAAGTACCCAGGGAAGGGCGGTTGCCTCCCTCCCCCACCCCCGAATTTCAATTTTGGTAAAAAGGTAGATAAAACTTGCATTGAAAATTGGAATGCATTTAAGTAGGAAGCTGCCCTCCCTAAAAGATGAATTGGTCATAATAAGATAGTTTTAAAATTTCTATAAAAATGGAACGGTTTGAAAATTTAAAGACGGGGAATACAGATTATTTAATAGTTGTAAGGTGAAAGTTTACGTAGAAAAGATCTAATGTAATAATTGAGTTGACATTTTTTTAAGCTATTGCCCCTCCTCCATAAAGATGTCATGGGTAGGTACGCTTAGAAATATCAGGAAGGTTTTTTAGTTCATAATGTATCCCTCTTGTTTAGTAGGGATGTAAAAAACTTTATTGATTGAAAGAAATTGCTTCATATACATAAACAAGCTAGCCAAAATAAAATAAATTTAGGATGCAAAGTCATTTTAGTTCCAACATTTCCAGCTGAGTCACTGGCGTTAGTGTCGCGTCTATACGATCATCGCACGTGACTCCGTTTCGTACAACATACTGTAATACCCATAATACCTACAAATACTCTCTAAAATGTACTACGTTCTTATGTTCTGATACTGATTACAATTCTATATTATGCATGTATAGGTATGTGTGTTTCATGTGTTTTTTTTTTAATATTTTGTCTAAGTACGGGTTGTTGGCACGAAATGCAATTTGGCACATTCTCCGCATTAAGATTTTCGGTACTTTTAAGTCTTGTTATTTTTATTACCGTATCTGTATATTGTATTATTTATATATGTTTATATTATTGTCATTTTATGTATTGTTTTCTCCTCTGTGGATTATATTGTTCTTTATTTGAATATATATGTACTTAATATATTGCTGAACGCTGGTGCGCGAAGCGGTAGTTCGATTGTTGAATATGATGCTATATTTTCGACTGGTTTCATAAAAAAGATAAAATCACTTTAACTACAGTCATTTTTCTTTTTTAAGATCCTTTTTCCTATGGCTTTTATAAAAAAAATTGTTAAAATGCCGTGATTTCAGAATTAAAATTTTCACAATTCCTCAGGGCTTATTAGCTACGCTATGCTAAGTTGTCGATGAACGATGCAATGGTTAAGCGGGAAAAGCATTAAGAAACTAGTGGCATCTAAGTAATTTCTTCAGGTATTTTTAAATTTCACATGAATATCACCCTTTCTGAACGCTTTATATTTTACCTACATGCATTTAGTTATTTATTTATTTATTTATTTATTAAGCATCAACAGTACACTACAGACAACATATATACATAACAACAAAACAATATTGTCAAATAAGGAATCAATACATTGCCCCATTTATAAGTGTACACATTATTACAATTTGTATTATATTATGGGTTAGTTGGAAGATATCGCGCTTCTGCGATAAACTCGCCCATTGCACAAATTTATTTGTCTGGTTCTGCAATGTTTGTGTTTCAATAATGTTTGTTTTTTTGTGCAATAAAGATTTTTTATTATTTTATTATTTATTATTATTATTATTATATTCAAAGCCCATAAGGTTGTCACATTTAAATAAAAAAAGGAGAAAAAAAAAAGGAAATTGATGGACAGGAGTTTACATAAATACAATTAAAAAAAAAACAAACATGAACAACAGTTGTCCGATCTTACTAAATGTTATAGTTACTCAATAAGAGAAAGTTAGTTTCCAAGAGAAAGTTAGATAGATCATCAGGACATCTCCTGCAGATCATCAGGATTGTCGTTATGTAATGAACTTACAAGTCGACCTCTTTGCGCCATGAAACCGAGACTTTCAGACTTAATGTCATATTTCAGTGAAGAATTGTAGTTGTTGATGTATCCTGCTTTGAAGATTGAACGAAAAATGTAATTTAATTCCAAACATTTCCGTCTAACTAAATGACGTTAACAAAATTTATTTTCGCGTCATTCCAACCCTTTTTGAAATCGTAGAGATTGAATTGGCTATACCAACTACATATACGATTGGCTGGTTGTTAAGGAAACCCTTGTCCCTAGAGACTGGAATGACTGTCAGATATTATTTTACTTATAACCGAGTAATATTACATTTTAAAAATCTGTATTATAATTATTGATAATATCAGTGCTCAATGGTTTTTAGGATCACTCCCTGAGGGACACCATATATGTCGTCATATTTTGCGGTATCGAAGTGAATTTTTAGGAACGAAACTATAATAATATATTATTTCAGTTTTTATTTTCAAAGTTATGAATATGTGTATGTTAGTAATATGGCCAATATAATTACTCTTACAGGGTTTAAATTGATATTTTACCCTCTGAATGATAAATCTTCGGTTCACTTTACTTCCGATGCCCGAACCGCTTCCGTAAAGCCTTGGCCTCCGTGATAATTGTTCTTCAAGCCTTTCAACCAAGGGCAGTGAATTGCCAGTTGTATCTAGCTTTTAACTTATGTGTATGAAAATATATTAAACTTTTTGTCTTTGTTTATTTATTTATTCTTTTTGCACATCATCATTATATAACAGTGTTAACAAACAAATATAAAATTTAATATATTAGGACGATATGCAGTGGCGGGATTATCACTATCAAGTGTTTTCTTCCATCTAACCACGAAGAGAGAAGCAAGAGTTTTTATGCTTCTCTGACTTTAAGAAAAGCATGTAAATTTATTAATCTGTATTTTAATCAAAATAAAAAATGGAACATATCAGAAAATCTTTTCTTACTTAGCAATTATGACTTAAGGCAGAGAAGAGTTTAGATAGATCATCTTGCTGTATTTTGCTATTTGTAAAACTTGTGGTTTTGAAAGCTTTTTCCAAGATAAAATCCTGAGTCATTAATTCATTCAGGTCTGATCTTCTTTCTTCAGCTCATAATGTTCTCCATTAGCCCCTTTTGTTCCACGTGCTGGAGTATACTATTATTCTAAACTTAATATAGGTTATTATTTTTAACATTATTATCCTTAAGGATTATGAAATACAAGAAAATTAATCATGACGGTGTGAATGGATGCATGGAAAGGGATGTGTGTGGTTTATATATGTTTTCTTCTTCTGACTGGAAACATCGAATTTCGTTTTCAGTTATGAACTAAATCCTTTCAAATTATTAATTTCATGTGTGCATGTGTACATCGATTTTGGTACTTTTGGATTTTTTACAAAAAATTAATTTTTTTTTTTCTGCAATTTATAAAATAATAATTTTACAAAAATCATTATTTTATAAATTGCAGAAAAAATAATCAAGTAACGGATGTGCATTGTAGAATACTTAAAAAAAACATTCAAAATGTCTCGTAACTGTTACATAGTTAATCCTTCTAAAATAACTGATATTGCAGAAAAAAAATTGAATATGTTTTTAAAAAAAAGTTTGAAGGAATGTTGATTCACATAATGCACATAGGTTTAAAATATTTTTGTGATAAATAAATGTGAAGATTATCTTGATCAAAAAGAAAAGGCAGAAGATTTTTCATAATCTTTTATTTTTTGCGAATAAGTTAACAAAATACGATGCCGAACTGTTATAAAAAAATAAGCTGTTATTATTAAATTTATTTATTTATTTATTATTTACTGTACATTGATTACGAGCAAATTCACACAAAAATATATTTAAAACAAATACAGAGGGCGAGTTTATCGCAGAGGCGCGATTTCTTCCAACTAACCCAAGTTATTACTCGTTTGAAAAAGAGTTTTTCGGTTAAATAGTATCCAATTTCGAGTACACCATGAATTATACTGTTCAGATAGGAGAATTATGAATGTGTTCGTAGAATGATTTGTAAAAATATAAATAGATCGATGTTTCTGACATGATTTCCTTCCCTGTTTCTCTCGATGCGGGGTTAATTTTCTTCTCATTCGCCTTTCCATTATGCTATGGAAGTAACATAGATGATAATAATTATAAAGTGGAAGATATTCCTCGTATATAATTAAAATAATGAACTAATAACGATCTGGGGTTAGTGTGATAATTACAACCCTCGCTGCGGTGCTCTTTATAATTCGTAACACAACAACAACCATCATCAAGCCACCACTACTTTTCTCACAGTAAGGGTAGTCGAAGATAGGAAGGAAGGAGAGAAGGGTCAGGCGGGCGAACGGACGTCATTCAACCGTCGACATTAATTAACGATGTAACGATGAACGTTGGGAATTTTGATGAAGTCATTTACATGCCTAATTTCTTGATTATTAAATTTATATGCTTATTTATTTGGTATATAATATCTTAATTGTACGTCACTTTTTCTTTATTGACAAGTTTTATTTTATTCGGTGTACTTATAAATAAATAAATAAATAAATTAGGTCTTTGTTTGTGTGATCATAAAAAAAATGTCTAGCAACTGTTTCATAGTTAATCCTCCTAAAAAATGTGAAATTACTTTGTATTAGCTGGAAAAAATAGATTCATTATTAATTATCATCTTACTACTATACTATACCATCACGGCATATCCCACAAGTGGAGTAGCCAGCAGGCCAGCTGCATGTAAGAAACACGCAAGCTGTCTTCTCCGTGCCAATATAAAATCAAGACATTCAGGATGGGTGGCAAACCTCATCACTGAATTTAAGATGTACAATGACTTAATTTTTTCGAACGCCTGCCTTTTATAGGACACTCGAAAACTTACAGAGAAGAGTGGGAGACCAATTCTTTACCGGGTGCTCCACGGGATATAATTTATCATTTTTAATTATCACATTTAAAAATTCAAAATATTCGTCTTTATTTTGTAATTATATTGTTGGTTTCATTCACAATCAATCTTCTCGATGATTCTCAAAATTTTCTATAATTCACGTTTATTTTTATCTCGTGGAGTCCCCGGTAAAAAATGGACCTACCATTCTTTTCTGTAAGTTTTTGAGTGTCTTGTAAAAGGTAGGTATTCGTTGAACATCACGTTTTAAGACATTTAACATCTTCAGTCCTGCGATGAATTATGTCACCCATCCTGAATGTCTTTACTTTTATTGACACGGAGATATGATGACTTGCATGTTTATTACACGCAGTTGGTTCGTTGGCTACCCCACTTGTGGGAGATGACGTGATCGTATGGATGAATGAATGCGGTCTAAATTAGGATACAACCTCGACTGTATGTAAGGATAGGTCAATATGGCGTTCCTTCCTCTCTGCCCACCCCAATTGTAATACAGCGTGTAGGATAGTGTAGTAGTGGTATAACCTATATAAATAACATCTCTCGTCGTTTTCGCTCTGATAAACATCGCCCACTTTTTTCTAATTACTATTCAGGAAAAGAGTACTTAGCCATTGAGAGCTTGATATAAATTATATTTTTTACTTAGTTTATGAAAAAAATATTTTATTATGTATATTTTTTTGTATTTATTGCGCCGTCAGTTTCCATATTGCTGTAGTGTATTACCAAGTCACGTCTTTAGCCAGTGGCGCCTACGTTTTATGGGGTTAATGGGCGCCGCGACGCTATGTGGGCGGAACCCTCCCAATGCATAATATTAATATGACCTCTTTACCAACTATCAAGACACTGGAGGGGGGGGGGAGCTACTCTCGACGCAGATATATCCAGAACTGATCAATTTCTACTATAGGTTATCCGATAGTATCCAGTTAAAAAATATATATTGACGATCATTGTTGTATTTATTTTCATTATCTTTCACTGTACACCGTTACAAGATATCATGGGGCATACAGGTATGAGATGGGTGAGGGGTACAAATTGTATTTATAATATAATTTGTATTTGTAATGATTAATTTTTCCTGTACATAGTCGAATTTCATGGCATAATTATGCATTTACATTAAATTACAATCACTGGACAAGATGCACCCCCTCGCACCCCATATGGCTTCTGTGATATCTTGTTACGGTACACAGTGAAGGATAATAAAAATACGTAAAATTATGATCATCAATATATATTTTCGAACTGGATACTATTGGATAACCTATAGTAGAAATTGACTCTGCGGTCTTCACCTTTTTAACTGATTACATTTTTGATATTCATTTTTAATTTTTTTTAATCTCTTTTTTGTATTGTTATTATATTGGTTTCTTTGATAATTGCTTACATTTTTTTAATTGTGGTTAATATGAAGGACTTTTTTATTTATTATCTATGTAGGACTGTAGGTATTTATTCACTATGCTAACTGTCTGTTCCACAAGAAAAGAATAAAAAAATACGAGATATGAATCTATATGCACTTTGACGGCGCGGCATCGGAAGTAACCCCGTTGTTCCACATTATTGTTGTTATCCAGACAGTGCCGTCGTTTTTTTCTCATTTTCCAGTTTTCCAGACTTCTATTCCAGAAATAATACTCGTATAAGAATGTATGAAAGTTACATAACGTAAAACCTACCCACTACTAAATTCATTGTAATATATGTAGGTGCTTATGGTTTCTGCTCGGACAGTTCAGACTAATTGTTTAATAAAATCGTATTATTATCATACGTTCCTAATGGAGCAGTCAATTTGAAGAAGGTAATTAACCCAAATCATTGAGTAATCTTTGAAAATTGAGTGACCTGAGCCCGTAGACAATTTGTACTTGGCGATCGCCTACAAACGAATTTTCGTCAATAACTGCAACAATAACGCATAATTATACGGTACGTGTAGGTAGATTGTCGAAAAGTTCGCCAGTAGACGATCGCTAAGTACAAATTGTCTACGGGCTCAGAGATCGACATATCCACCCATTTGTAGTAAAACTTCAGAAGAGCCCGAAACTGACTAAAATTTGATGGTTTTTTATGCCTGAAAACCTAATGTTATTAAATATTATCGAAATTTGTAATATGTTTTACATTCTTCACGTGGATAAGTTTATGTATCCGTGCTTTTCATTTAATAAATTTATTTATTGATATTTTAAACGTATAAACTAGCCCTCTGTGTATTGATTATATCTAATTTAATGCATTTTTCTATAAAATTGTTTACATTGTGATCATTGTACAGTAAATAATAAATAAATACATTATTATGTATGTATGTCAGATGATTAATTTGGTGCCGTTTAATGGAGCATCCATCTCAAGGGTGCGGGAGACTATGTCGGAAGAGTGTAGCCTCCATCTTTGCCCTGGACGTTGTTATTGATGGGTTTTTTACAAAGATCGATTTAAGAATAGATTTCAGGTAACGTGTCCTGCGACACCAAAATTCCTGTCGTAGAAGCAGAACTTTTGATTTCGTCCAGCATATTGGTGGATGTCTTTGCTGAGCGTAAGGGTCTACTTGCAGGTGTTTTGAGAACACAGAGCTCAGAAAGTGACTGAGGTGTCGTATTATTTGAAATCTTGTAAACCATGAGGCACAGTTTGTATTGGACCCTTTCAATACAAACTGTGCCTTATGGTCTACCTACAAGGCTTTATTATCCTTCTAAAATAAACGCAATCAATATAATAATTCTCCTACAAGGTCGTCCCTTTAGATTTTGGCTTCTTTTATTATTGTACTAAAATAATACCATAATAATGGGTAAATGTATATTTTTGTTTGTATGTGTACTGAAATCACTTTTATTTTTACGAGGATAACATCCATTAAATGTTGAAAGCCTCTCACGCGGCCATTCTACGTTTGATAGTTACATTTTATTTTTAAGACCTTTGTACCTTTTCTCCTTTTTTATTATTTTTTGTTTGTAATACTTTTGCGAACTTTAAAAAATGTAAATACTTCTGTGTTTTAAAATAATATTTACGTTTATAAGCTTTTTACGTTTGGTCTATTAAGTCCCCGGCAATAGGTCTACCACTCTTTAGTATTAGTAAAGCATCCAGTGCAAGATGTTTAAGATTTTCACTTCAGCGACCCATCCTGAAAGTCCTTACCTTTATTGGTACGAAGAGGATGGCTTGGTATTTTTGTTAGCCTGGCTTCCCATTGAAAATACCGTGATGGCATGAATGAATGAATATTTATATTAGTCTGGTGTATTTACGTTTGTTTTCATGGAATGAAACACAAATTTTCTAGGAATTCAGGTGTCGTGTTTTTTTTTGGGTTTATATTGCTCTCGGTATATTTACTTATTAATTATTCATGTCTTACAAAAATTAAAAAATACTTAAAAGCAAACAACGACAAAAATCACATATTTTTAACTAACAAACTACCCTTATTTAACCATACAACAAATCAAAGTAATTAATACAACCAATGAATCAGATTTGGGTGAGATATGCATTATTGCATTAATAACAGACATTAATTATTTTTCAACGCGGCGGCAGTATTGCCATCCACACTTCTCAGCATTATACAACCAGATAAGTCTTCATATGATCAGTCATGGTCACACAAAAATTTAGCAGTCTAATGCCGGGAAAAATTCATCTATCCAGATAAATACACAATACAGGATATAAAGGGATTAGGCTCAAAACGCGAGTTCAAAATACCAATATTGTGTCTAAAATATCAGTTGTGTTCAGAAACTTTTTAACAAAATTACAAGTGTTTATTATAATAGATTTTTGAATTTTTATGTATAAATTAACCGGTAAATCCAATTATTGAAAATTATTTATCAAAAATTTCGGAGTGACCCCTACAGCTGACATGACTAAAGGTATTACATAAACGGACCTAGAATGCCAAATATATTTTATTTCTCCTGCTAGTTCTGTGTATTTACGGTAGATATTATTAGTATTAATCTTTAAAACTCAAAAGAAGGTTAAGGGTTTGCCACAAGCCTCAAAATTAAAGATAACATATGTATTTTCCAACTGATGATTCATAATAATGTAGTGATTCACGTCGCATCGTTATCTAAGGTACTTTTATCTGTCAGTCGGTCACTAAGCAAATTTTATTCAGTACACATTGTATTTGAACGGATGGATAGTTAAGTCAGTACTGAATTAAATCGGGAACCGCTTCGTGGTTGCGGTTTGGTTATATTTTGTGTATTGTTATTTTAGGCGTGGATAGTACGTAAATATTTGTAAGCGCGGTAGGTACGTTACAATATTAACCATCTCAAAGTACAAGAAGAAGCTGATGACCTCGAGTGTTAACTAGTTAATTAACTTAAGTTAAACAGACAAGTTTTAGTGTATCCCAAACAACGTCAACGTACTTATTAAAATAAGCTTTTTTTAATGCTTTGGGCATTCTGGCCCTGTAGATTCAATGGCAAAATTCCCAGCCAGTTGGCTCCATATGTCTCCTCAACCAAACTCAAAGCCATACAGAGGACATTCCAAAGTATGGTTAATTTTCTGCCATTGTGATCAGTCATTTACACTCAGGACTAGAGGATTTCACCCAACTCCATCTGTTCTATGGTCTGCGTATCTGCAATGTCCTGCTTGTAGTTAATTTAATATGATCCATTGCTTACGGTGAGTCCGTTTCATTACAGAATGAACCGTTCTTCAGTGTTTTTCAAAGTACTGGCTTTCTGAAAGAGTCCCAGGAGTCGGGCTCATTTTTTTATTGTCTTTTGAAAGTCTCTGGGGCACTAATTTTAGCTTACTATAATAGATTTTATTTAGTTATTCTCTAAAACTAACGATGATAATGGTTAACTTAACTTTGCGCAAAATAAAAAAAATATAAGTTACGAACTTTGTGTTCACTGTCACATTTAAGATAAACGAAATGATTTTTTTGATTAACGATGCCTTACTTTGAAAACCACACTCTATCGCCTTTTAAGTAACATTAATCATCCTAGGTAAAGTAGCTTTACTTAATTTTGCGCTACCCTTTGCTATACGTGACTTTAGTTTCACAACAGTTCACATGCCTACAATATGTAGTTGTTTGTATTGCGGTCCCTTTGGTAAAGATTTTAGTAATAAGATTTGGTGTTGTACCTATGGGTGGTATAACCCTCCCCACATTTTTGATGTAATATCAAACACGTGTATTCCTTTATAAGATGTATCTGTGTTTGATAGCAATCCAAGTTCATTCCCAAATAATCATACAGAAAGCGGTAATAATTATGTTTGTAAAAGTGGATTGACTGGATTTAAACTTGAGACCATCCGATTGAAAGTGTATGGTTTTACCTTCTGGCTCCGAACCACCTCTGTTATGCATACTCTGTCCTGTTTTACCTTCCTTTTTTAATGTTTAGGTACTTATTATTATTTCCTTATCAAATAATAGTAAATAGATTTGTATTTACAAATTTAAATTAAAATAACGAAGTTTTACTTTCCCATTTAAAAAACGCGTATGGGTCAGAAATTTAGTAGCATATAAGATAACATTGTATAAAAAATAAATTCTTCTTTAGATTGACTATAATCTAGATATGTTTACAAACCATTAACAAAATGTTTTTGTACAGTATCAATATCAATCATTTATACTCGAGCGATCAGACTAATATTATATTATTTTGTCCATTGATTTTTCCTAATTGGGATATTCCACTTAAATTTTTCATTTTAACGATTTCACAGCTTGAAGTATAAATGAATGGCATATCTCTGAATGGGAGAAACTACATGCTTTCTGCATTATTGAGAGGAACATCAATAGGCAAAAACGTAAATAACAAATCATAATTTCGTTATATTAAAACTCGATTTCCACGTACTAGGAATGGAGTAGACAAGAACGCGCTTTAAAGGCATGTTAATTTCAGACTACTTTATTCTATCTTCGCATACGGACATATGTATTTTTGACTTTTTTGTTCTATTTGCGCGCCTAAAGGCATTTCATTACTGACAATCCAATTTCTAGTTTTGTTCTCACACAGATCGTCTCATATGTATAAAACTTAAATCGTAGAAATCTCGAGGATACATCTAGACAGAAATAGACCGTTCTGGAATTAATGAAGATATAGATAACTTCACATTGCTACTTCTACTGCTGTACCATCTCGCCATAACCCACAAGTGGGGTAGCTAGCAGACGAGCTGCATGTAACAAACATGAAAACTGTCTTCTTCGTGCCAACAAAAATCGACGTTCAGGATGGGTGGCAAACTCATCGCTGAATTGAAGAAGTAAAATTTCTCTACTTTTTCGAACACCTGCCTTATACAGGACACTCGATAACTTATGAAAAATAGTGGTAGATCGATTCTTTGCCGGGTGATTCACGGAACAAATAAAAAAAAACATTAATTCGTTTTGATATTTCTTGTAAAACTTTCAAAATTTCATAATGTTTTCTGTTTTAATATTTGCAGGATATCTTTGAATGAAAAATACCTTTCTAATCGATTCGATTATCACTATAATAATGTGGATTTAGTAAATTTAGAACCTTTTCTCAAACCCGCAATTTGACACCTGATCCCCTTTAGGGGTAAAAAGGGAGACGTATCATATCATTCATGTTCTATCATTATTATTCCGAAATAAATAGACAGACACTCACTCTTCCCATCTTGGTGTGGAATTTTGTAATTTGAAAATGTAGGGATACTCTGTAACATGAGAATGAAATACATATATCATCTTCAAGTACCAACGTTAAACGACTCGAGGACTATCATGTGCGTAATACTGTCTGCCTATACTAATCTAGGTGGTAGATTGTGTTAAGAAAAATAAACTCTTATCATTTTTTTGTATTTAAGATTCATTCAACTCAGTACTGTAAACTTCGTTTTAAGTTTTGTGTGTTTACACTCTTGTTTTTCTAATCATAATATTGTCTTTACTGGTAAAATTGCTTAATGTCTTGTGAATATACATAGGTAGTTGGTGATATGGTAATAAAATGATAAGTTCGCCCTCCGTGCATTGAAATTTACAGGTAATTGATAAGTTATGTCGTAACCAATCTACAATAAAGAACAACGTCAGTAACTAAAATGCATGTATCGCTTTAAATGTGAAAAACTTAATGCGGAAATGTAGTTGACGCGGTTAGTGCAATTCAAGGACACAGTAACATTTCTCGAGAACTTAGTTGAAATAACAGCTAAATCTTTAGTTTTTCGACTTTATAAGATCCTCAGAACAATTTTTTTAGAGTGTAGGTATTATCGCTTGAAATTCTATTTATTCCACAAACAAGGTGGACTGATTCTACGAAATGAGTGAGAGGGAGGTTTAATTCTGAGAATGGGAGAATATTGCTACCTGCCGTACATGAGGATTTTTTATACATTCCATTTTCTCTAGAACGTTTGTGTAAACATCAAATCTTATATTTATTCATGTAATATTCAAATTCTCAAGATCTGTGTGTATTTTATACATTCACTATCTACTGAAAAAATAGGAACGAATTTGTCTTGTAAACATTACATTTTCGAAGTACTGTTGAGAAATTTTGTGCATGCTCTTAACTGCGTTGCGATAAATTCAATATTTATGTAACAGCTTTAGTTATATTTGTACCATCGTAGGTACCATTTTTAAAAACTATTCAGTATTTGGATCCAGTGCTCATAGTATGCTTTCAGACAGCTCTGCCCCTTCGTCGGTCAACCCATTACCTTTAAACACGATTAGTTAGGTACGATTAGTTATCTCTTTTTTTTTCTATTGGTGGCAAAGCAACGTCTTTCAGCCAACCTTTCAGACATTGAAGGACCCGCCGTCCACCCGGATACCGCAGAAGTCTGGAGACTTCCATTTATCCGAAATTCTACACCTAACAAATCTTGTCTACACCGAAAGTGCCATAGCGGGCAGCCTGAAGGGCTGGCCGGCCAAAATACCCCCTTGTGTGGAATCTTTTATCTACACTCCTTCGATGTCCCTCTAGCCGAGAGGAGCAAATATTTACAATACTCGGATGTATCTATACAAAATAAATCAAATAAACAAGTTTTCTTAACCTAGATTTCAGGCAATCTGCCAATGACTAGGAATCACCCATATTTCTGTATTCGTATGTAATTCCAAAACATAAAAGCGCTCTTCTTTCTGACAGTATCGCCTTATTACGTTGTAACATAATGTATATTTATGTGATGTACGTATCTGAGTAACAAATATAGTAATATGGAAGCGTCGATTTGTATGTACCTACTGCTAGAACGGGTCTCGTCTGTACGAGTAAGTGGGGAGGTTAGGTTAGATTAGCTAACACTGCTGTGTCTTTTGGATTTTACATGCGAACGTATTTCTTTTTAAAATCAACTTTATTTTAAATATACCTACATAACATCCTCTCACACGGTTATACTGTATTAGCAATAGTAGCACATCACATACATTATTCATAATTAGTTAATTTATTTATTTTTGGGAAATAATCGTAAAGTTAGATTATCAGCGGTGAGAAAGCCATTTATCTAAAACTTATCTACACTTATGTTGAAATATCTTTATTTCTCGGATATTTCAGGAGTCCAAGGACTCCTATTTATCCGTTTAGGTGAAGATTTTTTTTTAATATTTGGACTCTCTCTATTCTAATATAACTATGCCAGTGTTGGCATCTACGATCCTACCACGTCAGTGGGCGGGGGACCCGGCTGACGCAGCAGATCCCATCTTGAGACCCACACATCTACGAATGTCTTAAAGCGTGAAGCGTTTGTGGCATTTAGAAACACTTCCCCAAACCAGATGGGTCGAGGACACTTATCTACACTTATGTCGTTTTTTATTTTAAGTAGTTTTTACGTGTATGTATGTGTCCGAAATAGTTTCTTCACGCTCTTTGTACCTGTCCAATCACGAGCCAGAGCCAGAAGATCTGGCAATTTACTCTTGTGAAGGCGCTGTTTTAATATAAAAAAAATATCTTGCAGCTATTTAATTTTTTCTTTTTTTTTCTTTTTTATTGCACGGGAGGACAGCTTGCGTGTTAATCACATGCAGCTGATCTGCTGGCTACCCCACCTGTGGATATGCCGTGATGGTATACTAGTAGTAGTATTTTAGAAACAACAATTTTAAGTTTTAAAAATGAGCTGCCTAGCTTAAAGAGTACCAAATATCACACAAAAGATAATAGTATTACGACTGGGAAGACACTCGGTTAGATTGTTAATTAACGGTTGGTTCCGATAATCTATCTTTCCTTTACTATCAGTTTTTGTACCCTGTATTCTATGCAATAGATTCTAGTTAATATTAATGTATAGATAGATTATTTAACAGGCTATTAGTGAAGAGCGCAGTTTCCTTCCAAGAATATCTGTTTGATGTCCCTGATATACTAATAACAATAAACTTTATTGCACAATAAGAAGCATACATAATTACCAAGTTATAAAACAATGTGATAGGTACAAATAAATGATATTGTGCAATGGGCGAGTTTATCACAGAAGCGATATTATCTTCCAACTAACCCAATACTAAATAAAATTTTATATAAGATTTAAAAAGCAATGTTCCTGTACATTTAATTTTTTGTTCACGACAATGCACCTAAAATCGAGAAAATCACGTATCCCTTTACATTCAACATTTTTGAAGGTGAATCTGGATTTAATATAAATTCAGATACACCCCAAACACTTTTCACCGTGAGCAATATTATGTTTGTGAAGAAGGTCGGTAGCAAGATGGTTCGAACCCATGTTCTGTCGATTGAAAATCCGAGACTCAAAATACCTTCACGCTACAGAATATTTCATATCATTTATATACATACATTTATACATCTTCTTCATCTTGTCCTAGTTTGGTCGGGGGCCCATTGCGCCTAGATACCTCTTCCAGAGATCCCTGTCCACCGCTGCTTCCAGGACCTCTGGCCACTCCAAACCAAGTCTTTCAACACACATGTTCGACACCTGCCCTTACCAGCTTCTTCTACGGCGGCCCACCGGTCTTCTGCCCTCTCCCACAGCCTCCAAAGATCTAAGTGGTAGTCTGTCTTCTGGCATGCGGAGCACGTGACTCAGCCATCGCAACTGCGACCTCTCTATATGCAGGAGTACTGGTTCCACCGTCATTTATATAATAAATTCTTTTTTCATCTGAATTTATATGACAAGTTATTTTAAGTAAATAAAATAAATAATGAAAACCGCATAGTTTATTATATATTATCGCTTTTTAAATTCCTAAATTAAACTGTGGTTATTTGTCATCGTTTTATTAGAATTATTCCAGTAGGTACGTATGATAAGTGATAGGCCAGTTTAACAGTGATAACAACATAAGTACCTATAGTAATTGTATGCAAGATTAGATACGTCGTTTATTTTAATGTCACTGATAGTACCTACCTACATAATATAGCAGCGGCCACTCACTATAATCACTATGGTGAGTGATGTTGTTGTGTTCCTAGTATAATGTCATGGGCTATTTATTTAGATGACTGATGATGGTGATGAGTCTCTTTGCAAGGAGTCTAGGCCAGTTATGATCCGGACAAGGTATAATAAAATGAAACAATTTAATAATAATAATAACTTGACGATTCTTTTTAAGATGCGCCGGTTTGTAGAAAAACCACCGCAAGGGCCCATTCATGAATCATAACACCCCCTGAACAATAGCGTCTTTAACTTTGCCATGAACACCTCCACACTCTTCAGAGGTCGCAAATCATAAGGAATTTTGTTCCACAGCAACGACCATAATGTGCTGAGCTTATCGCTAGAATGCGATGTCTTCCAACTAACCTGGTAATGTATCGTTAACTGTATAGTATTTGAATAATGTTAGTATCTGTAATAAGAGCTGAATGTCTCTCGCTCCTCGTCAAAATAAAGATTGCCTAAAGCAATATTATGTCATGTCACAAGTTTGTATAAATATTCACGTTATTGTTCCTTTGCAAGGAGCCTAGAATTTCATGCTTTCTATACCTGCGATTTAGCTATGAGATGCCATCCAAAAAAATCTAAGCTTTTTTTATAGTACATAGAGGAGGACTTGTCATTTTTTCAAGGGTAGCATCCACCGCATATCACGTGCCTTATCTAAAGATATGTAGGTATCTCTTTAACGATACATAACACACTAATAAAAATTAATCTACAAATTTGCATAATGATTGTTAAATTGATCTATTCACAAAAAAAAATAACATTTAAGGCTCTTTGCATAGGGACGTGATATCTCGATTGCAATTAGCCTATGAGATGTTTTGCAACTAAACGCTTCTGGATAGTGTCTGTCCGTTCCTGGAATTCGTCCAAAGGTCGCCAGTCAAAGCCCCATAACAATACACTCTTCTGTAATAATAATTATCATTAACATAGATAAACATAACAACTGGATTCAGTGCGTTGTACTATCTGTATATATTTTATCTCGCAGTGTTATCTGCCAATGTCCGCCGAGTTTTTTTTAACGGTTATGGTAAAATGTTTGTTTGCACGTAAAACTTTCCTATAGTACCTAAAATTTCTAATTTAGAATTTGCATTTTACGTATTGAAAGGGGTGATAGTGTCAAGAGTAGCCCTGCAGATCAAAAAATCATTAATTTTGGTGCATAAAGGGAATCTTAAGAAATGGGAATATACTTCCGTCTCTATGTAGTATTGTTAGGTACTTTAAGGTATTTATCTCATTTCTATATTATCACGACATCTTCCACAAATTAATTTATTTTATTTATTTATTTTATTTTATTTGAATAAAATATACCACTGCCAGCTTGACAGTTGTGAAACCTAATTGCTGGACAGTGGACAACATAATATATAACAATCATAAACAAATATGAATCTAAGAATCTAAAATAACAACCATACGAATATAACCTATTAATAAAAAAAATAACTTACAATATTCTGTAAAAACACTACACAATATTTCAAGCACCATTTAAAAAACTAATAAATAAAGTTAACTCAAAAAACATCAATAAATAAAAAACACAATCACCATGTTATTTTTCAGACCGGGCACAGGGCCACTACCCAATCAGAGCCACCTGTAATGGAGTAACCTGTGGACTTGACCGCGTGTAATAAGCATGTAGATTGTTTTATATATGCCAATAAATGATATACATTTGAGATATATCATTGCTAAATATTAAATACAATAAGTAAGAAAAAAATATGCGTGGGTCTTATTTTCGTTTACTTTCCCATCAACGGGACAGGTGGACCTCGTTTTTAAATCGAATAATACTTTTTATTATTGTTAGTACCTACTTTACATATTCTGTTTTTAATGGGAATAAAACTTTGTACAGTTCAATAGTATTATTATTTTCGCTTCAATGGCAAAACTTGATAATTCACTTAGTTTCTTTATTATCGCTGGAGATTTTAATTTTGGCAGTTTCAGAGAATGTCTCCGTGCAGATACAAATAGTGATGAAATGGTTATTTTTTCGGATAACAGAATATTCAATCAGAAAGCTCGATTGGAGAACCATGTCTACACAATGCAACATTGTGTAAAAGAACTTTGTCCAGGTTTTGTCATCTACACCCAAATCCGGTTAATCCATAAAAAAATTAGTAAATATTCTAAATACCGAATATCCGACCATTGCCATGTCATTTTAAGTTTAGGGCAAGTTAGCCATTGCTCAAGAGAAGTTCCTGGCAAAGAATAATACTCTCACTTGATAGAAGAGAGTAGTAGTGGGTAGGTACAATACCTATAGGTATTTATTAATATTTATTTACATCAACATACGGCGTGAGCCTTTTATCAAGCAATATTAAAGAGAACAAACAGACGCGATAATCAAAAATCACAAGCCAAATTTAGAGTAATTAAGTTACATATTATATTTAGAGTAATCATTAGGTATGGTATTTAAGGGATTAAAATTTATTTCACCTTTTTTATATTTTCAATCATAGAGTAAGTAATAATAGTTGATCTTTGTTTTCAATCGGTAAACGAATTTCATTTCGTGAAATTTTGTTTTTATAATATTTTGAAAAACGTTCGATTTCTTCGTGTTTTTTTTTAATGTCAGGAGTATCCTGTATTCGGTCGGATAAAGGATACGAAACACTTGTCGGATATCTAGTTTCTACAAGCGTTTTTATTACTTGCGTTTTTCTTTTTGTCTTCTTTAATTTACATAACGATTCTAGTTTGTTATCTATTATTATTTTCATCTTATCTTGTTTGCGGTCGGAATTATCTAATTTCCCGTATCTGAGTGAGGAACTTTTAACGAAATTAACCCTGGGGAGGGGAACTCTTATAGAATTAAAGCCCCATACATGCTCAGAGTACTTTTCGCAGTGTTATATTATGTTTTAAAGATTAATTAAAACTTATATAAAAATTATAACTTAATTAAAAATAAAAACTTCATGTCTAATTTTGCAAAGTGCACTTTCAGTGAATGCCACAGAGCGCGGTCGTTTGCCTGATAATGGAAGGTCTGTGGTTCAAATCCCGCCAAGTACTCACTACGCCTTCACGGTACAAGGTTTTGTTTAGTTTGAGGGTTTATTTGGTTTTTGTATTGAAAAAGATAGTAAATCCCTATCGTTGCTTTAAACTTGACTTCTGTATAGAGAGGCAAACTTGAATAAAAATGCTCATACATTGATTAAATTTGCAGATATTTATTAAAACAAATTATTATATGTACATCAGATTGTATTAAAAATAGGTTCAAAGTGAATCCAATCATCGTCGCAATAAACAATATGCCTGTGTCGTGAAGACAGGGTTGGTTAATAACAATAGGATTCGAACCTTAGATCTCTACAAGTCCAAAACTATAATACTATCAGCCTACAGATAACTTTATAATTCGTTAGCATATAACGTCACTGTTAAAAGAAACAGCTGTTTCTGCGATTAGATAACACATCGTGTCGCTTTGGAGCACGCAATTCAAATTTCGAACTGTGGCGATATTTTTTGTTTCGATAGTACATAAAGCCTTAGATACACAGTTTTAGTTACATAGTTTATACAAAGCCTTAGATACAAAGTGTTTTCGCAGTTTTTTCCAGAGGTTTGAGCCAATTCCAGCGAGTATCGTTTCCAGTGGACAATAATAATTTCTGTAACGGATTTTATGTATGTACTATCATGTAAATTGTATGTTTCTTTTTTGTTCTGTGTTCGTTTATTCTGATTTAAATTATTATAATTGATACGCATAATAACATTTTGAGAATTTTAATATTTTTATTAATTTTAGTATCTTTTTCTTTATTAATATGTTAATTTTAGTAATCTTCTTCCTTTCGAATAAAGAAGCGTCTTTGGAGGATTCTGTATATTAGGCGGTATAAACATGCCACAAATGATGCTGTGTGCCAACTAGTGATGTAACGAATGTGTGATTTTGGATATTCGCGAATGCGATTAGCGAATATTGACTTGCATAGATTTCTACAATATTGCTCAATCATTTAAATGTCTACCCCCCCGTCGCCGAATTTTCAAAATGGTATAGGAATTTAAAATATTTCTTAAAGAATATTTTCTTGCAGTACCTTTTCTACAATGTACCGGGTAAGTATCCGGTACTTTTACCAAATATCCGATACTTTATTACCGAAATAATATTCGCAAAACATTCGCATATTTTTTTGCGAATACGAATGCAAATGCGAATACTTTGAAATATGCGAAGATTCGCGAATGCGAATGCGAATACGAATATTCGTTACATCACTAGTGCCAACACACTCAACAAAGATTTTTGTATTTTTTGTAATACACGAGAGACGCTGGGTCATGTTTTGAGAATGTCCAATGATAATAATTGTTCAAAACTAGCATAGTTCTTTTGACAATTGGGATCTTATAGTTAGAATGTGAAGCTTCTTCATTAAAGCATTCATAAGCAACGATATCAGAACGTTGAGATCTCATGGAAAAAGGTGACCCGATTGGCAAGAATCTATGGATGGAAGGGCTTTGTTGGTATAGATTATTAATGTTAAATATCCTCACAGATCCACTGTGTACATATTTTCCCTTTCTTCCATATACAATTTGCAGAAGGCTTGATAAGTAAGAAGATTAGTTTGACTCTAAATGATTATATGAAATTAAATGCTGTGATTGAAAAGGAACGAAATGAAACAGTAATATTTTACTTACATGAAAATATGCTTTCACAAAGTTTATTCACCAATAATAAAATTAACAATAAAAATGTTAGTAATGTGTTAGACTAAAGTATGTTGTTGGCTAGACGTTCAAAAGAGATCTGACCTAGCTAATTATTCATTCTCTTCACAAGCCCTATTTGTTAAGGAAATAGTTGTAAACTTACATTAGGAAATATTCATCGCCATCTACCTATAATTGTATAAAACTCATATCTAACTAGCTACCGATGTGTTAAGTAATTATCTTCTATATGTGCTTCTCGATACTTCAGGTAGATGTCGCCACACAGCCCCCTCCAAGTGAAAAATGCAGGTTTTTCACTGATTCGGTTGAAATATTTTCCTTCCAGACCGCGTGATGTATGTATGTGGTCTGTCGACTGAGTTGTTAGCTTCCTCTGGATGTTCTATGAAGGCTGGTTTACATCGATCCAATGATACTTTTTTTTGTTCTCCGTTTATTTTTAATATGGCAGTTTTGTCATCCCTCGAGCAAACTTCATAAGGCCCCTTGTAAGCTGGAAGCAAAGGTTTATATATTCTATCGTCTCTCAAGAAAAAATGTGATGCCTTACCAAGTTCTGGATGTACGAAAATATTATCCTTGTGGTGATGTTTAATAGGTTTCGGTTTTACATTCCTCATAAACGTTATAAGTTGCTGTGTATAGTAAGTTGGATCTGCATTTTCTGTGTTTTCCTGTAGAATGTCAGCTGGCATGCGCAGTGAATTTCCAAACATCATCTCTGCAATGGAAAAATTATGGTTTTCTCGTATCGTGCACCTTAAACCAAATAAAATTGTTGTTAGGGATTTAGTCCATGGTATAGGGTGATGTGCTTTTATAGACGTTTTTAGTGTCCTGTGGAAACGTTCTATAAGTCCATTCGCCTGCGGGTGATACGAATTGGTTTTGACATGTTGGATACCTATTCTGCAACAGAAAGATTTAAAATCAGAAGATAAAAATTGACGGCCTTGGTCCGATATGATCTTCTCTGGGACGCCGTATTTTGTGATCCAGTTGTCCCATAAAGCACGTATTATTGTAGTAGCTGTGATATCTGCTATTGGGATTACCTCAACCCATCTGGAAAAACGATCTATAATTGTTAAGCAATATCGCATACCTTCTGATGGAATAAATGGACCTATCAAGTCCACGTGGATTGTATGGAACTTTCCGTTAGGTAGTGGAATTGGAATAATTTGTGTTTTTGTGTGCTTGTGGATTTTTGCTTTTTGGCATGGTATGCACAATTTACACCATTTTGTGCAATCACTTTTCATATTTTTCCACACACCTCTCTGGCTTATTGTTTTAATTGTATCCTTGGTACCTGTGTGACTTAAATTATAGATACTGTGGAAAAATTTTCTTTGTAAAGTTTTAGGTATATAAGGTCTCATGTTACCATTATGTGTGTCAAAAATTATTTGCAAGCCTTGAAAATTGTTTTTTATTAAATTAAGTGAGTGATCTTTTGTTTTTAACATGTCTAAAAGTTCTATGTCTTTTAATTGCTCTCTTGATATTTCATCTAATGATATGTTATGATTCATTTCTATCATTTCGACGCGTGAGAAAGCATCTGCGACAACATTTGATTCACCAGTGATATATCTTATATCGGTGGTATACTGGGATATATAATCAAGATGTCTCTGCTGTCTGGGTGTTTCTTTAGCATAACTTTTTTTACTGAACATGAATTGAAGGGGTTTATGATCGGTAAATACTGTAAAATCTCTACCTTCTAGGTAATGTTTGAAATGTCTTATAGTTTCATATATTGCTAATAGTTCTCGATCATAAGTGCTATAAGAGCATTGTGCCTTGTTAAGTTTTTTTGAGAAAAAACAGATTGGTTCATAATTATTTGATTCGTCTGTCTGTTGTATAACTCCACCAATGGCAAAGTCTGATGCGTCTGTCCACACTGACAGTTTTTTGTTTGCATCAGGAAAACTTAACTTAGTAGCATGTAATAAAGAATTTTTTACCTCTTCGAAATCGTTATTTGTGATTTCGTTCCATTCGACAGGTCTATTGTCGTTTTTGGTTGCCCCTTTTAGATAGTCGTTCAGTCTGACAAGCTTTTGTGCAGCCTTCGGTATAAATCGTCTGTAGAAGTTGGTCAGAGCGATGAATCTGCGGAGATCCTTTATTGTTTTGGGTTTTTTGTACTCACTTATGGCTTTTATTTTTTCTGGAGCTGGTCCAACTCCTGCTGCTGATATTTCATATCCTAGAAAAATTAAGGATGATTTGGCAAATTGACATTTAGAAGGGTTAAGTATCATACCATTCTCCTGTAGTCTTTCGAATAGAGCAGTCAGATGTCGTATGTGAGTTTTTTCGTCGGGCGACGCTATCAGAATGTCATCTATATAGGTGTGTATTCCTTCTAGTCCTTGAGTGATGGTGTTCATGTGCCTCATGAACGTCTGGCACGCACTGGTTACCCCAAATGGCATGCGTAAAAACTCAAAGTTCCCGAAAACGGTGGTAATTGCTGTCTTCTTGATGTCTGCTTCATTGACAGGAATTTGATGATAGGCCCGTTGGAGATCTATCTTAGAAAAAATTTTACAATTGTGCAAATCATTACAAATATCATGAATATGTGGAAGTGCATATCTATCTGGCACTGTCATAGAGTTAAGCTTACGATAATCACCACACGGGCGATATGTACCGTCACTCTTTTTTACCATGTGAAGAGGCGATGCCCATTCACTGTTTGAGGGTCGGCAGATACCTTGAGCAACCATGTTCTCAAACTCTTTTTTCGCTTGCTTCAGCAGTTCTGGAGACAAACGTCGAGGTTTGAACATAAAAGGATTGCCACGGGTATCTATGTAATGTATTGTAGAATGTTGACAAACAGTATATGGTCTATTTATATCAATCAGTTTGGGATATTTTGCTAATAATTGATGGTAAGGGTTATTTTTATCTAGTAATGAAACTGACGAAATATCATTATCAATACAGTTTGTGTTGTAAACTACTACCTTATGTTTGTTAGTATTGTCTATCAACATCTTGTTTCTAATATCTACAATTAAATTAAAGTGATTCAGAAAGTCTGCGCCGATAATTGCGCGTGGAACGTCTGCAATGATAAAGTTCCATCTGAAAATTTTCTTTAGACCGAGGTCTAAATTTAATGTGGTTGTGCCGAATGTCTTCACCACTGTCTCATTAGCTGCAAAGAGTTTTAGGTTATCTTTACCCTTTAAACTTTGGCGTAAACATATGGAACGCGGAACTAAACATAGTTCTGAACCGGAGTCAATCAAAAATGACGTACCTTGTATGCGGTCCTTTATGAAGAGACGAATTTTTGTATGCAGTTCACCCGTCTCGCTAGTGAACTGTTCTACAAGTTTTTTGAATTAGATGGTTTGTTTGATATAAATGAACACGGAGAAATACATTTGCGAGCTTTGTGTCCGAATTGCTCATGATAGAAACACAGTTTTGTACTATTATTACAAGTCTTTACATTATTATAACTACGATATTTATTTTCGTTATGCTTGTAAGAAGCGTTGTTGTTTTTGACAGAGCTGTCAATATGTGAACTATGGCGGGTGTTGCCATGATAGAAATTTTTTTTATGAAAATTATTTTGATTTTTGTGTTGCAACTGTTTGCTAAGATTGTCGAATTTCTCAGTTAATTCAATCACTGATTGCTGTAAGGAAATAACTTTACTAGAATTTTTATCATCTTTAGGTTGAATGGAAGCTACTTCTAAGGGTTTGTAAATTGATGAAACTTTGTCTGCTAAAATTGCAATTTCTTCTAAATTTCTGTTATCGCTTGTGATATGAGCTTGTACCTGTTTGGGCAATTGTTGCGTCCACAAATATTTTATCGTGGTGGTATCTAAATCTAAACCGACGGCTAACATTTTCATTTCCCTTAATAATTGTGACGGCAATTTGTCACCTAGTTGAATCCCCGAGAAAAGTTTTTCTCTGCGATTATCTGGAGATTCGCCCATTCTTTGAATGATTGCGTTTTTTAATCTGCTGTACATGGTATTACATCTGGGTAAAAATAAGATATCTGATACCTGACTAATATGTTCATGGTTGAGTTGAGCGACCAAATGTGAATACTTGGTGTCTTCCGCCGTTATATTGGCTAATTCAAATTGGTTTTCTACCTGTAGAAACCAGAGTTCTACATTGTTTGTCCATATCGGTGGGATTTTCACGGACACTCGTTCTGAAAATATCGGAAAATTTGTATTAATTGTTCCTTCACTAGTACTAGCTTTCGCTGGGTGAGAGGTTGAATCGAAATTTTTGTTAGGAGTTGTCATGTTGTATCAAGTGTATGAGAAGAAAATTTGAAGTTAATTTTTAGAATTGAAAATATTTATTTTATTTTTGGATAAAATTAAATGGAATGTAAATTATTTGAATAAAATTGATTAATATACTTTCTTGATTGATCGATTAAAATGTTTGGGAAAAATGTTTGCAGATGAAAAAATATTTGTGACAATAAAATTTTTTAGCAGAAAAAATTGGTACCCTGTCGACTGGTCTCAAACAGTGAATGTTCACAAAATATAATAATAATTAATGCTACTTACAAATAAAATGCTTTGGGTTATATTTAAAATCTGGAACATACAATTATATAAATAAGTACAATAAGTTATGTTCTGCCTTTGGCAGATTTTTAAAAAGACTTGTAGTCTGAAATAAATAATAGTAAAAATATTTAAAAAAAATAATAAAAAAAATATGTGGCATAAAATATGTGGACGGTTTTCTGTTCTTTGCTTGATTAAAAAAATACGGAGCTAAAATATCTTTTTATGTATTTTGTTCCGGGACTCTATATGCCTGAAAACCGTTCACAGAGAACTCTTCTGAACGCAGCAGTAAAGGTGAATAAAATTAGGAATTAATTAAGTGAATTGTTATTAAAATTGTTTCGTTCGATCACAGTTTGGAAATAAAGTTAAAATCAAAATTGAATATAGGATTAAAAGTTGTCAGGAAAATTTTCACTGATGTATTGTAACAAAATTTTTAAAGAAAAAAGTTTTTTTAAAAGAAAAATGTAATAAATTCGTGTTCGTTCGAGGTCACCATTTATATGGATGGAAGGGCTTTGTTGGTATAGATTATTAATGTTAAATATCCTCACAGATCCACTGTGTACATATTTTCCCTTTCTTCCATATACAATTTGCAGAAGGCTTGATAAGTAAGAAGATTAGTTTGACTCTAAATGATTATATGAAATTAAATGCTGTGATTGAAAAGGAACGAAATGAAACAGTAATATTTTACTTACATGAAAATATGCTTTCACAAAGTTTATTCACCAATAATAAAATTAACAATAAAAATGTTAGTAATGTGTTAGACTAAAGTATGTTGTTGGCTAGACGTTCAAAAGAGATCTGACCTAGCTAATTATTCATTCTCTTCACAAGCCCTATTTGTTAAGGAAATAGTTGTAAACTTACATTAGGAAATATTCATCGCCATCTACCTATAATTGTATAAAACTCATATCTAACTAGCTACCGATGTGTTAAGTAATTATCTTCTATATGTGCTTCTCGATACTTCAGGTAGATGTCGCCACAAATCTATTTGAATAAACTGATCTTGTTTATATTGCGTGCTTCCAAAAAAAGAAAGCCTTGAAAAGGAATGTCATCAGAGCGTTGGGTGTGTCGTTAGTAGTTTTAGAAATTCATTTCCATGTATAATGTTTGGTGTTTGATTTTGGTTTCTAATAAACTAAGATTTGTGGTCGCTATATTTTATCTATCTAAACCACCACGGCATATCTAACATGTGGGGTAGCCAGTAGACTAGCGATATGTAATAAACATGCAAGTTTTCTTTCTTGACAATAAAAAATATTTATTCAGGATGGATGACGTACCTCATCGCTGAATACAAGATTTTAAATTTCTAAACCGTGTGTAGTCAGTCATTAAGCTATCAGAGTCCCAGTTGCATAAATATTTTGGTTATAATTTTGCTTAATTCCGTTTAGTGTTAATGTGATGGAAGAAATCACTATATAGTGGCACATCATCATATTTTCTCTTATGTAAACTGCTCTGTTAATTTTGTTATATGAATAATTATGATGTGCAAGAAGAATAAAGTAAATAAATAAATAAACATATAATAATGTGAGTATTCAGATCTAGCTATTCCTTATTACATATTTGAGATAACTGAAGTCATGTGTAAAATTGAGAGATAAATAAGTACATTTGTCTCCAAGTTTATCTCTTTAACAGGGAATCGATATAAAGTTGTATTTTGTTGTTTTAACTTTTGTTGTGCGATAGCGACGTTATCTATAGTCTTCTTGATAAGTCTTCTACACAAAATCAAGTGTGTTATGCGACGATGTATCAATTCGCAAAATTGAAAAAAGTAAGTGTCATAGTTCAAATCTACATGTATAAAAATTATATAGTAGTATTTTCAATATTTTCTTACTTACAGTATATCAGTGACTACTTACAATATAACATGTAGGTCTTAGAATCGGCCAACATCTATTTTTTATACCCCTAAAAGTTAAGGGTGGTCCACCCCAAATTTTTTATTTATATTTTTTGGTCAATTTTTTTGTATCTTAATGGTGAGGCATTAAAAATACATACAGCCCTAAATTTTAACCCTTCTACCATCAACCCCTATTCTTTAATAGCGATATTAGTATATGGCAAATGTATATGGAAAACAACGTTTGCCGGGTCAGCTAGTATACAATAGAATTTCCACTGTGCTAAAAAATAATTCTTAATATTGAGGTTTTGTGGATTCACCGACGATATTTACATTCTTTGCTCGAGGCTCCACGAAACAACAGCAGGAGCCGAGAAGTCGAGTTTGTTGTGATTTGAAACATTGTTGCGTATTACAATTCGCATTGTTATGGTTTGAGTCATGAATGTGTTTCTAAGTACGGAGCTTTGTGTATAGTTAGTTACCTAAGTCGTATCAGCTACATACTTGAGTGAGGAATTCTCCGAAGCTCTGAGGAATCTTATCTATTGTATTTTCTGTATAAAATTATATATTATTATTATCATTATTAGTGTTGTTACATGCGCAGGAAATAATCGTGTATTTGACAAGTAAACGGTTGCAAATTGATAAATTAGTAAATTGGAAGAAATTAGTGAAAAACTGGCCGCACCATGACTAAAATATTTTTCTGAATTATTTATATTATGGATTATGTTATGATTTTTTTGACACAATTGGATGTCTGTTACTGGATTTAACTTAATAAAAGTGTAGATGTTCATGTGATAAGCATGAAACAGAGGAATTGGGAATGTAACCTAGGTTTAAAGAGTACTCTTAATCAAGCCTTAAATCGATTCATAAGCGTCAAAACTCTGTTTCATGCGCTCCTAAAGGAAGTTCACATAATTATGTATGTGTATCATATGCAGCATTATCTACCTAGTTATAACCTGGTGTGGTTCAAAATATGATAGTATGCACGTTACATATCAAAGTAAAAACTTAATATTAGTTATATTCTTCGCAGGACCTTAACCACTAGGGCTCATATATGTTTATTTACTTTATTTATTGATTTTCTAAGACTGATGAATCGTTTTTATTTCGTATTTATGCATAATTATCTTCATTTTATACTGAATTAATAATAATGGTTATGAATATAAGTAATTATAATGAAGACATTTTACGGTGTATTTAATTTTATATCCCGACCGAGAGGCGTCAGTGTTGCCCGCGAGTTATTCAATTCTAACTGATGCCTAATAACACGATTAGTATCATCGTCCCATTAGATATCAGAACTATACTGACTGCAAAATTAAGAATCTTTGAATCTTTCTTTTTTGTTTCGTTGATTCTGGATGTTAAAGGAGCTCAGCTCTTAAAACATCCAGGGAAAAGTGGTGGGAAAACCCTCAATGACTCCAAATTGTCAATTTTAGGGTAACTTGGTTGATAGCTGAACTGTGAAAGATACCTTTTTACCTGCACTTACAAATTCTGTAATTTTTGTCTGTTTTATATCATCTCTTTGTTAAGAAATAAAATAGTCATAATATATAGGGTGCTCTGTTTTGTGAATTAGTTAACCAGCCACACCCTGAAGCGTCATTTGTGTACAAATTAATGTAATTTAGTTGATCACGTAATTCAAATTCAAATATTTTTATTGAGATAATAACAAACACATTAAAAGTAATTATACATACAATAAACACAATTATAAAATTCTTCATTTTATTTTTTCTTTATTCTGTTTTTTTTTACCCTCAAAATTGAGCAGAGCTTGTGCTTTGAGGGGTTATAGGGTTTTTACTAATATTTATACAAATTCGACTAAACTTAATCAATATAGAACATCACACACAATAATCAATTTACCATAATTATATAAAATAAACAAAAACAAAAAATAACAACAAACTTACTATCAAAGACACAATCTTTCGACCTCATGTACCTATACACCACTTTCTTACTGAATTACCTTTATTATATTCAGTTTAAATGTACTTAAATCATCTGAATACTTAAATTTATTCTCTTTTTTAAGCCATTATACCATCCCACCCCAAGATATGTGTAGGTTGTTTAATTTTTGAGTTTCGAACTACACTTATGTGATATTTAACGCTTTATTTATTATAGGGTAAGCATGGAGTAGGGGGCATTACTCATTTTTTTTAGAAAATAACTCTTACTTCTTTCCTGAGGTGTCTCTCATTAACGACGCTTTCATCCATATTTGGTGTTAATAAATTCAAACCTGGAATCTTTTGATTGAAGACTCTGACCTTGTTCATTCTAGCAGCACTTCCAAATCTTTGCAACTTTAAAACTTTTTCCAATTTGTTGAATCACATTAAAAGTATTTATCACCAAATTTTAAAATTTATTACCATAAAGCGATAATTCCATCAATTAAGATGTCAGATAATTAAGCCAATTATTTCTATGGTGTCCGAATCACTGCTATCCAGATAAGACACGCGATAAGAGACGACCCTTTTTCTGATGTACCTAGATACCCACTTGTATATATATTTATTGTTTGCTTTTTATCTAAGAACGATAGATACTTTATTTATCTAAATATTTATTTATTTATCACATGTGTACAAAAATATTATTTTTATCGCCTGTGTTTTGTTTTACGCCATTTGTTGTTACTATAGTGTGGAGTCTTCGCATTCAGTACAGCACCAACTTTTGATCTTTTCACTTGGTTTGAAAATGTGAAGCTTTTGGAGTGTCTTTTTATCATTTTGTTTAAATTTTGTTGTACGTGCAAATATTATATCTATAATATTAAATAAATGAAAAAATAACTCTTACAATTTTAAATACAATAAGCTCACAAACAAAAAGTTCTGTACTGTGGAAAATGTGAAAAAATTGAGCTTGTTGAATTTTATTTGAGCATTTTTTCCGCATTTTTTTATGTTGTGAATATTTTTTTTTTTAAATATTGATTTTTTTGTGTTATGTCAGAACATTTTACGAATTGTGATTATGTTTGTGTAACAGTGTTTGTAGCAAGTGTCTTTGTGGTCAGCTGGTTACCCGTTTACTATATTTTCAGAATTATGGTCACGAGAAGAAAGGTGAGAGTTCAGTAGTACCTGTTCTAATATTTTTGTCGCTCTTTTTGTTTTCTTTTTTGGAAATACGAGAAAGGAATAAGTGAGTCTAATTGAAATTTTATATTTTCGCCAGTTTTGAATTATTTATCTCTTGTTACTTTATATATTACCTACACTCCGATACAGTAATTAATTTTGTGTAATTTAAAGTAGAAAATGTATAAGTTTGTATAAAAAACTCTAAATTAAAAAGAAATCGACAGAAGTCACATTTTGAGATGTGTCTGTGTTTTTTCTAATCTATAAACACGCCACAAGAAGCAATATTCCTAAAATAGATAGTGGGACATGAACCATGGTCCTTCTGCTTAGAAATTCGAGACTTTGCTTTTACTTACTACATTGTCTACCGGCTGATCATCTCATTTTATTGGAGTTTAGCAGTCTATTTAATAAGTTTCATACCATTGAGCTAACATCATGCCGACCTTGAAAGCCTTTTAGCGATAGCGGAAATGCATTGAGGCGTGCATTCTAATCACCTTACTCGGCAAAAACATCGTATCAATACCTACCACCTACCTTATCTTGTGTGCAATGCACACAGCGCACTACAATGTTCATGATGAAAACCTTGTATGCTAACATTGTAATGTAACAATATTATATTAATCATTTTGTGATGGAGATATTATTATTATTTTGTGATGGAGATATTATTATTATTTTGTGATGGAGATATTATTATTATTTACTAACTTTTTAGCCCGATGTTTCTCTTCAGAGTAAGAATCTATCTTATCTTTGTATGCCATCACACATCTATCGCAAGTGAGGTAGCCGGTTTACTAAGTGCATGTGAAAAACATATTATTATAGGTATTTACTGGCCGTTCTATATATCCCATAAAAATGATGCATTCAAAATAATAGGTATATTTAAATTTTAAATAAATTGACTCTTCGATTTAACAGTATTCACATCTACATTGTACGTTGATTGATGTTGCGGACGAATATGCGAATATAAATATTTATTTATTTACAGTTCACGGCGCTATAGCCTTTTAGATGTTTAATATTTACTTACATTATTCATATAATAAATTAAGACACAACAATTTTAATAAAATGTAGACAAAACATCCAAAAAAGGACGATTCAAAAAAAGAACAATTTAATTATCAATATCACAGCATAAATTATGAATAGGATGTTAATTCAATGGTAGGTTTTTTTTCTACACAACAGTTAAATAAGACTGACGTACTTTTTTGCTTTCGCAAAGTGTATTAATTACAGCATAAATATCAAATATAAAGTGACAAAAGTTGTATAGATATAAAAATTTTTACCACTTTGATTTCTCTTTGTAATGTCTTGACCAAATTTTTAACTAATTGACTTTTTACATTTATATACCTTTGATTTCTCTTTGTCTTTTTTGTAACAGATCTTTCCTTTGTTTACATGTTTTGTATGTATACAGAGGTTTAACATGTAAAAGGCTTTGGCCGTAAATATTTGTAAATAAATATTTGTAAATAAATAAATAAAATTATAAAATTAAACATCTCGCTTTTTTCACGTAAAATCTAAATGTAAATATGCGAACGAATGAAGAAATCTCTATCATTTTATTAATGCATGTGAACAATAATTGCACTCACAGTAATAGTTATGATGATTGATGATGATTTTGAATGGTTTTATTTTTGACGCCGTTTAACAGTCCCTAGACCGTCTCAAGGGCGCTAGTGAAGAGTTATGTTCATTTGTTCATTCGTTCGCACCATTACTGCATTTAACATGATTGGGATAGCCAGCGTGCCAGCTGCATGCAAAAACATGCAGATATCGTCGTCTCCGAGCCAATAAAAGACTGAAGACATTCGGAATGGGTGACACATTCTATCGCTGAACTAAAGATTCTAACCGTCTTATAATTACCTACACGATGTTTTACGTTTTTTTTTTTTTTTTTTTTTTTTTTTTATTTAATTGGTAACAAATATAATATACAATAGAAAAGAAAACAAATACAATTTACGAGTCACGCCAAATCAAAAATGATTTGTCGGCGTGTTCTCTTACAGGTTCAAAATATACTACATAACGAAAAAAAAAAATTATATCAATCTATACAACTTACAATTAAACAATTAATTACTAGTTATAAATAAATCCACACTTTATCAACCAATCCTTGACTAATTTTTTTGCAATGTTTTTACTCTTGCATTTCTTAATAGATGCCGGCATCATATTAAGTATTTTTGGCACGTTATACTCCAATGTTCTTTTTCCGTACTTATTATTGAATTTTGGCACTACATATCCTTCATTAAATTTAAATCTAGTGTGATGCAAATGACGCGGTTTATCTTTATACTCGGTTTTCGAAAACTGGTCAAGAACAATTCTCTGCCAGAACAAGCCTTTAGCAGATAACACATTTAACTTTTTAAAGTACAAAGAAATATCATTTCGCGCCGCGTTACAAATTTGCTCATTTACTAAAAGTCTTAAGATCGATTTCTGTGCGAACATTACTCTTTTCAAATTAGTATTAGTGCAATTGCCCCAACTACTAATACCATATCTAATCAACGATTCTGCCAAAGACTTGTATACAGTTATAAGTGTGGACCTAGGTACAAAATATTTTATTCTATAAAACATACCACCTATACATCGTAATCTTTTACAAATACTATTTACATGTAGGTCCCACTTAAATCTATTATCTATAGTTAAACCTAAATATACAAATTTATTTACAATACTTATGACCGACGTGAAGTTTATTATGAGGTTTGTTTGTTAAATTGTAGGTACATTGCAAATACATACGAGTATATTCGTGTTGATAACATTGACGCTTCTATGTCAAGTTCGCGTTGAATGTAACAAACACACACACACAAAATAGTATACATGCAGTGGTACCTCGACATACGAGTTTAATTCCTTCCGCAACCTTACTCGTATTTCAAATTACACGCATCAATCAAAGCAAATTTCTCCACTGAAATTAATTGAATTGCCATTAATCCGTTCCAGCCCCCAAAATTTCACCCCAGTAATTTTTGTTACGTGTTTTTGAATAAGAAAAATGTATTTGTAAATGACAAATATTGTACAAAAACTTAATAAAAGAGAATGTAAAGAAATAAACTAGATCTATAAAGTGTTACTTTCGCTTAATTTTCGTCACTACTTTTCTCTTCACTGATCTTTGCCTTTTTCACCACGCTTTCCTCACTTTCACCTGCAGGGGTACTCTTGACAAAACTAAAGATCTTGATCATACGACGCACGAAGGGACTATGGTCAAAAACACCGCGCTACCGCTTACGCGCGATCGGTTTTTCGTGTATTTTTGGCCAATAGTCACTTCGTGCGTCGTATGATCAAGATCAAGACTAGATTAAGATCGTGTTTAGTTTTGTCAAGAGCAGCCCTGCAGTAGGCCGTTTAAAAAAAACATGTCCAAGGAGGTTTGTTTCTTCCTCCCTTTCAGAGTGTTCCGGAAATGAGTTAGGCAAATCATTAAATAGTTCGTAGGTATCTCAAATTTTGCTCGTATTTCAAGGCCAAAAATCGCTCGCTCGACGGCTCGTATCTCAAAAACTCGTATGTTGGGGCACTCGTATGTCAAGGTACCACTGTATCATTATTATTATCGACTGTGCTCAGGACAAAGGATTCAAACCACATTGGTCAAATTTTATAGGAGAAGCAAAAAACTGTAGGATAAAGAAAATTTCAAATTATTGCAATTATTATTTTACCAACTTTTTGTAATGTAGTTTTTTTATTATGTCATAAAAATTTAAGAGAAAATATTCAGAAATTACCAAGTTATATGCAAAAAATTAACAAAAATGTGGATTAAATCCTTTGTCCTGACAAACTTTAGCAACATGTTAAAGAAATATGTATGTCGCATGTTTGGGGTTATGTGGTTTGATGCCTTTTACCTCGCCATAAAATTATGTCTAGATAAATTTTTTTGGTGTTAATAATGAAACTCGTGCTGTTTGAGTCCTTTGTCCTATTGGATATTTGCAATTAAGCCCTAGCTAAAAAAAAATATTTTGCATTTTTTATAAAAACTAGACATTTGGGAATTGAATGCTTTTGCCAGAATGTGTAAAAGACACAAATGATTGACTTTAAAACATAAAATGACTTTTGTCAAAATTGTGGTTTGATGCCTTTGTCCTGAGCACAGTCGTTATGTACGCGTTACAAAATGTAAATGGTATGTAACATGTTTATTTACTTTGTGTGCTACTAAATAATCTACCGTATAATTTCACCGAAATATTATAAGAAACATTAGAGTGACCCTCAGTGAATGTTATGCTTCTTGTGGCTATGTATTTTTATCAAAATTTAATTTATAACTCCTTCAATGTATACTTCTGCATTAATTCTCTAAAATCTTTGTTTCTTAGATTGTAAATTATATTCTTAACGTTATTATATCAGTTAGTTTTCTTATTCTGTGGAGCACCCGGCCAAGAAATGGTCTCCACTCTTTTCCGCACTTTTCGAGAGTCCTATTAATTAAAGGCAGGTGTTTGAAAAATAGACATTTTACATTTTTAAAATTCAGCGAACAGTAGGTTGGCCACCTATTCTGAACGTCTTAATTTGTTGGTACGGAGAGGACAGCTCGCATATTTATAATTGGCAGCTGATGAGCTAGTCGTAGTAATAGCATAGATTTATACGTGATATTTTAGAAATTCCTGCCTTTTTAGTAGACTGGAAAATTTCTTGATTTTAATATTAATTTTAATAATAATAATGATTTTAATTTTAATTGAAAAAAAAAAAAAGAATTTGAGATCTATTCTGTTCTTGACACTCCACGAGTTCACTCGTATCGTCTTTTCGTTTTGAGTGACTACCGTTCTCTCTCACTCTCACACACTCTCTTTCTGAGTAAATTTAGTATATATTTTCTAATTTATTATTATAATAAACCTTGTTCCCGATTCTCTTCTTTGTTGGAAGACTGTCTAGGTTGAATTTCTTTGTTTATTTATTTATTTATTTATTTTATTCTTTACTGTACATTGGTTACAATATTACATAGTGAAATAGTGGCATAAAAATAACAATTATAAATTCAATGTACAGAGGGCGAGTTTATCGCTAAAATGCGATGTCTTCCAACTAACCCGTTAAAGCGATGTTATTATTATTATAATTATTACATTATCCTTCGTATTGACATTGCACTCCCTAAAGTCCTTGCCTTGACATGCTTAATTTTATGCTGTGATTCATTTGATTGAAGTTATAATTTAAAGGTTGCAATTATTGCATCATGAAAATAGAAAGATACGTATATACTTTTATTAACTTCTCTTTTGATATCTTGCTTGAATCATATAACCTTATTTATTTTTTTATGAAATAAATGGGTAGAAATGCATTTGGATATAAGATTAATTGCTTTGCGGAATTTGTTATTAAAACTGTACTAATCTTTTCTGTGTTTTGTATGAGATTTATGGAGAATTGTGACATTTATGATGATGTGCAGAAGATATGAGATAGATAAGTGGATGAATTATTGAAATGTATGATTTTAACCGTTTACGTATATATATATAATGAGTTACAATCCACTGGATTGGTCTGCAACGAGTTTGGTTTTTCTTCTCCATTCGTCTCTATTCTCAGCCAGTCTTTTTAGCCCTACGTATGAGCCACAGTTCATGTCTCTCTTCAGTTGGTCCATATACGCGTCTCTTGGTCGGCCTCTGCCATTTGTCCCCTCGGTCTTACCCTCTGCGATGGCGATGAGTAGTCCTGGGTGCCTGATGTTGTGGCCAATCCAGTTAGCTCGTTGTTGGCTGATTCTCTTAAGGAGTTGCCTTTTTTCGCCTACCCTGGTTAATACTTCTTCATTTTCGACGTGCTCACGGATTGATTAAATAAATGAAAATTAATAAATTTATTACGTTTTGTAATTGTTTATGTAAAAATATGAATATGGGTTTCTACTACATATACTATCCAAATATCTCCTCTCACAGTTAGTGACCAGTTTGTTTCTTGAAGGTAAAATAGGTAACCAGGAATTGGTATTCGAACCTGGGATTGGATCGTAAGTCGAATACTTTACTATTAATCTGCAAACCCCCTCAAACGAATGCACAAATTTGATAAACTCGATGATAAATAAAACTATGTAGGTACTATAGAAGTTTGAACGAACGCTTGTTTAAGTCTGATCAATATGAAATTTCACTGAGAACCTCTTATATCTTCTGTTGCCATATTGTTCATTGTCTGTTTGTTGATTGTTTTTGTTTCGTGTATCCTTTTTAATGTTATTTATTTATTTATTTTATACTTTTTGCACATCATCATTTAACAACAGTGTTAACAAATCAATACAAAATTTAAAATACTAAGACGATAGGTATGCAAGTGGCGAGATTATCACGATGAAGTGATTTCTTCCATCTAGCCACGAGTATCTACGTTATCGTACTGTAAAGGCTGTTTTGGCCGTATATTGTTAACACAAATAAATTATTATTAACATAAATAAATTATTTTGGTCCCACAATTTAATTGGCGTCATTGCCAATTTTTCCGTTGGATTTCATATGTTTTTCTTATATGAAGAATTTTTGTTTATTTATCATATCGGCGACTCCAACAAGAAAATGATAATTCCATTACCTGTCGTACCTAGTAGGTGATTAAAATCAATAATAATTAATATTGCACCCATATATTTAGCACACGAGAATACCTATGCACACGATTGCGCATAGATGACGTTCCCTTGACACAGATGGGGCGTGTGCGCATTACTAATTAAAATGCAGATTTTTTCATTGCTAATATGGATATAAATATTATGTGTTCATACTACTTCTATGGTTAGTTAATTTATATGATTGCCCGTATAGCATGCTTTGAAAGTTGTACGAGGCCTAATTTAAAAGCAGAATCATATACTACAACTGCTATACCATCACGGCGTCTACCACAAGACTAGTTGCATGTATTGAACATGGAGGTTGTCCTCTCCGTGCCAATATAAATTCAGGATAGGCGGCATACCTTATCCCTAAATTGTTGGTGTTACATGTCGTGTAGGTACATGAATTTGGCACATCGGTAATTTTAAAACAGTATTGTGACTATAGACCATTAAAGGATGACGTCACAGAAAAATCATTGAGGGGCATCAGGCATCCCAACACAGCAGACGATTACGGTGTAATATTAGGTGGAACGCCTAAAGAATACCTAATAATCAAAAAAACTGTCAGTGTCGATTTTGTTATTATTTTGTCGTCTGACTTTCTTTTTTTTCTCTTATGGCATAACATCCTACAAGGATGATTTGCGCAATCTGACTGTTTGCCCCCCAAGCAAAAGCAAATCCATAGACAAGACCACGTGACCTTTAATGGTCTATTAGAAATTTTTGAATCCATATTGGGTCTCCAAGACACTAAAAAATTGCAGCAAAGATTTATTTTTATAGCCATACGAATGATTGTTTACAATGCTATAAATACGGTCATATTATATCTGTGTCTATTTGTAAGTATATTATAAAGTACCTACCTAAATTTCCACATGACATTAACATGACTCACAGTGATAAAGCGGAAAACCTAATATACCTACCTACCTATCTGTCTATCAATATTGTGGTCTGATGAGTAATAAAACATTGTATCACTAATCACTGTTTTTAGGGATAATGCAAAGCGATACTTATTAGGTACACAGTGTTTGTTTAATATTGCTGTAAGGCTATAGGTACACTATTTCTGTAGGTGGGCATTTTCAGATTTTTTTGCTATGAGTATAACGTACGCGTCTCGAGAATTCAAAATTGTTTCTTAAATGACCAATTATTTCAGTTTTGCCCGAAATCATAATTATTGATAAAATGATGATTTTTTTCTTAGTTAAGCATAAAAATAACAGGTAACTATTTAAATTTTGCAAGTTAATGTGTAAATCAATAACACGGAATGACGTATTTCAACATGTCTTCAGCGTACCTCTCAACTTTAACAACAAAATTATATTTGTCTGCCCATTATATTCACAGGTTTTATGACTTCATTTAAAACTTAATTGTCTCTAAATTCAATAAAGTCCCATAAAATATCATAAAGCAAACCAGAAATATGTTAAATATGTATTTTTTTCCTGTCCTTCAAATCACAAAAAGTGGAATTCCTATTACGTCACGGCCATTCTAAACCTCTGTTTTACTTATTTTGGTCAAATCGAGTGTCGATTATAATTAATGGCAACATTATATTAGTCTATGAATGCCGCTATATTGTGTAAAAACGTCGGTTGTGCAGATTCTTGTGACGGAACTGGTCCCCCTTGTTGCTCACTAAAATTGGTGTTCCATTACGAACGCAGATTTCTAAGGTAACTTAAGAGTTTTATTTGTTTCTTTTGGACTCTAATTACATATTAAATATTGTTCATTTTGAATTACAAGTCAAATGCATCCTTATATTCACTTACAAGGTGTAAACATGTGGATGAACAGAGATCGATACTTATACGTCACGTCCATTACGGAACGTTATGTATTGGTGGAAAAAAACTGTCACGTAATGGAATTGTAAAGCCTAGCTTACATTGAATATTTTAATCTTCCGACTATATTAAAAGATGTTAATAATTATTATGATGGGGTTATGATGTCCAATATTTATTTATTATTATGAAAACAGTTCAAGTGATTGCTAGTAAATCATAAATCAGTACGTCAGGCCAATCAAGTGTAACAAAAACGACAAATGCTACCCCCGATTCTATTTCATTTTTAGTGTGCACTAACTAAAATAGTAACGTTCCAATTTTAGTTAGTCCATATTGGTATTCTATAAACCAGGCATGGGCAAACTGCCCGCCGCGTATATCCTGCGGCCCGCGAGTAATATAATATTTTAAAAAATGATCACGTTTTTATCTTCAACGACTTTTTCAACAAAGATTGAAAATAAATTAAAAATAATTTATTAAAAAATTAATAAACTGACATATATGAATATAATTGCTATTATAATTTTTTACTTATTGTTTATATTATTTTGGATTTAATTGTTGTTATTATTTTTTTTCTCTTTATTAACATGTAAAAGGCGAAAGCCGTGAATATGCATAAATAAATAAATAAAATATATAAAAAAAAAAAACAAAAAACTTATCTCGGATTTTCGACTGATATAATTAATGAATATTATTACCATGCAGCGTTAGCTTTACTTTTCCATTACGTAACGAGAAACTTCCTATTACGTTACTGTCCTATTATATCTCCGACTATTTTTTTTAGATTTTATTCCAACAACTGATACAACTGTATTATTGTAATATATAAAATATAGTATGTGAACTGAATTGTTGTTGGAAAGTGCAAATCACCAACAAATTTGCTATAATTAGTGTAGAATATAAGAAAACTCATAACTGTATAGTACAAAACGTAACGTAATGGACCAATTGGACAGAAAATGTGACATTTTACGGTATTTTCCTAATAAAATTATATATTTTCTTAAAGAATGTTGTGATTATAACTATATTAAATACTTTCGACAACTATTGTTAAATTGTTCACTGATATATTTCACTTTATTTTGTCTTCATCTCATCTTAATGATTTTTTTATGGAAAAAATTTTTCTTTCTTTCCAAATTGTGTAATTTATTTTTAATTTAATTTAATTCAAATTTTGTGTTTTTTTTAAATATTGACATTTTTTACCTATAATCAAGTTTTATTCAAGTACCTATATTTATGTAATTTCAATTTGTGTGCTTGATAGCTGTATTTTTGTCTGTCAAATTGTTATTGTTGTTTTTTTTTTGTATAACATGTAAAAGGCTCTGCCGTATAAAAATGTAAATAAATAAATAAAAAAATAAAAAAAACTATTCACTAAAACGTTTTTATTTAAAACCCCGTTGAATTGTGTGATGTAATGGAAATTTCTTGAGATATTGCTTCACGAAAACGCATTTCCTGAAAAAAAGAAAACACAAAACTTAAAAGTAATTGATTTCTCACGTCCATTACTGTTGTATATATATTTTAAATACAAAATCAGGCATAATTTGTTACACATATTTTTTTAGGTTCCACTACGTAACGAAGCAAAAAAATTTGAAAATGCCCAGGTATTGTATTTCTGTATGGCTGGCTAAAAGAAATTCTTTAATTTTTCTGTCGCTTTATATATTTTTTATGTTGCACTGCTTCGCCAAGAAAGCCCCGTTTAGATAATGTTTATGTACTCAGGTACCTAGTTTATGAAAATTATTTTTCCCATATTTCGACAGATTTTCGAATTTATATCTTTTAAGAGAAAATTTCAGTAACTAAGCACGTATGTAGGTAGGTACTCAAGTAAAAAAAGAAGTAATTATCAAAACTTACAAACATAATATCTATTTACCAGAATTCAAAAAGTGAGGAGGAGCAAGAGGGATTGGGTTTTAGGTTTCAGAGGCTGTATTTGAGGAAATCATTTTCTCTTGAAAGACTTCAGACTTTTTTTCAAAATCTTCTTCTTGCTGTTGATTGACATTACTTTTCTAATTTTTTTTTTTATTTTTTCCAGGGCAACGTAGTTGGTAACGGGGCTCGCTTCGGGGGCGGCGCAGGGGCGCAGCCGCCCGCGGGCGGGTCCAACGGCGGAGGCGGTAAGCGCACCAACCCCGCTCCGCACCAGATCCATCATCCTCAGCACGCGTCGCACCACTATCAACAGCAACATCCTGGTGCGAACAACGCCCAACCCATCACCAACGGGTAAGAATTATAAAGTTCACCTCTTACGCTATTCACATGTCTGTTTATTGATAAATTGTGGTTCTTTGGACATGTGTAGCGAATGAACGAGGAAAGAATGACAAAAAAATATATTTATCTTGAAGAAAATGTATAAGAAAAAACCCCCGGAAGTCCCAAAACAGAAGATCAAATTCTCAAGGACGACCGCGTGTTGTGTTAGAGAAATTGCGTGAATGTGGAAGAAGCGAATGAATTACGAAGCGAAAGAATCATCATATTGATAGATCAATATGATGATTTGTTCTCTCTATCTACCCTCACTTGGAAAATGCGTTTCTATTTTCCTAAAAACCTTTGATGTAAAAAAATCCCTCTGATTATTATATTACTCTGCTAAGTAAAAACACAGTAGGTAATTACCAAAACACGTATGTGTCAGAATCGCAGACCAAGTTTAAACAATTTTTTTTTTAAATATTAAATATTTGAGACATTTGTGACGAATGTTTCTTTCTTAATACTTGAAAAAAAAACACGCACACAAAGGTAGTTTCAAACTTGGTCTGCAATTCACATAATATGGTGTTTCGGTTATTACTGTATTTTTACTTAGCAGGGTAGTGTAGTGGAGTAAGCTGATGAAACAATCAACACAATTCATTCATTTTCTACATCGAAGCAGGCTCACAACTTTCTCTTTTTTTGATTGTTTTTATTATAATCTCACATTCCCATACAAAAGTGGGTGTAAAAATACAAAATTTTATTAAGTATTCAGTCAATACGGCCCATAGTAATGTATGTATACATGATTAATCCATATTTTTATGTCTTTCACTCATTTTTGCTAAGATGCTCATCAATCTGTGTTGCTCAAGTGTCTGTAGCATACATAAAAAAGTTAATATAGACTAGAAACACAAATGATTAATTAAAATTATTAATGGTTCCAATCGAATTATAGGTTAAACATAATTTAATATCTATCACTCAATTCAGTCTTGTGCTTAGTAAATTTGAAGTACATTCATTAGATTTTCTTATTGTTGGGATGCTTTTATGACTTTGTCAGGTATGTAGGATGTGCAATACAAGGAAATACGTACGTATGAATGTAAGACTATTACTATGTAGTGAAACAGAAATTTTTTATTGTCTTGTTTCCTGGAACCTGCTTTCTGAGAAAATTAACTGTGTTACTAGTCTAGAATTAACGATGAAAATATATGTATAAAGCGAATAAGATATTTATGAACACTTGACACCTGGAGAAATAGCTACCTACTGTAATTTGTAACTCATAATGTTCTGTAACTGTTTCAGCAACGGGCCAGCGGTGAACAACACACCGCAGCAACAGAGTCTCAGCAACAACAACCAAGGCACAGCCGGCAATACAAATAACAGCATCAACAATAGTAGTAGCAATACCAGCAATAATAATAACAATACAGGAGTGATGGCCGCCACTAGCAGCGCGGCCCCCCCACCATACAGAGGAGGCCCCTGGGGCCCGGGCCCCCCACCCACACAGCAACAGCCCCGATACCCCCCACCCCCTCCGCAACAGACGCAGCCACAGTATCAGCCACAACAGCTGACACAGCATTCACAAGTAAGTTACAAGCTACTTTTTGCTAGAATTTATGAATCAAAGAACTTGGCAAACACTAGCAAAATGGAATTTTTGCCCACTCTAGGATCCTTCGAAATCCTAGATGCCATAAGGTATTTGGGACTAGATGGCTTTCTTTAACTAAACAGCATTATGCAAGCAAAGTAAGGGGAGTATAATAGACCTTATAGACCACAGTGGATAATAAACACCATCTTATAAGTCACAGGTTTATCTCGTTAATTGACAGAATTGCAACTTGACTTCTTGTTTGTTTTTTTACTAGCTAAATTTACAAATCATGATTTTACTTTCAGTTCAATAACAGTCGGGTACCGACTGCAGCATCGCCAAGCAACACCACATCGTCTTCTTCTTCCGCAACTGGCAGTCAGTCGGGCACGATGAGCACATCACTGTCCAACCCGGCTACCAATAATGGAGGGGCTCCTCAGGAACAGCTGAGCAGGACTAACCTCTACATCAGAGGGCTGTCTGCTACCACGACGGATAGAGATCTCGTCATTATGTGCCAACAGTCAGTATAGAGGGTTTCACTCCATCCAAACTAATAACTACCAAAAACTGTTTTCTTGTACAATCTTTGCAAATTTGCCACAATTTTCATATAATATATAGTACCTACCTCAGGAATGTCTACATTATTCTAAACTTTATTGTCTTTATTAAGAGTTGTATGTATAACACTAGATTCAGCTCACTTATTTTTGTTATGTTTAACATATTTCCTGCATCTTCATTATGGGGTAATACTGCTAAAAATATTAATAACTTTTTTTTGAAATGTGCAATATTGCATACTTCAAGATTCAATACCTTTTCCATGAATACTAAAATCTCCTTTCGATATATATTTTGAGTCTCTTTTTTTTGTTTCTTCATAAACCATATTATGGATTGTCCTCTCTATGTATGCCTTTGAGTTTAGTTGGGGAGACCTACATGAGGTGACCACCGATGCAGCCAAACTGGCTGAGAAATTTATATTGAATCTAGGGTCAGGATGCCAAATGCATTTTAAAAAATGTGTGTTTCTTTCATGGAAGAACATCTTGTGGTGTCCTTGATCTGTACTCGCTACATATATTTATACTGTATCATAGTTTACCATACAAACTAAGCAGTATTATTTGATGCAGTATTTTGGTTAATTGTTGTAGTATTTTAGTTTAATTTTTGAAATATATCACTTAAAATCGATTGATATTAAACAATGCTTTTTACTTATTTTTGTACTTAACAATAATCAGCATATTTTGCTCCTACGACACCTACTAAAAATTGATAATCCAACGTATACTTTTATTTTGTATTGCTCCGATATACCTAGTATTAGTAATGTATTAATAATGAAGATCAACCTTATAGCTGTCTAAACCTTAACAGTATCTCCCGCAAATGGGATAATCCAAGTGTAATAGTTATTAAAAACATCAAGGATTAAACAAATCTTATTAATTTTCTTTTAGTGAAATGTTAAAATTACTTGACGATCATAGATTTTTAAAGTTTTTCATTTGTCAACTCTTAAAAATCCCTCCTCCTGTCTTCGTATACCCTTCTTCATACTCCTCAACCACAACCTACCAGTTGTTCTCAACCCCTTCCCTCTCTCACAACCTCCTTACTTCTATAATCTTGCTTGTATATTTAGTTTTAGATAATCATTTGATTATGGTGGCCATCTCCGCCAAAACTGTCATTACGAGATTTTAACCAAATATAGATCATAATTGTCATAATCTGTATGTGGGAACGACACTACATTATGTCGATTTTTGGCTCAAGTTTTTAGTTATTGTTACGCTATTATTGATTGCATATTTTTTTGCACTTTATTTTGTGATATCCACAAATAAATGGTGTTCCATTTGTGTTAAAGCAAAACAACGCTTTTTTCATAATATTGTGTATATTTAGAACGAAGTGAGAGATATTATGGTTAATAGCGATCATTTACAATCATTTTTGGCAGTAAATTTGTATTAACATATTTGTGAGAAGCGTCTTGAAAACACTTAGAACAGCCATACTGAAAAATGGCGTCTCGTGACATTGTGTATTTTCGCTCCAGCATACAAATATGTATAGTAAACGCCCACAACATAAATCAGATCATAGATTTGTTTAATATACTAGAACAAGATGATATTTATAGGAGATTTAAGTTGAGCGATATTAATGAAATGTTTTTTCTAAGCCACTACTTCCACACACACAGTAGCTCCATGGTAATTCTCTGTTTAATTGTAAATCTCTATAGTGTTTTGTGTGTAACTCGTAGAGAAAGTTTTAATTTCTACTGTTTTTATTTTATAATTGTCTATGTTCGTTTGTCTCTGATCTTTTATCTTTTGTCTATGAGGTTGTACACAGAATCCAAAAAAAATTTTCAATACCTGATTGTTTTTTCTTTATTTTTCTGATTTATAAAATATATCTTTCTATTTGTACGATAACAGTGTCTCCTATAATTGGAGCAAACAATTGATTTACTTCATGTAATAAATATGTAAGACATTCTCAATGTGCCAATATAAATAAGTCATTCAGGATGAGTAACATAGCTCTGGCGCTGAGTAGAAGATATTTTACAAACACCCAGGTTCGATTCCCGGCTAGGGCATGAAGAATGATCTTTTTTAGATTGTCCTGGGTCTGGGATTTACATGTATAATATGTGTTTAGTGCATTGTAAATATGTGTATCGTCGTGTTAGTACCTACCCATAATACAAGATTGATTGATATCTTAGTTTGGGTCTAGCTCGATCCGTGTGAATTGTCTATGTATGTTATGTTATGTTAACCCACCTTTTAAACGACATTCAAAAACTTATTGCCGGGATTTCCATTTCCTATTTGGGGTCATAACAACATCAGAAAATAATACAGTTTTACGGATTTGCGTACAACATTTATATTTTGATTTCATTATAGAATTCATTATAATTTTTTTTCACGTTCATTTATTTTCTTCTGTCATTTGTTTATCTGCCTGTTATTTTATTATACATCACTCACACACATATGCACCCATTCATTCTTTCACTGTATTGCTTACAGGGAAGGAAATATAATGTTTGTTTCTTCCACTGACGTAGCCAGCAAATTATGCATGTAATGATTATTCAAAAAATTGATATTTTGAATCGGCAGTTTGCCTTATTATCAAGTCAAGAATATTAAGAATTTGCAATACTTTTGTACAAATTTGAGAATACCAGGTGTTAGTATACAAAAACTTTGAATTTGTGTTTGACTTCTGGGTGAGTCGTGAAGTTTTCTGTCCGAATTTTTACATTCAAAGTTTGGGTATACACTGTCTCAATGAAATTGAGATATCACTGGTTACCTGGGCAAAATGACAATAGATTTATATTCCATTTAAGACACCCCCCACAAGGGCAGCCAGAAGACTAACTGCATGTAACAAACATATAAGTCGCCCTCTCCATGCCAGTAAAAATTAGACATGTAAAGATAAGTTTGCCAACTATATTCACATCTACATACTGTAGAGACTTTTCATTTTTTTAAGTCAAATATTTTGTACAGGACACTTCACACTTTTGCAAAAGAGAGTAGGAGACCAAAATAAACAATCAAAATATTTCTTTCCCTGTTGCAATCACTAGAAATACCACTGACAATGTTACAGTATAAGTTATCATAGAATTACGATGTTGTTATATTCATTGATATATAACCATTGTTATTATGTTGCATATAAACATACTGTTGATGTATTCCAGGTACGGTACTATTATATCAACCAAAGCAATCCTGGACAAGAACACTAATAAATGCAAAGGTGAGCGTCATCGACGATATAATATTTGAAAAGTTTTTTACAAGATTTATTAAAACCTGTAGTTTGAAATGTTGTAATGAAGTATCTTAAGAACTTTGAGAGATGTTCTGCCCATCAGACCATGGCTGTACAGCCTGGAAAAAGTTTGTAGATATATAACGCTAACCATCAAAACCTGAGATCTTACGTTACACAAGAAGGTTTTTTTTGTGTGCCGTCCTGTTTAATTTTTATTTATTTATATACTTTTAAAGTTAAATGAGCATATGACCTCTTTCCTCAGGTATTTAAATTAAATAGTAGAGTAAATTAAATTAACCAGTGGACAAACTTCACGTAAAGAATTTACAGCTCGTCTTCTTTGTGCCTCCATAAAAAAATAATAAAACGTCATGAACCAAAATAAAAAATTACGCACAATTTATTTTAAGTACCTTTCACAATTTGTTTTATGTTCAACAATATATTTATGTCTCTGTTTATTTGTTTTTCAGGCTACGGTTTTGTAGACTTTGAGAATGTGAACTCTGCGGAAGCGGCCGTGAAAGGTCTTACGGCCAAGGGGATACAAGCGCAGATGGCTAAAGTGGGTATCTGGTTGCTGCGTAGACCCATCACTGTACGTTGTGCATGCAAGTAATATTAATACTAATTACACTATACAAATGCAGACAGAACAATCAACAATACAATAAATAGGTAACAACCAGCCAAGAATACAAAATGTAACACAAACACACACAGCAGTCGACAATATAATAGACAGCACATACAAATGTCAATCAACAATACAATAACCAAGGTATACAACAGTCAGACAACAATACCATGGACAATACATACAACAGTCAATCCACAATACAATGGACATCATATACAACAGTCAGTCAACAATATGGCAATACAATAGATAAAATATACAGCTAACACTGTCCCCAAATACTGACAAAACAGACATTTATAATTACAAAACAGATTTAGTGTGATTTTACTGTCCTTGACACTTATGAAACACGCTTTGTCTTAACTTTTACTGACATTTATGTACACTTGACTGAAGACAAAAAAGTTTTTTTACTCACATTTATACAGTCTCTAAAATTTTTAATGTTTTCGTGCAATAATTTGATTGATTCTCATAAAAATATTAATTTCAGGCTACTTAATATAAAGTTTATATTTTCAAATAACATTTTTATATTTTTTATATAACATATTTACTGACTCGTTATAATCTTTTTGGTTAATTTTTACTGATCTTTATGTTTGATTGTATTTACATGTTAAACATTGATTACGTTTGACTATTGAACATTGATTATATTTTACCTTTTAATGACAAACTTTGACTTCATTTTTCATTTGACTGTTAGAAATTGATTAAATTTTACATTCTTATCACAATGTTGCATAGACAGCTAGCATGTTTATTACATGCAGCTAGTCTGCTGGCTATCCCACTTGTGGGATATGCCATGATGGTATAGATAGATAATTAAAAACTTTGACTGCAATGACATTTGACTGATAGAAATTGACTAAATTTTACATTTGAATAACAAACATTGACTGCATTTTACACCTAACTTACATTACACACGCATACACATGTTAATAGTAATTACATTTGCTAACATCCATCTGGCATAACATACGCAAGCATTACACAAATACACGCAGTACATGTACGCATTACATGCACTTACTACACAACATTAACACATACAAATATACAAACAATTTCTTTCTGCTTTCTTCTCTGAGTTTTCTCATTGCTCAAATTGTCAACATTTTGTTTACAGTTTGTTCAAAATATATTTTGTAACATTTTTAAAACATAAAATTGTTTGACAAATAGGTCATCAAATTATCTTTGATGATAGTGAATTTTTCTAAGGTATTTAAAATTTATAGTATTGGTAATTATGGGAATTTTGGAATGTGAATTTTAATTGTTCCAATTTTAAAAATGAATTAATTTGTTCAATAAAGCCATCCAATTCTTTGAAATCTTCATAATATTGTTTAGAAAGCATTACATTATAGTTTTTAAACAATTTGGTTTAAATTTTGTTGAAAAAAAATAAAAAAAATAAATAACTGAAGTGATTTAGTTTAGAAGGCTATTGTATTTCGTCCTTATAAAAAAAATGTGTAGTTGATATTTTTTAATCAAGATTAAAGGAATTAAAAAAGTATGATAAATATATTTATGGGAAATTTTTAGTTTATTGCGATTAAGCGTAATATGTTGACACATTTGAGCAATATTTTGAAAACGCTTGCTAATCAATATTACTTATGTATACTACCTATCGTCCTTTGTATATTATAAAGGATTGTGGTCTGCTTAGTTTATTCCGATTAAACTCTGTTGTATATTTTCTATTCCTTCCTGTGTCTTACTGTCCCCACCTTTACCAACATCTCTCCCAATGTCCGCACTGTCTTAACATGTGCACCGATATTACCAATTCATTCCAAATTTTGAGAATGTTTATCACAAGTGTTATTGGCTCGATCCGACTTCTAATGTTTGTTTTATCTCAGATTTTACCGATTTGTACCAACTTTTACATATGTCTTACCCAATTTGTCCCAAAATTGATCAATTAAGCTTAAAATTTACCAATGATTGTCCCAGATGTTACCAAATGTTTCCAACATAACCAATGTTTAGCCTGAATATTAACTATTTATCATAACTCTCACCAGTGTTTTCCCTGTATGTTTCTGATTGGTTCCAAATTTTACCCATGTTCGTCACAGAATTACAAATTGGTCACAACTTTTACCAACGTTTGTTGTTTATGTTACCAAATTATTTCAACTGTTACCAAGTCATCCCAAGTTTTACCATTGTTTATCCCAAATGTTACCAAACCATCCAAAATTTCACCTGATCACCCCTTGAGACGCCTGCATGAATGTGGTGAGGTATATATATTACAATACGAGGCTTACATCTCTCCAATACTATCGCGCTTATGATGCGTTGTGTCTGTCATCTTTCTCGCCTTCGTGTTTTGTATCAATGTGATTTAGTTTAATTTACAATATTTTAATTTTGATTTGTACATTAAGGTGCGGGGCATTGTAGATTACAATATGAAAGGAATTGGTTAGTGATGTTTTTGTAAATAAATAAACAATCTCTCATATGGTGTTAGGAATTTAGTACTACAATGTTGAATTAATTTATGGCTGTGTTTAATATTACAAAATTCCAACAGTCATAGATTGAATATTCAGTTATGAATAGATATAAAAATAATTACCTACCTCGAGTGTAAAAAAAATTTAATTCATGTTAGTCACATGTAATACGATTTACAACAATTTAAAAAATCAATTAAAAAAAAGTTAATCAAAATTCTTGTGTCTTAAAATGTTAATAAGTGCTGGTATTCTGTTTTCGATTATCCCTTTTGGAAGTTATAAATATTACCGTTGTGCAACCAAATGTTTGATTTATAAAACAGTCAAAAAAGATTTCAAAAAATTAAAATTTTACTCTTTTTGTCGTATACATTTGGGTGAAGACTCTGCTATCACCTTTGCACATCGGATAAGCTTCCCACGAAAAAACAAATGATCTTTCGTCTATCGAGATGCATGTTGGTTTCCGGATGTATTTCATGAGCAATTTTGGATTACAACTGTCACTAAATTTTCAAAGTTGCTTCTTTATTATGTTGCAAGATAAATTTTGACTAAACTCGTATTGTTTAGATGGAATAAGTACGTCATTAGCAAGATGCGAATTAAAACAAAGCAAATCACTTTAAAATGAGAAATATTACAAAATTGTACATACTCTATATTACAATTAAATGTCAATTAAAATTATTTACAAATTGTATTTGGGTATTATTCAAAGCGTAGATCAACAACAGAAATACATTTTTTTTAAATATTTTTTATTGTGAATAAGGCATGATGTATGTTGTTTGGTGTTTGTCTATGATACTCCCGTCGTCTCGCTCTATTCCCTTATCCTATATCTCTCTCACACACACTCTCTATCTCTCTCTCTCTCTCTTTATCAATCTCTCTGTTGAATTATTGAATGAATATAAAAAGCAATATAAATGAAATAAGCAAGATTTCAATGACTTTATAGAGACTTTAATGTATGAAGCAAGGCAGAAATGAAATGAATTCTATTATTTGAATCAAAGTTTCATCACTACTTTTACAACACACTATGATATATTCTCTCTCTGTATGCCTCTCTACCTACCCTTTGATTGATTATTTACCTTGTAAAGTAATATATAATATTATAATTGTTTGTACTTATTACCTACTAACTAACTTAATCATTGGTAAAGTAAAAAAATCACAACTTTACATCGTAATTAAAATTTTGTTATTATTATTTTATTTAGCCGAAGCGAACACAGCCGAAATCTCAAACGAAATCTTGTCGAAAATATTACTTATATTTTTGTAAAAATGTTTCTTTCTTTTATGTGTTATAGATATTTTTAAATAATAGCATAATATAACTTCTTGTATGATACACAGTTTCTAACAATATGCTAACAAAAATATTTTCAAAAGTAAAGCCACTATTTTTATTTTAAAGTGTAGGGATAATGTGAATAATAGTTATTTTTCATACTCCAAAATGATTAGCAGTGTACACGTTAGATCTGCGAAGGAATAAGTGGATTTTTTCTCCCAATATTTTTTTTCCGTTACGAGTTGCATTTTGTTTGAGAGATTAACTGTGTTTGTACGATTTATTTATTTATCATAATTATTATTGTTGATAAAAAGAAGTTGTTTTGACATTAGTAGAAGAGTGCTGATACATTTTGGATTTGTCAGTTATTGTATGTATTACTATATAATATATCATATTATTAATATAAATATTACCTAGGTTTTTATGTATTTAATTATATTTTGTAAATAATTCCATTTAATTCAGTCACACCAAATGACATTTTTATTATTGTATTAATAGTTCTGTATTTATTACTGTTAAATTAGTGAAGTCTGAGAAATAGAGTACAAATAGTGTTGTAGGAGAAGAGTGTGTTATAAAAACTGGCGTATAAAGAAATGATTGTAAAAAAATACAGGGGAATAGGCATGAATGAGGATAGGGTAACTAAGAAAATATATATGGCTGAGAGAGTGGATGCTCAAACACGTGTTTGCCCAAGGATCAAGTGCTAGACTACGTAGTTCAGATCCTACATGGTGGAAATGTATCGCATATATCAGTTAAATAATCATATATTGACATATTTGTTTGTTCGAAATGTATGAATTTCATGGAATAAATAATAATATGTTAGAAATTATCTATGGTAGATGTTGTCTATATGAGAGATGTTTGTCTATGGTGACAACTGATGACAGCTTGTGTGTGAGTGAGAGGAGAATATGTAAATAGCAGCAGTGTGACAGAGATGGAAAAATAAGAAAAAATGGCAAACTGAATGATAGGAAATAGCAATGATTAGGTTAGGTTAGTATACTATTTAAAATGTGTATCAATAGGTATAGAACCGTCTAGCATTTCACCCCTTCTGCCTGGTATACAAGGGATACATAGATAGAATTAAGTAGAAAGTAAGCGAGTCCATTATCTTTTTTAAGTGATCTTTATGGTTGTATGTCATTATACTACGAGTGCAAAGTAAAGGGTTACAGTTATCATTCAGATAAAAAGTTTTTAAAGACTTACAAACAGTAGTAGTTTATTGATAAATCTAAATGAAAACATTACAATTCTAGATCCCAACACAATAAATACAATATTGATTTGTTGAATCACACTATAGATTAGTTATTGTTTGAAGTATTGTAACATTAAGATGCATTATATTTTGTAGAATAAGGGTATGTGCAGCATAGCAAACTTCTTATTAAGTGTGTCCAAACTGGCGCCATGAATTAATTAATGTTTTTTTCTTTTATTATAAATGTAGATAAAAGAGATTTTTTTTAGATTGATAATGACCTCATAAGTCAAAAGAGGTCTTTCTCGCGTCGTTTTATCTATTGTAGAAGGAAACACTTTAAGGAAACACAAAAAAAAACTTTAATTTACTCGCTTTAAATAAAACTCTTGCTCTTTTTCTTTTCTTTGTTTACAAAAAAATTAAAAGAAATAAAATAAAATTAGTTCGTTTTGTTTATACCTCTCATTTAGATAGGAGCTTTTCGAATTTCTTAATTAGTTTAATTTTTATTTTTATCAGTAATACAAAAGTGGTTGTTTAACCTTTATTTTAAGTTGCATTTAAAAACATTTCAAAAAAGATGGGTAAATAAATAAATTTTATATACTAAAAAAATTATTCACATTTGAGTACATTTTACATAAGTATGTTAACCGGCCTAAGCCAATTCCGTAGCATCGTTGTCCCATTTTTGCCTCCCAGAAAGAGTTTGCAAATTCTACTGTGTTGCGCATTGGTGAGTTGTGCAATTATGGTGAGAGGTCTAAAGATAGTAAAAAGGTCCATTAAATTTCTACACGAACAGAAATATTTACCTATTAATTATTTTCGCCTTTTGCTTCTGTGATATAACTAAACGTAATTGATGTTGTGTATTTGCTATATGTTACATAATATATCAAATGTTTTATGTTTCTCTCTCTCTCTCTCTATATGTATATGTTCTCTCTGCGACAAAAATCTTTTCTTCAGCTGCTAATTAATTTAATCCAAATCAATATGCTGTATTTATTATGATGTGTCTCAGTGTCGTGATGTTTTTATTTTAATATTAATAAACAATTAATTTAAATAATATTTATTACTTATACATTTATTTTAACTTTCAATAGCAGTCCATTTTTCAGCTGTATTTACTGACAGATTTTATTTTGTTTAATCAGGTAATTATCCTTATAAATATACAATGGCGTCCTAAATTACAACTACTGATTGAAGGAATGAGTATAATTAACAACTTTTTTTTTAACATTCATGCTTCCTCTCACAATCAGTTTATCAAATCCTCTACCATTTTTTGAATATCGGTGACCACATTGAAGCTGGGAACGAACAAACATGTGTTTTCGTTCTCCTTCCTTCTCTTTAATCAGTATATGAAAGGAAAAAGAGATAAAACGATTCATTTGATCTCTTTTTTTTTTGTCTATATGTACGATGAGATGAATAGAGAGAAAAGAATATTTGTTTGTTCTTTCATAATTTTTTGTTTGTTTATAAGGCATCTTGAGATATAGTGTCTTAAACCTGCATTTTATTTTTTGTCAAACATATTTGTGAGTCATATTTTCATTATTTGTTCTTATGTTCTTGTAAATTGGCATAATTTAATTTTAATATTATGGCATCAAAAACTGCAACATTTTTTAACAAAATTCATCATATCATCTGATAAAATAGACTGCCGTTGAGTAAATTCTCATTAAATAAACCCTATTAAATAAAAAAATAGAAATTTACATCGAAATATAAAAAAAAACTTTAGTACCTATATCAATATTATATATCATGTATAAGAGCGCAAAGCATGCTTGTAGATACAAAAGCATAATTTAATTACATAATTACAAATTAATTACAATGCATTAATTATTATCGTAATCTTACATTTTGTAATCTAATTAATTATTACATTGTATTTATCGTTGTTCCGAAGTTGTAACATTAGCCACATAATCAAACATGTAATCGGAACATAGCTTTCGTATTGTATTATCTTTGAATAATATCTTTACAAATAATAATAATATCGTAAGCTTATAGCTTCAGTATTAATAATTATTATTGTTGAAATAATATTGTAATCGTTGATTTTCGATTTGCTGATCGATTATTTAATATTACTACATATTATATTTAGTAAGCGCTTTATTATAAGTACCTAATTATTACATATCCGATTACTTATTATATTACTGTCACACAATATTATTATATTACAATAATCAAAGTGCTTTTTTATTATAATGCATTGCTTTGCGGATCTTAGCTACTATGATATATTGCTTATTTGATCGAGTAATAAATTGTTGAATTACTTCTTTGACTATTGTAATCGGACGACTATAAATCTCATGAAGTTATGATTTTTATGTGTCGTTCTGTAATGCCGCGCTTTTGCACTTTGTATAAATTTTGAAATAAGATGTTGTGAGATTGTCGAAACTCAAACTTCTAATGTTAATGTTTTTGTGATGTAATTTTGTATTAAAATTTAATTTAAATTTAATTTTTAGTTTATAATTTTTCGTTGATCGTCTAATTGATTAACTTGTGATGAAATAATGGAAATTTGATTTAAAATGTGTGCTTTTATCAATAATTTTTTGTGTAGTAAAAAGAAAATTGAGATTTGTCCTCTAATAAATAATAAAAAAAAACTTATTTTTAAAAATAAATGTAACTGTTAGTGCACATAACTAATGTTTCTAAGTAATTTTGTTTACTTTTTATAAAATTATTATTTTCTGTGATGTAACTAACACACAAGAGGTCCTTTCAGCGCTATAAAAGTGAGTTACATCGGTGCTAAAATGAGTGATTGAAAATATACAATCTTACAACTCAATTTTTTATAACAAACTATTGTTGATTTTATGATGTTAAACAATAATGACAAATAATTTTACTTATAGTGTTTAAAAACTTTGTCCTATCATTGTATTTGTAAAAAGTTCATAGTTTATTGTAGAATTGTAAAATTAAATTTAAAGTAGAATTCATTCCACTAAAATGTTTCTAGATTTACTTACAATAAAAACTAGAATAGTTTATAATTATATCACTGATAATAGCATTTCATTAGTTTTGATTTTAAATCTTCATTTATGGCTTCTATAATAAATTTTCTAAACAGAATTTTAGTTGTTAAATCTTGATAGTTTAGTGAAAATTTCAGTGAGAACTTAGGAGCAATTGAAACTCTTCCAATTTCAAAGTTGAAAATGGAAGCTTTTACATTTTTCTGTTATTCCCACGGAAATTTTTTCTGGTAAAAATTAAATCTAGAATTCTGTTCAGAAGTTTATTAAATTTAGAAGCCATCAGTGACGGTTGAAATTAGAAAATATTCAGTTTTAGAACATAGTCCCCGATTAATTCTTTACTTAATTTTTCCCTACTAATTCACTCACGTTTTAGTTAGAATCATTGTTCCTAAATAAAAATTAACTAGAAATAATATATAGACAAGTTGTTTTAGACATATAATGTAAATAAATTTAATATATTTTTATTGGATGTAGATTTTATAATAATTAAAAAGGTGATAGCTAGTTTGTCAGTGAAATTAATATTGTTTAATCTTAAGGTTTGGTGCATAGTTTGATAAGGTTTTTGATATTTTAGAACTATGTATTTTTGAAACATTTAGGGACTTTAAGAAAGAAATGGATGTAGAGAATAGTGGTTCGATTCCCGCTCAAAATAAATCCAAGTAGATGTATTTTGGAATTCTATATTCTATTATTTGTAATTTTTAAATAAGCTACAACAATTCTGGGTTTGATTCCCAATTGTGACAGATTTGTATCTAAAAAAAATAATCTATAAAGAATGTTCGATTTCACTATTCGTAAATTTCGTTGTTGAAATCATAAACAAACTGTATAATTTAAGCTGTCAAATATCAAATAATGGCAATACTTTTATTTCATTAGATTATTTAGTTTGTCTATGTTTTCTATGACCAAAATAAATTACATTTAGGATTTTAAGTTTTACCCTTGGAAACTCCACCCAAAGATGACACAGCTAAAAGTGGATTTACAGAGAAATTGAATATCTTTAGTTTGTAAGATTTTTAAACAAGAAACATGGAAATGTCAAGCATTCTGACATTCTGAAGATTGACATTCTGAATTTGAATTCAAAATGACAGATTGATGTCGCCATTTAAAAAAAATAGTGTTAAATAAAAATGGAATCAGCACCCAACGATAAAAAAACAAAAGAGTTTTACATACTTTTCTTTATATACATTCAGCAAATACATTTTGAAATATGAAGATTATGAATTAAAAATAATATGTATTTTGTTTCATTTGTACATATTGAGTTTTGTTTGTGGGATAGCAACAGAATTAACTCTACATAATGAAAAAACTGAGTCATTTCAGTTTTATAAAAATATGACTTTCAAGAAGGTATCATATATCATCAATGATGTTTTGAAGATTTGTAATGTCTTGCGCTTTATGTTTTTAAATTTCCTACCTTTCATAAAGGACGCTTGAAAACGTGATTATGAAAAAAGTGATAATGATGAAAGGCTATTTATCGTATGATGATGAAATAAGTAAATAAAAATAACTTACATCAATGACAAGTTATTTTACATTGCAATAAATTCATATGAAATACAATCAATATACAGAGGGTTTTCGTTCATCCCAAAAGTGCAATCTCTTCCAAGTAACCTAAATTTAATTAATTTATTTATTGGACAACATTAAATTGTCGTTTACGTGCCAAAACAACCTCAAGGACACCTCATCAATTTACAATTCATCAATTCTAGGACTTGTTATCTTTACAATCTTTGACACAAAATTTATTATGTCGAAAATGAAGTTGTATTAGTTTCGATTCGAGTTTTGTGTTTCAAAATGTTAAGCTGACAATTATAAAAATTTAAACATAGTTCACTCAATATTGGGTGTTGCCATAAACATGAAAATATTTCTAAGATTTTTCAGTATATTTTGTGTAGCACATTTCTGATTTATTTTCTATTTGCATTGACAACATAGCAACAAGAGCAGGATCCTACAAACCTGTACATGGCCAATCTTCCACTTCACTTCAAGGAGAATGACATGGACAATCTGCTGACGAGATTTGGACCGGTCGTCTCCACGAGGATATTGAGAGATCCTTTTGGACAGAGCAAGGGAGTCGGCTTCGCAAGAATGGAGTCCAAAGAGAGATGCGAGCAAATAATACAGGTAATTCACCCATCCAGAATGTCTTTTTTGCCATAGAAAATCTTTCCTAATATATGACATGAATATTGTTCTTAATATTTACCATGGACTATAATTCGTAATTTTAATATAGCATGGCAAGATGGAAAAATTACTACACAGTGATAATTTTGAAACTACACATCATCCTAGTATTTTATATCGTTTTGTTAACACTTATATAATGATGATGTACAGAAAGAAAAAATAAATAAATAAAAATTCTGCTATTATTATGTGCAGATGTTTAATGGCAAGGCGTTGGCCGGCGCTAAGGAGCCACTTCTAGTGAAGTTTGCAGATGGAGGCAACAAGAAGAAATCCCAATACAAGACTCCAGAGAGGACATGGCGTGAACAGTCAGACTCTCATCAAATCATCTGTGTAAGTAGCATACATCTTAACCTTCTCAGCATCTCCCTCAAGTGGGGTATCCAGTGAATTTGCATGTAATTTTAATTCATCACAAATAACTACTACTACTATACCATCACGGCATATCCCACAAGTGGGGTAGCCAGCAGACCAGCTGCATGTAAGAAACATGCAAGCTGTCCTCTTCGTGCCAATATAAAATCAAGACATTCAGGATGGGTGGCAAACCTCATCGCTGAATTTAAGATGTACACTCAGTGTCTCCCACTCTTCTCTGTAAGTTTTCGAGTGTCCTGTAAAAGGCAGGTGTTCGAAAAAATTAAGACATTGTACAAATAAACAGAAAATTTGAAATAACATTAAAAGAGAAGGAGTTGCGCATATCTCTTGATGATTATTTCTTTTTAGTTATACATACATATGTGACACATATTTTAATGTTTTTTTAGAGTGTCGCTGGTAGTGGTGCTGTTTACGGTTGCGCTCCCGGCTCTGAGCTAAGTGGCATATACCGTGGAGGAGTGGGCAGTGTGTACTACCCTGTGGGACCCCACTGGGTGCCCAGTCCATACCCCATTTTGCAGTCACATATACCTGGGCATCCTATGGAAACTGTAAGTGTATTGAGTCTAAAAAAATACTTTAATTAATTGATTAGACGTATAATATGGTCCACTTTTGTATTAGCAAGTTTGGCATTTGAGTGATTTGGGATCAAAATTGAACAAATGCAACTAAATAGACAGAAATATTCTTCGCATTGAATTTCATAAAATTTTTTGAACGAAATTTTAATTATTTACTGACTGAAATGTTCAAATCGACTGATATTAAACCATAGTATTATTAAAAAGTTGTTTAAAATTTTCTTAAATGTATGTAAAAAAATATTGTTGGCATTTTCAAATAGGTTCCTTTCTTAAATTTGTTCTCGAATTCTTGCGTAATTCAAAGATTTTGTTGGTATACATTGTATATTAATGTGTGTGTGTGTGTTGTAGTGCACCATGGCTCTGCCCACTCAGCATCAGCCCAGTGTACAACCAACTCCTCCACCAGTCCCGTGCTCCATGCAGACAGTTAGTATCATCTCAATAAACTCTCTATCTCTCAACACGCTCACCTCTGAACTAAATAAATTAATTACTCTTTGGTTCAATATTTAAATGACCCTTGTTCTGAGATATCCTTGTATTTGATAATTTTATATTTTTAAATAAAATGTTTAAACTTGAATCACTATGTTTATTTGTTACATTAATTAATGTAATTAATGTAACTGATTTATTAATTAATGTAATTAATGTAACTGATTTATTAATTAATGAATCACTATGTTTATTTGTTACATTAATTAATGTAACAAATAAACATAGTGATTCAATTTAAACATTTTATTTAAAAATGTCTAGAAATTGTTACATAGTAAATGCCTCTAAAATAAGTGAAAAAGATAATTTTATCTTTCAAATCCAATAATATGTATTTTTACACCAAAATGTAATGTGGTGTTCTCACTTTGGCGAATATCGCTAGGGCAGCAAAATATCGCCAGCCATTTGAACCGTGTGAACAAAATGACAGCTAGTCTGAAACGATAAAAACCAGTAGAAACGATATCGTCTCGAGTTGACCACCTTCCAACTTTCTCGGCCGATTGAACGATTTGCTTATGCGCAAATCGTAAAAGCTTTATAACCTATAAATTTTATAATGTTTCCCGCTTCGTGACAGCTGTTATCTTTTTTGTTGATTTGTGGCGTTTGTTTCCTTAATTAAAAGGCGCCTTATAACCTCTACTATAACATTTTCGGCTAAAAATAAACACTTCGCGATCTCCATCTCGACGCCATTTTGAAAACAGTGTCAAAATCAAAGCGCATCTGACAGATCGTTTCTATATCGGTGGACTTGTATGAACAGGTGTGACGATCAATGGGCATACGGCGAATTTTGTTTTTTTGCCTGGCGTTACATTTTGAAATTCGGCTGGCGATATTCGCCAAATGTGAACACCCCATAAGGCTATTAAGTATCACCCTTAGTAATAATACATAGGTAATAGCCTTAATGGCTAGGTAATTCCTTACACTTGGGTGTTATATTTGCCAAATAGGGAAGTTAATTGCTTTGGGATAAGGGTCACTCTGAGGGCCCATTGAAATATTGAACCTTAATAAACCCAGAGACATCTGTTGGGGAAATTGCATACTAAACATTTGACAAATAGTATATTTTATACTATTACTACTACTACTACTACTATACCATCACGGCATATCCCACAAGTGGGGTAGCCAGCAGATCAGCTGCATGTAAGAAACATGCAAACTGTCCTCTTCGTGCCAATATAAAATCAAGACATTCAGGATGGGTGGCAAACCTCATCGCTGAATTTAAGATGTAAAATGTCTTATTTTTTTCGAACACCTGCCTTTTACAGGGCACTCGAAAACTTACGCAGAAGAGTGGGAGACCAATTCTTTACCGGGTGCTCCACGGGATTTTACTTTTCGGGCCCGGACTTTAGACTTCACTTATTATTATTTGTGCCTTTGATATAATAGAGTTGCTTTAGTTACATTTTTGACAGATTTAATTCATTAGGGCAAAATTTTGATTGCCGTGAATTGTGATTGGAGAAACATCATTTGCGTTTTATTGGAAATCATCATCATCGCATCTCGCCCTCAACACTCCTCTCGGGAGCACAGAGCAGAAACCAGCCATTTATTGGAAATGGTCATGCAAAAAGAACGATCTTTTGCCTTCTTTTCAAAATTATTATTCAAAGATCAATATTTTTGGTTTTCCTTTGGAAATTATCGTCCAAAAAGAAGATCATCTTTCGCCTTCTATTGAAAATGATCATCCATAGAAAAACATTTCACAATTTCTATTGAAAATGATCATCCAAAAATCAGCATTATCACCTTCTATTGAAAATGATCAAAGACCATATTGTATTTTCAATACTTATTCAAAGGAAATAAAGTCTTAAGACCTTTAATATTGATCATTAGTATTCCCGTTTTTAGTAAATTACACTTTCTGCTACAAATTAGTTTTGCCCGATTGTAGGCGAATGCTGTTTGATTGCTTCAATACATAACAGGGATTTAATGTTTTGAAACAATTTAGATATGGGACGATAGTTATTTTTGATATATGGAAATTCAACGTGTTGTTAATAATGTTTATTGTTTTGATTTCTAGGAGGCGTACGGTGTTCCCGTGGGTCGTGCGGGTGATAGGGGAGTAGCTAGTATGGGAGTGGGACTTGTGGTGCCTGAGCAGCAGTTTTTACCACATCATGCATTGCAACTAGCTCCAGCGCAGGTAAAATTTCATTCTCTTAAATAAAGAGTCTAAAATGGAAAAAAAAATATCTTGCAATTTTTTATGAATGCCGATTAATTATTTTGTCATCTTACTTACAAATCATAATTTTATTATTCTAAACAGGGATGAGAGGCCCTATAGAGGATAATATTACCTCTCCAAATCTTTTCTATTCAAAGCTGAATGTAAAAAATCTCAAGACACAATCCAAACATTTTCTCAGTGAGTAATATTCTTGTGTTGTAAAGGGGAAGTAGGTAGTTGCAGAAGAAATCAAACATGGGATGTTTCAATTGAAAGTCCAAAACTTTACTATCAGGGTACCTCATTGTTTTAATCATTTTAGTGCTTTAGTACTCGTATTTAGCTTTAATCATTCATATTATTTGAAAAGTGCTAATGCAATTTTTTGCAATAAAAATCTGTTTTATATTAAAAAAATTATAAAAATTAACACAGTCTCAGATTATAATATGGATTAAAATAAACTCCCATCAATATGTCATGCAAATCAAGATACGTGCCCATATACGCACCGACAAATTCGCATTAGGGATTGCAGCGGAATCGCGCTCCTTTGCACTCTAACAGGATACTTATTGAAAGGAAAATCAAAGATATGTATCAGAATTATAATTTTTCTCCATATATTTACATTTTAAAATTTTTTCAGTACATAACATCGCACGGGTATGGTTATATGGGTGGCGCCGCTCCCCAGCTATTGCACCCCCTCCCTATAGAGGCCGATCACTCCACGGCTGCCTCTCCTGATGAGACCTATCAGGCCTACGCTACTAAATAAACAAACACATCAATACATTTATGGTATGTGAGATAACAAAATATCGTCGTTGCATATCCAAAAAGAGACATGTGCGCACATTTTTATTCAGGCATACTCTTTTAAAACTGTTCATTAAGGCATTAAAATTGTAGTTTGGACTTTTTATTGGCATGTGATATTATTCTTTAAGTATTGAATTTTAATATTTGATACTAAGAATCACTTTATAAAATGGTTATGATGTCATTATAAGTAGTTTATTCTAGAAATGTGAAAACATTTATGAATTCACATATCCCTTTTTGAATATACAACGACGATATTTAACATCCTAAGTGTCTTATTTTTAATGGCGCAAAGATTTCATATTTAAAATCATGTATGTGTGAATGGTTTGAATTTGACTTGTTCTAAAAGAGCACTCATTGTTACATTAAAATCGGTACTTAGATTCGATATTACTATTTATTATCGATATTCCTGAGATAAATATTTTGTTCCATAATTTTTTTAAAGATAAATCTGAATTTGGTATAAACTAAATACACCCAAGACACTCTCACGATGAGCGATATGAAGGTGGAGTAGTAAGTCGGCAGTGGGTGGAATCGAACCTGGATCTTTTGATTGAAAGTCTAAGACACTACTATCAGGCTTCTGACCACCTCTTCCACCTTTCTAATAATGATTTTAATGTCGTAATAAGCTGTTTGTTTGACGAAGATTTTACATTTAGATCTCCGTCGAGTAATTCAGTGGATAAGCTTTTTTATTATCTTGATTAATTAAAGTATTTTTTTTCAGATGATATTGTCATATTTCCCAGACGACTCGTGACACCGACACATCACATCACAGCACAGCTCTACACGACTGTCATCCCACATCACATTGGCAGAAATATAATAATTATTATTATTATAATACTTTATTATTTATCTATTTAACATTACATCTTATAATTTGTTCCCAAAACTCAACATTGGGCGAGTGTATTAAAAATATCAACATTAATATCTACGTCAACTTTATCGCATAAAATCGTATTTCCTCAGTCCAGATTTGAGTGAAAAAATTGCTGTATATTTGAGCATTTCCCTCGAGTATAAGGCGTTATCAGCAACTTCAATTGAGTGATGAGGTTTGATGTCTATTCTGAATATTTTTTTATCATACTAATGACACGGAGAAGATGATCTGTACGTTATGTGCAGAGGTCCTCTGAGTTCACTTGTGGAGTGTAGACAAAACGATTTCTTGAAATATTTATTTTTGAAGTGACAGTAATTTTGTTTATGCTCGCCCATGTTGGATCTTCCTTATTTCAGTTTAAACTTTCTGTTATTCATTTTGATCTATGTAATGATTTATATTTTTTTTTTCACAATGTAATTTTAATCTATAAAATAATGAGGTTTTAAAATTTTAATTTAATTATTTTCCTTAAATAAAGGTTACAATATTTCTTTCAATAAATAATATTGGATGCATTGTGATGTTCATTATTTGTTTATTTTTAAATACTCACATTTTTACAATTGCAGTAAAAATATTTCATAATAATAATAATAATGTGCTCAATACGTATGTGCCACATGGAATTTAATTTGTTTTTTTTTTTAATTTTAATTATTAAACGTTGCCCCGATGAAAAAACTTTTATTAATATATTTATTTAAAAAATTAAATCAATAAATGATAATTGTGTTGAGCATTCAAAACAAATTCCATAATATTATCTATTTATCCTAATTTTTTTAAAAGCATTTGACGTCAATAGGGAAGATTGTAGTGAATTTTTTATTAGAAAAATTCTTTATTTATTCAGAGTTTATTTAATTAAATTAAAATACTTAGATATAGTTTTTTTATATATATTTTTTGGGTTTATTAATTTATTTTTAAATTGTTTTTTAGTCTCAGATTTTCATAGTTTAATGTAAAATAATAAAAATAGATTATTTACTTAGTGTCTTTTCATTATTTTTAAATATTTTTTTTAAGAATCCACATTGTCGTCATGTGAAATTGTTTAGATGTACTTTTTTTTTGTTTTTCAATGTGAATGTTTAATTTAAGTTGTTTTTTTTAAATATAGTTTAGATGTTAAATATGTAAATATTTTTTTGTATACGAAATGCAACACTCAATTTTATGAAAACAATTTATAGTTGAAAGTTACTTTTTTACGATAATTGTCTTAAATTTCATAATCGTGCGTCATTTAATGACACAAAACGTCACTATGTAGCAGGCTGCCTGACATTTAATGACCGCATTGACAGATCTCTCACTTGATGACTGTCAATATCAGATCTCACTTAAATGGCTGTCAAATGCCAGGTCTGGCAATTCATAATTGACTGTTATTTTTGACAATTTACGTCACAACTGACATTAAATGACTGTCAAACTCAGATTAGGAGTTAATAATGTCGGATTTGACACTACCTTTGGACTGAATTGGTAAACACTATGTGTTATCCATAAAACTGAGTGTTGTTTGCGTCGTTTTCCATGTTTAAATTCTAGTGAGGTTTGATTTGTGATCTTTTTTATACTGTTTAAATTTATACTGTCTATATTTTATCTTGTTTTTATCCAAAATTTTATCACAATTAACTCATTTATATCCAGAGGTCTCTTCATCTTGTTGTTATTTCTTGATCACAATACTCTTATCATTTTATTTAAAATCAGTGTCAGAATTGTATTCAATTTCATGATAACTTTAATAGAATTCTTTCACACTAAATGACAGATATTAATTATTTGACACTGAATGTCAGATTTTAATTTATTGTCACTAAAATATTAGATATTTGATTCTTTGACACTAAATATCGGATATTTAATTCAGTGACACTAAATATCGGATATTTAATTCATTGACATTAAATATCGGATATTTAATTCTTTGACACTAAATATCGGATATTTAATTCTTTGACACTAAATATCAGATTTTTAATTCTTTGATACTGAGTATCAGACATTTATTTCACTACTGATTCAATGTCATTATTTAAACCCGACACTTTTTAGTAAAATGTTTGCTTTGACACTTAATGTCAGAATTGTCCCGTTTTCTTCCGTGATTATAATATGATACTGTATGTTTATAATATTGTAATGGCATTATTGTATTGATATAAAATCCTTTGTAGATTTCCGACACATTGTAAAATACTTGACAAAATATTATTAAACACAAGATGTTTGTATGGCAAATGTTATATTTTTGTTACAATGATGTATTTGGTATAAAAGTAACTATGGTAAAAGTACTATTATTATTATTATATTATACGATATAGACGCTCACTCTTAAAGACTTTTTTAGATCCCTTTTCTTTCATTTTGTCTTGTACATTGATACCAACATGAACAGTGTAACATATTAATTAAAAAAAAATATATATATATATATATATATATATACGAATATTGTAAATCTTGGCAAAAAAATAATATTTTGAATATAAATAGTAAACTTTGATGTTTTTTGTAATATTGAATTATAATGATAATAATACAAATAGCCTTAAACGTAAACAAATTAACAAAACAGAGTGTTAGTTGGTACAAAATAATAAAAAATATTATTGTTACTTCACAAATATTCAAAACAGAAATTTGCAGATCAAGTCAAAATTCTTTCTTTAATTCAAAAGCAATCGGCTGTATAAATAATATAGGCAAAGTCAACTAACTAATGACCGTGATTATTCAAGTGTAAATCAATATTTGATCCGAAACAATGTAAGTATATTATTATTTAACACACTATAAACTCCATCTGTATATGATGTGTAAATGTATGTAAGCCAAGATTTTGTACATCTTTTTGTAGTTGTGTGTCTTTTTGTAATATCATGTCAAATGTATTATACTGTTTCGCCTTCTTTCCATTCGGCTTTTGCTGCGATTGAAATATATAACGACTCGTGTAATTATTATCTTGATGTAAATGGTAAATACAGCCCAGCTTTGTGATTGCTTTGAATCTGTGTCGTAAAATTGTATCGTTATTATTATTATTATTAAACGATGAAATAAAAGCTAGTGTTTATATATTTCATTGTCGATGATGAGTGATAAAACACAACATGCCTTTTTTAAGACTGGCATTTTTGGAACTGTTTGTATTTACGTATTTATATTTTATTTGAATTGAATTTGTAATTGTAATAAAACAAGAAGCGGAACAGTTGAGGTTGGAACCATGTCCCGATAAATTGACGTAGCTTTTCAACATCATAATTAAGTGGAATACAAATTTTATATCTTGAACGAAAGCAATATAGAGCAAGCGCAACAGAATAGAGTTGTGACAAAAGAATCTATGTATCATTTAATACATTTAATGTATCAATTTTTACATCCTGAATTTGGAAGATAATCGGAAATTATTCCAACATATTTTTTCAGCTCCTCCGTATATTGTATCCAACCTCATTCGTGAAGCTATGACTAACACAATTTTTCTTTTTGTAGGTAGACTAGAACTTTATGTATATAGTCAATAACAAGCATAAAGCTGTGCATGTTATCGATAAAGACAACAAAATTATTGCAACAGTAATAAGGTTTTTACAAAATATTTTACAAATTGGGTATATTTTCGAGTCTAAAGACTGTTTTTTTTTTCTGTAAAAATATACATAATAATGATTTATATATATATTGATATTGTAATTATCAAAAAAGTTCTCTCAAAAATAATTGTAAACAATATTGCCAGATTTAAATTTACTATTATTGATTGTGTAATGCAAGATTTTTATAGTCGATTTATTTTTTAGACAAAAAATAATCTGTAACTTGACAGTTTGTGTTGTTGACAGTGAAATTTCTTAAAAATCAAGTCACAAATTCAATATTGTGTCTTCCCAGTTAATCCCTGCAATTCTATCCAAAATAAAATTCATACCCTGTCAAAATTGAAATCAAAATGGTTGCGAGCTATTTTATGCAAGATGGCCGAAAATATAATGAAAATGGCAACCACTATTTTGTTGCACATGTCATCGAACGGATGTTTAATTACATTTTGGATTTAATTTTGCTACATAATGGATTTGTTTTGGATAGTTATGAAAAGAAATGGTATAATCACAGAATTTAGCCATAATAAAACTGCCAAAAATGCCTCTTTCTCATATGTTTGTGATTTTGAGGTTAGAATTGTCATAATATGACACCATCGTTTCTGTGTTTTTGTCATTCTTTTGTCTTCCTATACAGTTTATAATATAATTACATTTTGTTTGTTTTATATCGTACAACATTATTATTATAATTATGTGACTTGCGTTTATAAGATGTTCAACTGTCGAACACGTGAATATTTTATTTTACGATAAATAAAAAAACAAAACACAAATATGAACTTATACACAAACATGACAAAATAAATAAAAATATATATATATATTATACTATACAATAGATTACATAATGTACAGACTTTATTTTTTAAACAACGTTTTATTTTTACATGACATTGCATGTAATAGAGAAATGATTTAACTGAATTTTTGTATGTGATGGTTTTGATTAGAATGGTCATCTTTGATTATATTTAAACTGTATAAATAAAATATAAAAACATATACGTACTGCGTCATCCGTTTTATGAGATTCTTTTTGAATAAAAATTGACATTATAATTTTTTGTAGTATGGAATTGTTGCGTTAATAATTTTTATGTAAAAAAAATAAATAAAATAGAATTGTGCTCGTCTCGTAAACTTAAAATAAATTGATAAGTCTTTTTGCTTCACAAGATATAACAAGTTTTTTGTACGTTTGTTCTGGTTATTAATTTTTTCAATAAAAATCTGATTTTTGTAATGTAGATCCGAAACGTGTACATCTTGTGCCTTTTCAACTCTGTATGAAAAAGGGGTCTACAATTGGGAATTTAACTACAAAATTTTATGTTTCTTTAGCATTCAATTGTGAAATCATTATGTGGTATATTTTTTAAGATACGCATGACAGTTTATACGTTAAATTGTTACTTTGAGTGGAGTGGAGAAGACAAATGTTAATTTATTAATTTATTTATAAAAATAATACTTGCAGAGTTAGGTTTTGTTTGTTTTTTATTTTATTATATATTTTTTTTTACTTTTACTGTCCTAATAGTTATATAATGGAGTTAATTTAAATAAAATGATATTGTGTTTTCCACGTATTTGTGTACGGCATTCAGATAACGACTATGACAGACAGACGGCAAAAAATACGGTTTTGTTGCGAAGAAAAATAATTGTTTCTTTTTTGTTGCGCCAGATTGGTATGAAAATGATAAATATTGTTGTTGTTTAATTGAATTGTGAGTTGTAACGATAAAAAAAAAACTTATTATTATCGTTTTGATGATTTGTTACGTTGTTGTTTTGCCGTCTAAGGTGATGGTGCGTGAGTGCATGCGTGGTATTTCTTAGAGTTAGTAACATTAGCTCGTAAGACCATAAGGTGATTAGGGTTTGATGTTTAAATAAGGGAGTGTATTCTTCCAACAAGAAAAGCCAAAAAGATAAGAAATGGTAAAATAGTTTTTAGATATTACAATTAATTATATTAGTTGTAATGTTGATAAATGTTAGAGTTAAGACTCTGTGTAGATTTTTAAGTGATTTAGCCGTTAAGTCAGTTCAAACATTTGATGTTGTGTTCGGGAACGTGCCAATTGAGGAGATTCCTGGGCTGTTTAAAGTAATATTATTAATAATACTATTTGTAATAACGTTAAATTTAGTATGTAGTAGATGCCGTAGTGTGCGTAGTGAAAAGTGGAGAAACTTTTAGATTTAACGATGATAATAGTCGGGGCATATGCCCTCCTACTTGTAGATAGACTTAGATGTTCACTATCATTTTCATCAGACCATTTATTCACATTATGATAATTGTCATTCGTGAGGATTGTTGTATCTTTCCCATTTTCTTTATTATCCCTTGATCGTGTTGCGCGCGAGATTGTTTTTTTTTATATTGCGATGTTCTGTTTCGCTTTTTTAAAAAAAATAATATTCTATGTTTGCATTTTCATAATTAATTACATTATCGTGTTTGTTGCATTCATAAATGTCATTGATTAAAATAAGAAGAATAACAGCTAAGAGAAAGAAGAAAAAAAAGGAAAACAGTTTTTGATAAAAAGAAAATAATAATATTAATGTTTAAATATTAAAGATCAGCATATTTTCCATGTTTGTATTTTAGCGTGGTGATGTTTTTTACCATGCGGCCTAGTCTTTAGAAAAGAAAAAACCTTTTAGGTTAGGTTAGGTTAGATAGGTAGAATAGATAGCATCTAGGATCATCTAATTAATAAAATTTACATTTAAAAGAAAGTGCATTGTGCGTCACTCTCGTCTGGTCTTAAATGCTATAAATGAATGAATAATAAAAAATGTTAAAGACGAGATTTGATTATATGTTTTTAAATGAAAACGCATTGAGGGAACGTTGACATAGTCGATAGGATTGAAGTTAAATTTAAAAAAAACTTGCTTTGTTGTGGGGAGTCTGGCAGACCTAGTTATTAATTTATTACGTAATTTTAATATTAATGATAATATTGATAATGATAACTGAGTAATAATAATAATAATAAAAAATGGAGTTAGGAAGTTTACACTAGAAGTTTCTCCCTGAAAATGTTTGAAATAAGAAGCAAATAATGAAAAAAATAATAAAAAATATAACGTATATCTATTTTGTTATACACTATTTGCATGTTTCTATATTGTACGTGCTATAAGCATTATGTGTGATCTGATGGTAAAAAAGTACTACAGCAGAATAAATAAAATAAATAAATATGATAATTTTACACTTCGTAGTCGTTCAGCTGCACTCTCGTTGTTGTGTAAATTACGTAATAATAACAACACACGTAACAGAAATACATTTAATGTAATGTAACTTTATGTAATGAATTTGTAACTGAATGGTGTAATGTAATATTACATAGCGATGGCACATGTAACACAACATTACGTAATATCAACATTGATATAAAAATTAGAATATTGCAATGTAATGTTATATAGTTACGACATTTATAAAAAAAATATTACAATGTAACATTACGTAGTGAATCATATTTGGAGGGCATACGTAACAAAATAATGTAACATTGCGTAATGATGACATATGTAATAGAATTATATAATGTAACATTACATAGTGACGACATACATAGAACAGAAGGATGTAACATAACTTTACGTAATTATAATTGACATAATAGAACAAATGTTATATCATGACGGCACATGTAACAGAATGTAACGTAACTGAACTACACTGTAACACATACATATTTACATATTACACAACACATTATTACCGAGCAGATTAGATGACAGAGAGTAATATTGTAATTAATATGGATTCGTAATTTCATGTTCCTTTGCAAGAATAAATTTAATAGCCAACAAAATGTAAAATAAAAGAAGCAGAAAATAATAATGTTTTATTTCACTAACCTTTGATAATTTTACATCCCAACTTACAGAGCCTGTCTTTACCATCTCTGTATTTTTCACAAGTGTAATAGCCGGCAGACTAAAAATATGTAATAAATGCACAAGTTGTCATCTTGGTTTCAACAAAAAATTAGACATTCAGCAAAATTGATGATTCCTCATTGTTACATTTAAAATGTTAAGTGTCTTTAATTACTATTCTTTTGTTTTTATTAAGTTTGTACAACCTAATAGCTTTGTGGCTACTGCGTTGTGCAGGTAGAGCGAAAAGTAAGTAAACACTTGTTCAAAGCTTATATATTATAGCCTCCATTGCCACGATAAACTGTCTATGATAAATATTGCAATGGTGAAACATTATATTCAGAAACATAACCACCTTTTTCTCTAGAGATGTGATGTTTTACGAACAAATCTTTTACAGTACACTTAAAAACTTACAGTAGAGAGACATATTCCAAGCACTCCACTGAGCAGTATATGCAAGAATCATAAAGAATTGAAACCTGATTCAAAGGTGATCTGCTGGCTACCCTGCTATATATTTGCTATGTTATGACTCAATTGACACAGGATGTCTCAGGCTTAAAAAATTGGAGGTTGAAAAAAAAACAAAATTATAAAAATTTAATAGTGTTTTACTATTTTTTGGTCAGTATACATTTTTAAGATTTAAATTTTAAAATATCCAGCATCAGAGATTGAATGATTACAAGACATTTTGTGTAAACTTTAAGCAAAAATTTATAGAGTTACATGGTGTTTATTTATTATGGATAAAGACATTTAAGTAGCAGCCACAGGTGGCTTGGCTTTGTATATCCTAAGAGTGTTGTCGGATCCTCCAGAGAGGAGCAGTTTACCAGACCAGTCACAGCAGAGCACTTTATCTTGATGACCAGTGAGTTCATACAGAGCTACGTTGGGGCTGAAAATCGATACAATGAATTAATAATAAGGTTCACAGCTCAAAGAGCAACTAAAATGACATTAAATAGACACATTATATTAAAATCTATCAGGAAGAAAATAATCACATCATACTAGTGTATTATTACTATTAAAAATCGAAGGACCCAAAGGAGTACCTTGAGGCACTCCACCTAATAGTAGTATATTGAATAAATACAATTTTATACAAACGTTCACACAAATTATGTCATGAAAAAGGATCTTAAATGTCAAATGTTTGACATCTTTGCATACACACTTTCAATTTAGTAAGTAGCATTTGTATTGGAAACTAAGGCCTCAAAAGGATGGTTTGAGGCACTCTGTACATTATCACAGTTTTGTATAAATAACCGTATAAAATATATTAATAAAGACCAGCATGAGAGGGTTATCAAAAGTAATCTTAAATATCTTATATTTCCAATTCACTTAATGGCATTCATATAAAAAAATAATGTACTTTTTAATGCTTCTTCGTTAACTAAACTATACCTTCATACTAAGTCAAAACATATTTTTATTTTCAATCTAGTGTGCAATATTCACATATTAATTAATAATATATAGAGATCTTACTGCCCACTCATAAAACATTACCGATGAAATCAAAACCTCATTTGAGGACATATTCACATTAATTAACAAACATTAATATTATGGCTTGTATTTGATTTTTACTATACCTTCTAAGATCCCACATCTTCAGCAGATTATCATGCCCAGCCGAAAGGAACATGTTTTCATCTTTCGGAGCCCATTTCACAGCAGATACCCAGCCCATGTGGCCTCTGGTAGATACTGTCGGAGAATCCACTGCAAGAAAAATGTTTCTATAGACTTTTATCTCAAACATGTCTTGTATAAACAAACTAATACATGAATTTAGCATCTAAAAACTGGCGAAATTTTAGTAAAATAACATTACTACCTAAATGCAATACATTTTATTGAACAATTTTTTCTACAGTTTAAAAAAATCACAAAATTAATATCACTGCAGAATGAAAATGCAAATTTTGGGCATGTATAAAATTTGAATAAAACTCATTTTATACGTGAAACAGAGTTTCAATAGCTACTGAATAAAGTTTTCTGTTGTTGGTTATTGCTTTTTTACCATTAGATCTAGGATCGAATATCCTCACAACTCTATCAGCCGAAGCAGTGACAAGTAGTCCATTATTTTGGGACCAATCCAAATTGAAGAAAGGCTTGTTTGCAGCCACTGTTCTGGTGGGAGCCTGCAACTCTACGTCCCAAAGTCTCAAAGTGTGATCCCAGGAGCAGGAACTGAGGATATTGGAGCCACTTAGCCAGCGGACACCACTCACAGCTTCACGATGACCTGTGAATGTTGCCAATGCTCCCTACAATAAGAAATAAAAATACATATTTGTAAATTTCATCAGGATGTCATCAGCAGACACTGCAAGTATTGAATGTATAGATAGTCATAGTTTTAATTTAGGAAAAAATACCCTTGATCTTCCTTGCTCTGTTCTTGCTTTTTTACTTGAACTCTCTCCTTCTTCTTGGACTCCTGAAAAGACAACAAAGAATTATTTAACACATCGATAAATTGCGAGAGCCTGGCATAAATTTCACAACAGATCTTTTAGCATTGCAGGTCCAGTGAAATGGAATAAGCTATCCATAGATCTACGTCACCAAAAAACCATCACTAGTTTTAGAAGAAAGATGAAAGCTAGCCTTTACAACAGCATCTCTAAGGCAGACAAAAAATAGTAAAACAACACAAAAAGAACGAATCATTTGTCATCATAATCATAAGTTATGTTTTTCATACATCGTCTTCCCTTAAGCTGGATGTTAGGGTCTATTGTGCTTAAATATTTTCTTCTAAGATCCTTATTTATTGCTTGCAGAGAAGATCCAAACCAAGTCTTTCAACACACATGTTTGAAACCTACCCTTACCAGTTTCTTTATGGGTGCCCCATTCCAAATTATGTGACACCAGTCCTTGTCAACTTTCATTATTTCATTACAATAAATACAATCAAAGGGCAAACTTACTTGCATTCCATATCTTAATAGTGTTATCCCAACTTCCCGTAGCAAAGTTATTATGATCTGGTGCTATATCCAGACATTCTACAGATTTGTCATGGCCACGACAGGAGACTACACACTCCACACTGTTGGAATTTAAGTCCCACTCCCAAATCATGGCAGTCTGATCGTGAGATGCACTGGAAATATAATTTTAATTGGATATTATTGAATTGAGAAGAGACGATGGTCCTGGCTGGGACATGTTCTGAGAATGCCCAATGATAGTTGGCCAAAAAGAGCACTGTTTTTCCATCCGCAAGGGTTCCGTCGGCCCGGGCTTACCTCTTTCACAATACACCGTTCCTATGACAACGACATAAGAGTGCAGGGAATGTTGTGGAAAGGGGTGACACAATTGGTCTAGAGACGCTCTGAATGGAGGAGGCTGGTTTCTGCTCTGTGCTCCTGAGAGGAACGTTGAGGGCGATGAATGAATGAATGAAATTATTGAGTACAAGTTTTTGTAATTGCAATACACTTTTTTAAACTGGATGTTTGAAAGATATGTATAAATTGAAAATATTGAAATACATAAACATCAGTTTTCTGTAATAAACTAGTAACAGTTTCAGTAATTTTGTTGTTACGAGTGTTCTCAGGTCACAATGAGCATGGTGAGATCATCTCACTATCTTTGAAAATGAGTGTTTTACTTTTAATAATTTGACATGAACTACCACCGTTGGTCGACAACATTAACTATATCTTTAAAATATAAAAATTTACTACGACAGCTGAACTTAAAAAATTATGACCCCATTGCAATCCAAGGCTATGTAGACGCAGTAATAGTGATAGATATGTATAAAGTCATACCTGATGAAAGATCCAAGAGTATCATTGAGCGTAATCCATGAGACTGCTTTAACTGGAGATGTATGTCCAGGAATGGCCAATGTGTGAACTCCCTTAGTGGACCAAATGTGAAGGCTGTTGTCATAACATCCTGTGATGATCCTTCAACAGACAAATCAATAACAATATGCAAATAATTACAATTCCTCATGCATACTTTCCAATTCAATGTACACAAAATGTGTCCATCTTATGAAATCTGGTCTACATGGTCTGGCCATTTGATCATCGCACGGCCACATTTTTGAGCACCCTTTTTCTTGCTCATATATAACTTTTGAACCATTCTGTGCTCTTTTATTCTTTTATCTATAAACCAAAATCGTCATAACTAGAAGCTAATGATAAACAAATAAATAAAAATTCCTTACCAAGATGACCTACAGCTTACTGCGGCAACCCAATCATCATGTGTCAAACAATCTAAAGGTTTCGGAGCGGGAGTCCTACTGATATATTCCACGTCTATCGTACTTTCTGTACTGACTCCCTTGTTCTTCACATGTTCGAGCAGTGAGACTCGTAGAAGCTCTCCGCACACCAGGAAATCAAATTCCAACTTCTTCAAATCTATTTCGGAATTTTCAGCTAACACTGCCTTCACTAAAGAGTTTAGACTTGCTACGGATACATGTGCATCTACCGAATAGACTGTATCAGGAATGGCATATCTGAAAAAGAAAAAGCCTGGCATAAATATTTTATGCGCAGATTTCTTGGAACTGAATGTTTAATTTTGTTTATAACACAGTTAGTCCACTGGATAGCAGTGGTGTGTTTAGATTTTTTATACAAGGTAAGCCCACCCTCATTATAAACCCAATAAATAAACCAATGACATTATTAAAAAGCAGGAGAAAGTATATATACGTTAATTTTTGAACTCTGTATTTTTGTAGCTTGTGCTTACCACACACGAGTTTGTTAAAGGAATCGCTCAGAATCGAATCCTGCAAATACAATTCTAAATTATGAATTTTCTACAACAAAGTTAATTGCACTTACTGTGTTTGTTTTGTAATAAAACGAATTTGAAGTTTGGTTACTGAATTTTCTTCATCCATGTTTATGTTTAATTTGAGATAATTTTGAATCAATATTTTTAAAATGAATTTGATCGGCGTCCACCGACGCTAAGTTTCAACTATTTAACTCTGAATTTTACAATTTACGATTAATTTAACAACAAAAACTCAAAACGGCACGTGCAAAAACACACCACTTTCAAAAACGTCAATGTCAAAAACAAAATCAACAATACAATGAGCACGGAATAGAAAGGTTATGATATGAAAACATTTTTGAAATATTTATTTCTACGTGGAAAATGAAAATATTAATCCATTTTAGTACATGAGCTATTGCGTATGCAATTTTCAAATTATTCAGGTATTTAATATAAATATTGACGAAGATTTTGCAAAATTTTTGTACAATTTTCTTCTAGTCACAGTAATATGTCTGGCAACATTTTAATCACCACGTGAAATGAAACATAACCTTAAAACAACTGTCACAGTTCTGTCAAAGTTAATCAACAAACATCGGCAAGTTGTGGAAATTTTATAAGTATGGTGTGTTTATCACAAAATAACATGGATGATGAAATAGAAGAAGTTTTTGATAATAGTGATTATATTGTTAGACGTAAGGGAGGGCGGAGTCTCATTGACAAGACTCCCAAGTTCTCTTCGGATGGCAGGTAAATTGTTTTTATTGATATCGCGATGACATGCTTTAAAGATTGAACAGCTCATTGAAATGTCTTATCATAATTAACCGTTTAAATCCTATTAGCTGTTGAAACAAAACTATTCTAAAAGTGTATGCATAGAATGTGCACTTGCGAGGACACAGCCTGAAACTGGTAAAAGACAGATTCACTTAGAACCCTCGAAGACATTTCCTGGTAAACCGAGTTGTGTATGAGTAGAATAGGTTGCCTACTGCATTAGGTATTGCAAGGAACACCAATTATTCGAGAACGGGCTTGACAGTAGGTATATGATTCATCGAGATAGAAAAGTTGAAAAAAAATGAAAAACTTTTTATTTCATTTCACTATATTCTTACACCATTTTCCAAGTAGGGTAGGCAGAGAGAACAGAACGATGTGTTGTTCTATTCTTACATCCTTCTTTCGTTTCATCCACATTCATGCAGTTTCTCATATAGCACTGTATACTCTTTTTTATTGTTTTTTAGCACTTTGATATTTTCTTTTTTCTTATGACGATAACGACACTTCACTTTTTTTCAAAAGAAACTTTCACAATAATTTACAATGTTTAGAAGATAATAAAAAAAATGCGCTTACGAAGGGGCTCCATTGAATGAAATGAAAAAAAGGGCGCTGGAGTGTGTTCCCTTCGGAGTCGTCTCCCAACCTAGTGCGTATAGATGTGTGCTCAGTTGTTGTTATAGATAGTTGATGTCGAAAGTTAAAATTTGATATGAATTTAAATTAAAAACTACGCGACTCTCTATTTTCCTCAGCACCTCGTAGTATAAACCTATGATAGGTATTTGTAGGTAGTTACTTGTTTATAATTTAGCAGAAAAATGGCCTACGGTTGTTGAATTTTTATTGAAAAAATTTGTTCTAAGTCGCGGGTCACCAGTTTGGCGGTGATGATGAGTGTGGTCACCAGTTTGGCCAGGAAGTCACCAGTTTGGTGAGGAAGAAATATGCCACCAATTTGGCCTGAGAGTTAAATAGGATCTGACTCCAGAGATAATATAGCCAAAGTAATATCAGAAGGTTAGGATGATTTAAATCAGGTGCTGAGTGGGTGAAGATGTAAAGAGACTTTGAAAAAGGTACTTACGTATATTAATGCACAAAATATATTTACAATGATAAATGACGAACGATATATCCAATAGGTAATATGTACAGATAATTATACTAAGATTAGAAGATCACGCTGATGTGCACACTGCAGGTGAAAGGAGACAACTGATTTGTCGGCGTTCCAACAGTGGCTCGCCGCTGTGTCACGGTGCATCGCGCCTGCGCACAGTTGTGGAATATTCTAGAAGTGTGTGACCAGTGGCGGCCACATTGCACATTGATTCCTACTCTTATAAACTTAACACATTGCCATCCTAGAAAATTAGATCCACATGGTCAAACATACAAAATAATTTAAGTCTATGATGAGATTTTTAATATAGATAAATATAGAGCATTTATTTATTTTCTGTTTCAGCTGTTTATTTGTTATATCAGGTAGAGGTGTACAAGTATATGATGTGAATACAGGAGCATTTGTTAGATCCCTGAAATGCAAGGAGAACGTAGACCCTGTTGTTGGTATGTCTCTTGTACCAAATGACGATAGAACATTGATAACATGTGCAGAAAATGGATATATTGTGTACTGGAAGTGGCATGCTGGTGTAAAAAGTTCCACTTTGGTAAGTGATGCAATCGAATCATATCTTTATTTTAAGTAAATTGTGAAATAGTAAATTAAAAACGCTTTTTTCTTTCTATTTCGTTAAATGCATTTCGGATAAACTTAAGTTTCAAGTAAATTGTTACTGAAGATAAATGCCTGTTAGAAAAATGTTCAATATTCTAAATTTCATCCACCCGCACATACATGGGTTAGTTGGAAGATATTGCGCTTCAGCGATAAACTCGCCCATTGTGCAAAATTATGTATTCAGTGATAATGTTGTCATGTTCTTTTTTATTCTTTGTATACAAATTTTGTGCAATAAAGATTATTATTATTATTATTATACATACCTATAAGTATTAGGTTAATAAAATGTAGTGAATAATTTAATCAAATTTTGCACATGATAATGACAGAATCCCTGTTGAAATCCGGGAGCTTTCTATCTATCTATATTGTGGTCTAGGCAGAGAGGACAAAACACCATTATGAGCTGTCCTTGCACATTACCTTTGCTGCCCCCATATTCCATTACCGAGCCTTGAGTCGATTCATAAGCATCGAAACTCTGTGTCATGCACTCCTAAAGGAAGTTCACATATGTATGTGTATCATATACAACATACCTACCTAGTTAACACCTATTCAAATAGGTTGACTATCGGTGAGTGTGATCAAATGGAATGATTAATCTAGAGTGGTCCAAAATATGATTAATAGTAATATTAATTAATGCAATGGTTTTAGTTTTTATTATCTCAAACATTCATAGTTATCAAAATTAGTTACGCTTTCAAGCTTACTTAGTGGACTTGTTTATTTTACTTATTTTTTTATATTTGCAATACTTTTTTCAGACTCTTGACAATTTCAAAGATGCCTGTATAATATCATTTGACCTCATATCTCCGGACAAAGCCTTGATCGGCTATATATCAAACAGTAGACCTCACATAGCCGTTGTGAATCTAACGGAAGATAATAAACATCAGAAGGTGTCTTTGGATAAGTTTGGTAAAACTGTGGGTCCCAGTTGGAATGTTGCTGTGGGCTTTTATGAAAACAAGACTATAGCAGCCGTTTCTCAAGGGACATCATTTGTTTATGTGTTTGATGTTGACAATGTAACCAAAGCTTACTGGTTAGTATTTTTCTGTCTACAATCGTATATATAAATACAATATAACGTGTTGGTGAAGATAAATGCAATACAAAACCTTACAGAAAATAGTGGGATTGGATTTGGGATCAGTGGGACCCTATTGGATTTTCACAAGAATATAATACATATTTAAAAGTATTTTCACTTTGTATTTAACGCATTTTAACACCCTTTTAAATGAGAAATGTTGATAATAGATAATTTCTTAATCATGTAAAACTTGAATTTAATGTTTCAGTGTTAACATTATGAAACAACATTTTAAATAATTTACATATAAAATAACATTATTGACAAGTAACAAGAAATGGTTCGATCGTAATTTGTTAACTTTAAATAGTGATAAAACACATATAGTACCGTTTGCTGTTCACTCCAACGACAAGCCGCGATGCTTTGACGTGATGATCCATGACAGCTCACCGGATCATTCGCCCTCTTTATGCCAGGGGAAGTGCGCATTTCTGAGAGTCACGGATAACATAAAGTATCTCGGAATAATAATAGATAGAAATTTAAAATGGAAAGAACAAATTGAGACCGTCGTTAAGCGCATTAGAAAACTGATCTATATATTTGTTGAAATCCGAGACATTCTAAATATAGAACAAATGTACTTAATTTATTATGGATTGGTTCAATCAATTCTACAGTATGCTATAGTTGGATGGGGTGCTGCTTATCGCACGAGTCTAATACCTATCGAAATTGCCCAAAGATTAATAATCAAAATAATTTTGAAAAGACCACGAGACTACCCTACCGAACAAATATTTACAGAGTTTAAAGTCCCTAAATTTAGAGACCTCTATTCTAAATTTTGTATTCTGCAGGTTCTCAAAGAACCGGAATATCATTATTTCCTTACTGAGAATCGTACCAGACATAAATATGTATTCGTTCGTCCTAAGAAACGCACAGTTTTTGGTCAGCAGCATTACACATATTTCGGAGAGACCCAATTCAATAACCTGCCATTAGACGTGAGAAAGACTCCAAGAGGCGACGAACTTATAAAAATAATAAAGAAGCGCTACAAGCCTGATAAGACGGGATAACACTTTCAGCGACAATTTTGAGATTCGGGCTCATGATGTCATCATTGAGCACTGAATCGCATAAAAATGATATATTTCTGTGTATGTGTGTTTGTGTTAATGTTGATGAGAGGAAAATTGATCCAACTGATTTGTATATTGTTTTGATGTTGTGAATAGGTAATTGTATTGGTTTAATTTTGTATTGTGCTGGTAGATTTTGTTGAACGTTTGATGAAAGTACATGAGAACTGAGAGTTTGCTATTTGTAACAAATTCTTATATGTGTATTAATATTTCTAGCTGATTCTTTTATGTGTGTTAATGTTATAATTGAAATCCGACCCTCCGCACAAGCATTTAGTTGCTTATGGAGGGAGCATTTTTACTGTGTGTTTTATTGTTTTATTAATGTAATATCAATGTATACTGTGTATTTATGAATAAAATAAATATATTTAAAAAAAAAAAAAAATTTGCTTATATTGTGTGTCACAAACACAACTACATAGTGCTTTCACCAACAAATTGACATCCTCAGGGAAGAGTATAAAATGTGAAAGCTTAAGCAAGCATGAAATATCTTTTTATTTTTATCTTTAAAGGCACACAGTTTCCCGCAATGTAGCTGCAACCCAATTAACGTGGCACCCATCTGAAGAAATCCTAGCCGTAGGAGATACTCTAGGAAGAGTCACATTGTGGCACAGACCTCTTGACAATCCAAAATGTGCCAGAGACACAAGACATTGGCATCATTTGCCATTAGCTGCTCTCGCATTTTCTGTACAAGGTATTTTAAATTTCATGATTATACCAGTTAATCAATATTTAAATAATTATTCCACTTATATTATTTTATTTATTTATTCTGTACCTATAATTGTGGTATAATAAATTGATTTATTTATTTTTGCTTTATGTTTATTAATTAAAAGGTTCGTAAAGTGGTTTTTCGTTCTCTAGTTATTTAATCATTTAAATGGAAATGCTTGAGTTATTCTCAATCAGTACATTATATTGAGTTAGCGATGACAATATATTTTTACAACAAAAGAATTCACAAGATATTCAGTAGTATAGTAGCAATTTCTTCCAACTAACCATGTGTTATATTTTTAGGTGGTATCCTGTTGAGTGGTGGTGCAGAGAGAGTGGTGGTAGCTTGGGGTCACGGAGACAGCAGGAAGTTTGTGCCTCGTATGCCAGCTGAGATACTTCACATAGCTTCCAGTTCTACCCACATTGTTGTCTCAACAGCTGATAATGGTAAATATAGAAACATGTTTTATCTATTTATTATATGATAACCGGTATAAGACTTTTACTATTATAATTATTAAATTCATTACAAATATTTTAGTTTAAATAAAAATGTATATTATACAGCGCACAAAACACATTCAAACTTTAAGAATATTTATACATGCGACTATGGTACATAACAATATCGAGCAAGTACACTTGCGCTCTTTGAGTTTTTGGTCAGTTTCTACCACAGATTATCCAATAGTATCCAGCTAGAAAATATATATTGATGATCATAGTTGTATTTATTTTAATTATCTTTCACTTTACATTTTTACAAGATATCATGGGGCATCCAGGTATGAGCTGTGGGAGGAGTACGAATTATATTTATATAATCATTTATTCTTCTACATAGTTGAATTTCATTGCATAATTATGCATTTAAATAATATTGCAATCACTGGATAAGATACACCCCCTCGCCCATATATGTCTTCTATGATATCTTGTTACGGTAAACAGTGAAGGATAATAAAAATATGTACAACTATGATCTTTCATATATTTTCATAATGGGTATTACTGGATAACCCATAGTAGAAATTGACAGAGTTTTTTTTACATAGATTTGTTATATTTAGTTCATTATATTGTCACTTGTTAAGAAAACTAGCAGTTAGTAATATATCAGGAAATACTGACATTTTATTTAATAAAACATTCTGTGTCAATTAATCTGGGTTTGAAACAAACACAAATACATCCATAAACAACGTCATAGTATGTTATATATTTGTGTCACAAAATTATAGTAGATCGGTAGCAAGAGGAATCGAACTCAGGATCTCACGATTGAGCCTTCTCTATCATCGAACATTGAAAACGTTAATGTAACATAAAAGATTTCCTTTAAGCAGTTTTGACTAGTGAACTCCTCAGGTTATCAACTGAATCCCGCCAGTGAGGGCAAAAGTCTCCCGGCTTCCGTGATATTGAGGAATGAGAGGAAGTCTTCATTTATTATTAAAATGATGGTTAGGCTTCTTAAAAAGTTTATCTCAATAATGTAAGTGTGACTTTAGTGAAAGTATGCAAATCTTTTGTGCAATAACACATTTTTGCTTGGAGCTTTGGACGATAGACACACAATATTAGCTTACTGTGAAAGATGTATAAGGTTGTATACAGATATATCTTTATTTAAAAAAAATTGTATCCTTGAGGTCATGTTATGAGTAAACAGCGCTTTAGAAGTTGTCTCTGTGTATATTATAAAGATTTTTCATTGTTTTGTTTTTATTTTTATTTCAGGAATTCAAATTGTAGATGCCAGTTCTCTTTATATAACTGGTTGTATCCGAGAAGCTGGAGGCCTTGGTGGTGCTAGGAGAGTTATCAAATATCTCGGACAATCTGAAGGCGGTAAGGAATGTTTACTGAAAGGGCCCAGCCTCCAGTATTGTCATCCGTCTAGAGCCCTCATACTTCCTGCAGGACCTGGACATTTACACACGTATTCAACTATTACAGATTCACTTTTATATACCGTGAGTATTTGTAAAAGAAACTTTATATTATTGCAGCATGTTTAAGCCTGTAAATAAAGCATAATATGTATAACATATAATATATGAACAATTCATACAAATCATCAACTAAGATATGAATCTTGCATTATGGGTGACAATATACATAATTATATACAATGTATGTTAGATGATTTATTCAGCTTCATTTAATGGAGCATCTATCTCAAGGACGCGGGAAACTATGTTGGAATAGCTATGTCTTCAACTTGCTTCTGAATGTTGTTATCGATTAATTTTTATGAAGGTCGTCGGGGAGTCGGTTCCAGGTGACGAGTCCTGTTACGCCAAAAGCCCTATCATAGAAGCAGGACTTGTTTACTCTATTGATTATGTCCAGCATTTTGTACTCAATAAATATAAAAATATGTCACACATAGTCTCAGGGCAATTTTAATGAGGTCAAATTTAATTTTGTCTTTGCTGAAAATCAAACCTGGGACCCTGTAACATACAAGCAAGAGCATTGCCTCTGTGCTTCACTAGACATTTGTATCTGAATTAGGGTTTCTGACAATCGGTATTTCCCTCTTTCACACTAGACTGTTCTTATGACATCAGAGCCATGAGAAGAGGTAACTCAATTGGCGTAGAGACACTCTGAATAGAGGTGGCTGTTTTCTTCTCTGTAAAATTTCCTGTTTGTAATTTTTTATTTTTTCAGTTGGACGTAACAAATACAAACATCGTACCACCAGAAAGGCACAATCTACAACCCGAACAGATTGAAGTAAGTTTTATTTCAAATTATACCTCATCCATTCAAATTCCAATTCGTTTATTTCCTCAAAATAAGCACAATGTACAATCAAATACATAGTTCAAACATCCGCATCCACTAACTAATTCCATTTTGCCACCTCACTAGGCTAAAGCCTGGGTCAAGGTGGACAGTGCAATCAGTAACATATAAAAAAAAAACAAATTTTGACAAAACATTATTTGTCTTGTTTTCTTATGGCAAGGAGAGAAAGATTTGTATGTTTATTACATAGAGCTAGCCCACTGTTTATCCCACTTTTGAGAGATTTCGTGATAGCATAAATAGATAATAAATAAATCGATTAATGTGGAATCCCCTGCAAAGAATAGGTGTCCCACTCTTTTTTATAAGCATTCAAGTGTTCTGTAAAAGGCATATTTCTTTGTTTTTGTTATTGGTTTTGTGTGTTTGTCTTAGTTGCTTTGAATTTTTTAAACTGTGGTAATATAGGGGGACTCTTGTGGTCTATATTTCATTTAATTTTAATTGTTGTAATACTTGTTGTGTTGACTGTTTGTTCCCTTCGAGAAAATAAATAAATAAATAAAAATAAATATTCTTGTGAAAGATCACATTCCCCAGGATTGGATTTGTTAAAAGCTGTAATGGTCCCAGTAAAATATTATGCCTATTCAATTATAATAAATGATAATACATGGCATATAATATCTTCAATTCAGCGATGAGGCATGCCACCCGTGGTGAATGTCTCAATTTTTTATTGCCACAAGGAGACAATCCTCATGTTGATTACATGTTGTTGTTCTACTGGCTTCTCCATTTTATATTGTTTTATAAGATATGTTGTGGTGGTGTAGATGGATGATAAAATTGATAATATTTTAGGTTTTAGAAATGAGTGTCGGTTGTCGTGGTGAATGGCTTTGCACGTGGGAAGGTCGCGGAGAACAAGAGAGGATGCGTTGGTTCAGTCTTTCATCGCAGGGCTCTGACAGAGGATGGTCTCTTCACACGGTGATGGCTCGTCCGCACAGACCAGCTATGCCTGCTGCTTTGCACCTTTCTACAGATTCCACTGTCACAGTTTCCTATGATGATATGAATCAGTTGAGATTTTGGACTCTAGTGGACAATTTGCCTGGTTATGGTAAGAATTTTCAAAATGATATTTATTCACGAAGACTTAATTTGCTGGGCTCTGTTTCAAGACGAGCACTTTGCTGCACCTGGGAAAATAATTAATCTCTCTTTTCTGTAAGTTTTCTAGTGTCCTGTAAAATGGCAGGTGTTCGAAAAAATAAAGAATTTCTACATCTTGTATTCAGCGATGAGCTTTGGCATCCATCCTCTTCTTCTGCTTCAATTAGGACTATGTCCTGTGATTCTCGGAGCCTGCTCCTGGGAGGTGGATGCCAGCCTCCACCGTTTAGGTGGTCTTCCTGGGGGCCTGTTTCCTGTCATGCGTTCCTCTGCCGCTATTCTAACCACTCGATCTGAGCTCGCCTTCCCCACATGATCTTTCCAGAAGCGTCTTCTTGTTCTGCCCCATCGCACAACATCTTCGACATTACAGATTCTTCTTATTTCTGAATTTCTTATTCTGTCATTATTGCATGCAGTTGCTCTGCTGGCTACTTCACTTGTGGGTTATGTCGTAATATGGTATACTAGTATGTTTTAAGAATATTCAATGGTAGTACAAAAGTGACGATGGTAATGGAAGTTTTTATAAAACATTTTTTTTACTTATAGAAGGCAAATCTGCATGGTGCACCACTGGTACGGGTTCATGTCCTGGTGGTGGTGCTGGCGGTGCGTGTGTTAGTGGAGATGGATCAGTATGTGCGGTATGGAGCGGGAGTCGTCTGACACTGTGGGATACACACAAAGCACAGCAGAGGGCGTGCCTATCACATCCTGCACTCAGACCGCAAGGAAGATTGGTGCAGTTTGGAAGAGAGCATCACATGCATTATGTGAGTCCAGTCTCCTTTACAAAATGTCTTTATTTATTTATTTTATTCTTTTTTACTTCACCAGTTGTATTATAACAAAATTTATAAATTAATTTACTTTATAAAAAGTGATGAGAATATGCAGTAGCGAGATTATCACCATATTAGTGATTTATTCCATTTTACTATGACTTAATTTGGTTTATTTTATTTCCACCATTACATGTTTCTTCCTTTGTTGTGCAGGTTGCATGCAGTACAGACACAACTCTTGCTGTATGGGATACTCTATCTCTAAGACTGGTATGGCTAGTGCAGCTCAATGCCACTTGTCTGCTGGCTGATCCATTCTCAGATAGAATTGCCGCAGTTACAAGTGAAAATGATGGTAAATTACTCAAATTAATATTGAATCATTTTTATCTTGTGTTCAAAAATATATTCATTAGGGTGTTTTTTGAAACTTACTGTTTCATCTTCAAAATTTAACTTAAATTCTGAAGCTGTGAAGTGAACTTAAAACAGTTTGTTTACATAAATTATCCTGAAAGTATTTGCGTTTTTGAATTAAGCAGTGTTGAGGCTTCCCACCGATTCTGAATTTTTGAAAAGTATAGTACAAAATGATGTCCTGTATATTCAATATATTATGCTGTGGAGATTTTACAAACAGAAGACAGAGAGTGAATTAAAAAATAAATATTTGTTGCAGTTTATGTATTCCGCATGAGCAGTTCCATGCCTCTTGTCTCTCTGCCTGGTGCTCTGCCACCTTCCAGAGGTGCCATTACATCGGCTGCTTTTGCTCCATGTCCCATTAGTTTCAGACTCTATCTTCTCAGGGAACAACAGGTAAGCTTATAATAAATATTTTGAAAATTTTTGACTATATGAGTTAAGGTAATGAATTAATTGAAAGCTGTTGTCAAGAGTTATTTTGATACCTAAAAGTGTAGTTAAAAACTATTTTGATATATATATTTGTGTATTGTCAACAACTTTTTTAGTATCTAAATATATAGTCAAGAACTGTTTAGTTATCTAAATGTGTAATCAAAAGTTGTTTAGATATTTAAATGTGTGATCAAAAGATGTTTAGATATTTCAGTGTGTGTTCAAAAGCTGTTAAGATATTTAAATGTGTGGTCAAGAGCTATGTCGATATATCAATAACTATGTAGTCATGAACTAGATTCAGCCACCAGCAATTCCCTCACATATTTATATGTTTATTTATGAAGGGTAAACTTGATAATCATAACTTATTATTAATAGCATCATAATACATTAAATGTTCCAAAGGCAGGAAAGCTGCTCTCAAAGATCACAAAGATCGCAATTGCTGAATGCGTTGGCATACAAATTTTGTACCAAGTACAGACAAATTTTGTTATAAATAGTGGCTTATTACACAACAATTTTCAATGAAGCTAATTTTTGTTTGCCTTTATATTTTTTCAGGAAATATTTGTTGTGGAGCATACAGAATTGGAAACCAAAGCCTTGCATCAGTTGGAAAGGATGCCCCTGAACTCCAGGCCTGCTCCTTCAGCTTACAGTGCCATGGTGGCCGAGAAGACACTGTCAATGGTGAAAAAGATAGAAAGTGAAGCAGCTGTTAGTGTTACTAATACGAGAGAAGCAATAACACAGGTAAAAAAATATTGTTTAAATGACTTGAAATGGCGTATACATTTATTAAATCAAGGACGTGGGTTAGTTGGAAGATATAGCGCTTCAGCAATAAACTCGCCCATTGCACAAAATTATGTATTCTATTGTTATGTTACCATGTTTTTTTTTCTTCTTTGTATACTAATTTTGTGCAATAAAGATTATTATTATTATTATTTATAAAAAAAAAATGATCTCATTAACATATTGAAAAGGAATGATGAAGAAAATTCTTAGAATGACTAGAAGTCTATGAAAACGAGGACATCTGAATGCATATTTAGTTTACGAAATTGTTGTGTTTGCATGAAGAATTATATGAATGCTGTGAAAGAAAAATATGTGTTCAAGATTAACTGTATAAAAATGTTAAATCATTGTTATTCTTCGCAAATATCATATTTGAAGTCATTATCTATACTTATATTATAAAGAGGAAAGATTTGATTGTTTGCATTGAATATGCTCCGAAACTACTGAACCGATTTGAAAAATTTGTTCACTATTGGGAAGCTACAAGATCCCCGGGTGACATAGTCCATATTATATTTTCAGAAAAGTTAGGCATCCTTACTAAAACTCCAATCTACCCGTGCGAAGCCGGGGAGGAGCGCTAGTATTGAATGTATCTTAGCTCTATGTTTTTTATACGACGAGGAGATATAAATTATTGGAAATATCATTTTATTGTCCAAAATTACTTTTGAAGGGCTGCAAGGAGCGGGAGTCCATTAAACCGTCCTGTTGGCCAGGTGAATAGTTATTTTTGTGATGTGTTTGTCTTGGAATATATTTGTTTCCAGACAGCATCATATTGCTGACATTAGCAGCCAGTAGATCTTCTATCAAAATAATATATCTGATTGTGTATAAATGGGGAACTTACACAAAAAAAAATCAGCGCAAAAAATAGTACAGAAAATTTGAAAAATTATGGTGCTTTTTATTTTTTTAAATGTGCATTTTTAAGGTTTTTATCATCATTTGGAAAAGCAATTTTCGCACTTCGCCGCAAAAAGGTCCACTCGTAGTGGATCAGTATTTGACGATATCAGCCGCTACAAACAGTGCTATGAGTGAAATGTGTGCCAATACTACTTAGCGCCTAGCGACGTCACACTGGACTATATAATTCAATAACAGAAAATTTGGATTTTTCAAATGAAAATAATGATTGAAAAGTTTTATTTTATCGTTTCTTATTAGGATATTTGTGATCAGCGTATATTTATTAATATAAATTGATAACATTTATTCATATTCTCACACATGCATGTTCCCCATTGTCTTTTAGTATTTGATATCTCACTGTTTAAGCTCATTCAAAATCGAACACACATGAAATTTCAAAAAAATCTTCCTGCTTATCGATCATTACATCTTTTCTCTATCCCAGTACAAATAATACTTTTAAAAAATCCTATCCTATATGAAATTATAATTACCGATTCCATTGCAGTGAAGTGAGTCATGCTTACTTACCTTGCAATTTCATATTCCTTTATTGCATATTGTTATTCAACTCACTGACTATAATTTATAAGTGATCACTTTAGATGTATTGTGCTGAGTACAAAGTCCCAGTGTTTGTAGTAGGTCCGGGATTGTTATTACAAGTAATTGAATGTACTTACATTCAAATGCACTGGTGGAACTTGACGTTTTATTTTGGTCGTGAATATTTTTATTATTTCAATTTTCTTAGATTGGTGGAACTTTTTTTTTGGAATATTTGCACCCCCCCCCCTTTGCCAACTTATCAAATTTGTATAACTTCATATCATAACATAACATGCATAGACAATTTACACAGATCGAGCTAGTCCCAAATTAAGATATGAAACTTGTATTGCATATACACATAAGTATATACAATGCACTAAACACATAAATGTAACACCCAAACCCAGGACATTTTGAAAAAGGTCATTCTTCACTTTGCCCTGGCCGGGAATCGAAACCAGGACCTAGTGACTCAAAGGCAAGAGTGTTACCTCTGTGCCACACTAGCGATTTAATATAAAATTTTCATAATTTTTGAAACTATCATATTTTTTAAATGAATATTTCAAGAATTTTTTTCTTTGATTATTTTTACTTGCTTACAAATTTCTACCCTGTAATATAGGAATTATTGAATATTTATGATTTTTTCATTTTAATGTAAGTATTTAAAAACCAGATCTAGAGTTTACGTCTAGAAGTTTAATATTCTTGCATGTAATTGTTAAGACATGCGCAGCTATTTTACACGTAAGTATAAAAATTACACCATTGTGGTCATTGGTTTTTTGCGTGCAAGGGAACATACGACTGATAGAATTACATCGCTGTAAAAATATGAATACATATGATAATAATAGTGTTAGCGCTCATTGTTGATTGTAATAACTCTGTATAGAATGTGATTATCACAGGAGAAGATTGATGATTCTTGACACGTATCACAGTTCACAGTGGACATGCGTGGACAATCTCTTTATTTATATCATTCACAGTTGATGCCCAGTTAAATGAACCTCTTATGATGACGATAATGATGATAGATGACATGATTTTAGCACTGCGAAGGCGCTAGTAAATAGTGCAGTCTTTAATTTGCTTCTAATGGTGGTTATCGGTTGATTTTTCCTCAATAAAGAGCCTGGTTAGTTGAAAAAGAATAATTTTCTTGTGAGACACTTACATAATTCAAATTCAAAATATTTTTTATTGAAATAATACTATACACTTTAGATATATACATACAATTAAAACAATTTATGATTTTTTATATCTTTTTACCCTCAAAATTGAGCTCGTGCTTTGAGGGATTATTGGGTTATTTCTTTATTGTAGTGATTCCCAAAGTTGACTGGGCTTCGACCCATCTAGGAAAAATTTCCAATCTTGGGACCCACCTTTTAGCTGTCTTTGAGAAAAGAGGTCATAAATATTGGTAATGCTCAGATTCTCTAGAAGCGAGTCATAGAACTACTTAATGCTCAGGGCCCACTCAATATTCGCTCGCGACCCACCGGTTGGTTGCGACCCATAGTTTGGGAAACACTGCTTTATTGTATTTAATAAATTCAATTAATCATTGCAGTATTAAATCTCATATATATTCAATAATTTTCCATATATAGAAAAAAAAACATTAACAACACAAAAATTACATCTCATTCGCTTATACACCATTCGACTTAATAAAAGTCCATAGTGGAAGAAAATGCTAACTTCTAGTTCATGGGTGGCCAACCTTTTCAGCAGCCGGGCCAAATTTCAGAACGAGATTCCCTACTGGGCCGCACAACAATATACTCCATATATGGAACATTTGATAATTTTACTTCACCTTAAAATTTCTACCCCCCCGTCGCGAAATTTTCAGAATGGTATAGGAATTTGAAATGTTTCAAAACTCCTCGGTTTTCTTTTAGAATATTTTCTCAAAATACCTCTTTCAAAAAAGTATCGGGTATTTGTACCGACTAGACTATTATTAAAAAAAAGTGTGCATATGCTTCACGGGCCGCACCTAGGCACTCGGCACAGGAGATGAGTTAGACCATCCTTTCTTCGTGTGTCATAATTTTTATGGCATAAAGAAGACAATGTGTGGGTACATATTTAAATGCTAATAGTTTGACACTATGTAATATCCCATCCAACCCATCTATCCCCAAAAAGAGAAGGTTTTTTTTCTGGACACTAGAAAGTTTATAGAAAAGATTGGGAGATGTATTCTTTACCAGGGATTCCACGGGGTGGTTCAATTTGACAGAACGGAAACAGTTAATACATAGATGAGTTAAATTTGATATGTGCAGGAAGTTTTTTTTCACAAATTATCCTGTATGAACTGTGTAATATATCACTTGATATTGTTGTATAGATACTATTATATATTTGGGTCAGGGATCTTTTATAACCTGTTACTTATATTGGGTTTATCTTACAAGTACACATTAACACTGTACATAGTACAGCAGTGGTCCCCAACCCTTGGTCTGCGAATCAAGTGGTACCGAGACCGAAAGGAGTGTGAAAGTCTGTATTTTCTACAAAAATGAGGAGAATATCAAACATTTCAAGTTCCTATATAATTTTGAAAATACAGTAATAGTAGAAGAGGGTAGAGATTTTGATTTAGAATGCAATTTTTATAAAATTTTGGAATCTGATACCTACCTAAAAAGTTCCTCACTTTTGAAAAATTAAAAAGAATTCGGGTTAGTTGGAAGTGTTTGCGCCTTTGCGATAAACTCGTCCTTTGTATATTGATTATATCTAATTTGAATGCATTTTTCTATATAATTGTATGTGTTGTAAGTAAAGAATGAATAAATAAATAAACAAAAGCGAGGAAATCATAAAATATTTCAAATTCCTATTTCTTTCCGAATATCTGGCGATGCGAGGGTAGAAATTTAGAATGTAAAAGAAGTCATCCGAGAATCACTTTCACTTTTTCATCATAAACAATCAACATTTCTCCCTCAGTGGGCCGCGGTTAATGATCAAATTTTGACCGGCCTGCGTCATTGAAAAAGTTGAGGATCACTGTCTTACAGGATTCCACTTCATCGTGTTTTATATATAGATAGATATTACATACTGTTCATAATTCTGTGTTTCAGAGCATAACTGCTCTATGTCAAGTTTTGATCAAAGTGACTTATGGACACAACGTTATAGTCCTTGTTATGCTCTTTTTTATGACATATTCACCTGTCTTGAAAATGTGTTATATTTTGTGATATTCATAATAAAAATAAGTATGTCAATTTTCAGTTTTAAAAAATAAATGAGATTAACAGTTAGTAAGTAGCAATGACTCACAAAATTACTGGTAAATTTATACATCAAAATTCTATTATAATGAACACTTGCAATATTAAAAAAAAAATTGTACACAGATATTTCAGATACAATGCTGTTATTTTGAACTTGTGTTTTAAGCCTAATCATTTGATATCCTGTATATCTGGATATGTATTGTATATTTGGCTGTCAAAGTTTTTGTGTAATCATGACTGATCATATTTTGATATGATCATCATTTGATATGATATCAATTTTGATTGAGAGAGTACGAAAGATAACTGAGTGTAAGATATGGGATGCGCAAGGAGCTTTTTTGAATGGCAGAGGGTGCACCGATCAGATCTTCTCCCTGCGAATGGTTATAGAGAAGTTTCTGGGTAAACACCAGAGGCTTTTTTGTGCGTTCGTGGATCTGGAGAAAGCATATGATCGAGTGGACCGTGAAAGGTTGTGGCGCGTGTTGTCGGAGTATGGGGTGAGCAGCCGGTTGATCCGCGCAATATCTTCACTTTACGTGGGAAGCTCCGCTTGCGTGAGGGTAAATAACACTCTCTCGGAGTGGTTTGTCCTCACCAAAGGAGTGAAGCAAGGTTGTGTCATGTCTCCGTGGCTGTTCAACCTATTCTTCGACTACTGTATGCGACCTGTGAAAGAGATGGGTGTTGGTGTCGAGCTGAATGGGTTTCGGGTGAATGCATTGATGTACGCAGACGATTTGGTGTTAATGGCTGAGAGTGAAAGGGACTTACAAGAGATTGTTACGTGTGTGTATGATAGTTGCAATTTGAATGGTTTGAAAATGAATGTTATGAAGACGAAAGTTCTTGTTTTTGAAAGAGAGAATGAAAAAACGATTTGCGAGATTAAAGTTGGTGACGAATGTTTGGAGCAAGTAAGTGAGTATGTATATTTGGGAAGTATGTTTACGAGGGATGGAAGATGCGATGGGGACATTGAAAGAAGGAAAGTGGCCGGTGCTAGAGTAAACGGTGCACTTCGACCCATTGTCAGCAATGACAATGTGTCGAACATGGCTAAAATGCTGGTGCACAATACCATTCTGGTACCGTCACTTACGTATGCAAGCGAGACATGGACGTGGTTGAAGAAGGACGAAAGTGGAATAAATGCAGTAGAGATGCGATCGTTGAGAAGAATGGTTGGTAAAACGCTGCGTGATAGAGTGAAGAATGAGGATATTAGAAGAATGAGCGGATGCAAGAAGAGTGTTGTGGACAGAATGCGCGTGAATAAACTACGGTGGTTTGGGCATGTTGAACAAATGAACGAGGTAAGAATGACAAAGAGGATATACTTATCTGAAAGAAAGGGTGTGAGGAAACGCGGGCGTCCGAGAACCACGTGGCTTGATCACGTGGATCAAATTCTAAAGGACGGCCGCGTGTTGAGTAAGAGGAACCGACGTGCGTGTATGAGGAACTCTATGAATGTGGAGGAAGCGAAGGAAGTGTGTAAAGATAGATCTGTTTGGCGTTCCGTTCTCTCTGCCTACCCCACTTGGGACATGGCGTGAGGGTATAGTATAGTATGACTGATCATAATTAGGGAGACTTATTTGGTTGTATAATGCTAAGAAAAATAGATGGCAAATTTGCCACCGTGTTAAAAAAATATATACAAAAAGCTTAAATATTAGGCAATGTCTCCCAGTAGACATAGTGTATTTTCTCTCTGACATATAGATATGCAAGTACTTTTAATAATAAATTGTCTCTTGGGACATGATATGGTGTCAACTCTTAACTTTGACATGTAATAGCAACGGGATTGCATTGTGTTGTAAATCAATAACATATCAAATTATTACTCTCAGGTACAATGGACTCTCATTTATTCATACATAACATAACATACATAGATATTTCACACAGATCGAGCTAGTCCCAAACTAAGATGAATCTTGTATTATAGGTACTAACGCGACGATACACGCATATACAATGCACTTAACACATATACATGTAACACCCAGACCCAGGACAATTTGAAAAAGGTCATTCCTCAATCTGCCCTGGCCGGGAATCGAACCCGGGACCTCGTGACTCAAAGGCAAGAGCGTTACCTCCGCGCCACACCGGCCGACTCATTTTTTTCATTTGACATTCATTTCGGCCGACTCATTTTGACATTCATTTCACTCATTTTCTCAGTTACATACGTATCAAGTATTTATTCTGTTTGTGTGTTCAATGCAAGGCCCTCTCTATTCAGAATGATTCTTCATTTCAGAAATTTTATTTATTTATTTATTCTTTTTGCACATCATCATTAGGTATATAACAGTGTTAACAAAACAATACAAAATTTAAAATACTAGGACGATATGTAGTGGCGAGATTATCACTATCAAGTGATTTCTTCCATCTAACCAATTTTGCATGCCATCCATTCTTAATGCGTTAAACTTTTACTTGCACGGAGAAGTTAACTTGCATGTTTATTACGGACAATTGGTCCGCTGGCTACCTCACTTGTGGGAAATGCCGTAATGGTATGTTTATGATAAAAAAAGAGATTAGACATTCTCAAAGTATAACCTAGTTAAGATCATTGCTTTGTTTGATTTTATTGCCACTAGTAATGTGGTACTTAATTACAAAACATTCTTAATATACTTAGTAATAGTTACTATGTTGTCCACCAAATATTTTAAATATAAGATTATTGCCTCTACTGTAAAATCCATCTATCCCATCATGCCATCTCCCAAAAGCCAAGTAGATTTTACAAATACCCGCTGTTTTCTACATGATACCTACTCGTGACTTAATGAATAAGTGTTATTATTAATCTTTGCTACTTGATATCTCTGTAGAAATAAGTGGGAGTCCTTTACAGTGTTAATTTGAGATTTATTAATGTAACTTGACTGTGTTTCAGTGGCATAAATATAAATCGAGATTTATTACAGTATTTTGACCTCTAGGTGATTGCGCTGAGAAGACGGTGGATATAATTATATTGAAAGACCAAGATATAAAAGAGAGTACACATTAATATTATAATCTCCATATAATTATCTTTGTTTCTTTGTAAATATGTTTTTATGTAGGTATGCTTATTTGCCCGCTATTGACAATATTATCCGGCTAGAAAAACGTGTATCAATAATAATCAATGGTTTGACATTTAATAATTTTAATTAAAACCTTTATATTTAACATTATTATTGAAAGAGTTTCCTACATTCACAACTGAATAATTAAAAGTAATTGATTATATTTTCACAATACATACATCCATCGCCATGAATAACTTTTTACTATTTCATGTTTTTGGTATTTAAGATTAACCATCTCGTTTACATCCAAGTTAACCATCTTTAAATGAATGTCTGTGATTAGAATTTTTTAGCATCTCTCTACAAAGTTTCATCTTTTTTCAGGCATTTTTCTGGATAGTAAAATCAAACACATCTCTTGTATTGACAAAGATGTTTTAGTATTTATGATACTGTGTTATAAAAATTGAACGGGAATTGAATATACATTAGCCTAGAGGGGTAGGCAGAGAGAACGGAACACCGTATAGATCTGTCCTTACCTTACATACTCCTTTTGCTTCCTCCACATTCATGCAATTTCTCTTACACACCGAATTCCCTTACTCAACACATGGCCGTCCTTGAGAATTTGATCCACATGATCAAGAAACGTATTTCTGGGACGCCCGCACCTCTTCACACCCCTTCTTTCAAACAAGTATATCCTCTTAATCATCCTTTCATCATACATTCGTTCCGCATGTCCAAACCATCGTAATGTATTAACCACATTCTGTCCACAACACTCCTCTTGAATGAGCTCATTCTTTTGATATCCTCATTCCTCACTCTGAGAGAGTGAGTATTTTAAGCTAGTAATTAATATATGCATGTTCCAATTTCTTTTTTCATATATACACACAGTTGAGTCATTCTTATGACATTGTACATATAATAAATTAAGCCATTAATAGTTGCCTTGACTGAGTTTTGAACTGTAATTATATATTTTTATTGTAGGTGTGCCATTTCCTTCCTGTTTTTCATCCTTATAATAATGAATCTAACAGTATAACACCACCCTATTGTGATAATATCACTTTAAGAGCGCTTTACAACATCTAGGATCAATATTCACATCCATTATTGAAATTGATATCAATTGAAAAATTGTCGTCGGAAATATAAAAATAATAATGATTATACAATATCTTCTTCTTCTCCTTGGGCAATTATTAGTCCCACATGGTGGTGGGGTCTGTCTTTATTGTCTCGTTTCTCCACTTGGTTTTATCGAGCGCATCCTCATGGGAAACATCACAGTTCCGCATGTCTTGTCTCACTAAAAATGATAATATATGTCCTCTATTAAAGAGGACAGCTTGCATGTTTATTATATGCAGCTGGTCTGCTGGCTACCCCACTTGTGGGATATGCCGTGATGGTATAGTAGAAGTAGAAATATATATGTATTATGTGCTGAAGACTTTTAGTCTTTGTCAAAAAAGTATTATATCTTATATTGCTGTTTAGTGAATTTTAAATTGCCAACGACGTTGGTGGAAGTTCGTTCTTTTTTCAATTTGATTGTTTTCATATTGTTATAAAAATTATTGTCTTGAAGTGGTGAATACTTGCAATTCAATCGAAATTTCCCGATTTTGAATCCCCCCTCTGCCGACTTTTACACGATCATAACACAAGTTTATTGCTTAGTGTAAGAGGTGTCAGGATGAATTTGGGTTTATTCCAAGTCCAGATTTATACATACGTCTGGACATTTCCCACAAGTGGGGTAGCCAGCGGATTTACTGCATGTAATAAACATGCAAGTCATCCTCTTAGTGCCAATAAAAGCTGAGACATTCACAATGGGTGGTATGCCTCATCATTGCTGAACTGAAGATGTTTAATGTCTGCCTTTTATAGAACACTCTTAAACTTACCGAAAAAAGTGGGTCCCCATTAGGGTTGCCAGATGATAATTTGATAAAGGAGGACATTCAGAAATCAAACGAATTTTTTATATTATTTTGCTTTATTTTACTCATATTTAGTTGAGCTGCCAATTTCGGAAAGAAATTCTTGGTTTTTCAACAAATAATTATAAAAATCTTCACATGTCATGTTTTTCAAGTTGTATTGAGTAAGAATTAAAGATTTAACTGACTACACACTAAGTCTATTCTTCTCTTTGCTCCACTGTGTAGTAATCATTGAAAAAACTCTCGCGAGTTTTATACAAAAATAAAACTCGCAGAACCCGATGTTTAGCAAAAAGGAGGACATACAGTAGGTAAGGGAGGACAAAATATAAAAAAGGAGGACATGTCCTCCTTTTGGATACCATCTGGCAACCCTAGTCCCGATTCATATTTTTTTAAAACTGAAAAAATATACAACCAGTGGCGTCCCCGAAATAAAGTCTCCCACTTTTTAATTTTTTTAGTGTTCCGTAAAAGTAGGGGTATTTGTAAGACATTTTATGTCTTCAATAGTTCAGCAGTTTACCACCCATACTGAATATCTTATATTTTATTGCTTAGAGAAGACAATCTGTATGTTCAAAACATGATGTTATACCACTGGCTACCCCACTTATGTTAGATGTCATGATGATGTTAATATTATAGATAAATAATAGTAAAGAAAAACAGAATATTGAACTTTATGATGGCGAATGCAATTCAAGGACATCGATAGGAAATTGATTGGGGTTCATAATAAAGAAAAAAACACTTATATTTTTGTATCCATTTTAATATTTGAAATATAAATAATATTACTAAATTTTTTTTTTATTATTATTAAATTTAATTCATAACAACCCCTCTTTATGGATGTAAATTTAATGTATTGAATATCACCAAACATAAATATCTTTGCATCCATTCTTTATTTTCATCACATTCATTCTTTTTCTCATTCATACTCACGCATCTACATTAATTAATGCTGAAATCTTTGGTTTGCATTTGCTGTAAAAATCATTGCTTGTTCCGTGGACCACCCATACGCTTGAGTTGACATCTTTTTTTTTGGACACAGATTTAAACTTTCAAGTAACTTTATTATCTACGCTTAGTAGTATTCCGAAACTATCAACTCCATCTTCAGGCGATTAGAAATAAAGTATTATAATCGTCTGAAGATGAAGTCGAGGAGTCTCCAAGAGTCGTCATTAATTAAAAAAATAATATTCTTTATTGTAGGTACATTGGTTAAAAGCAAATTTACACAAAAAAAAACATTCAAATAAAATATATTCATACAATCAATATACAGAAGGTGAGTTTATCGCAGAGGCGCGATTTCTCCAAACTAACCCGAATCACTTGGAAGTGAACTAAATAGTGTTGTTTTACAATTCACCTTGAAATGGACTTCCAACAAGTACCTTCGGTCAATGACATCAAAATAAAAAAAAATACAGATTTATTGATGGTCTTTCAATACTTACTATTGTTATTAAATTTTGAAAATATATATATTTTTTAAAATAAAAACGTGGTCATAAAAAGTTCAGTCCATTCAAAATTTATCTCTTATTTTATTACAGCTTTATACTATTTATAAGTAAACTAGCCATTACATTCCTAAAAACTATGTCATATTGTAATTTTACACAAATAAATAATTTTTACACTTGGGGCTTACACTTACACAATAAGTAAACTAATAAATGTTTGGAATTACTTTTTTCCATAGACATATCACCAAGTGACATTTCCTTATTGAAATACGTAAAAATATTGATTAGGTGTTTTCTTTCTATCAGAAATAATGCCTAATCTGTGAATAGTAAACTATGGCTAAAATATGTTTTTTTTAAAGTAAGGCTTTTGAAAATGAATATATAATAAAAAAACGTTTTTTTTTTAATACTATTACGATTGTTTGGAGTCAAAAAACTTTACTAGTACCACTAAATAGTGAAATATTGCGCTTGAGAATGACAGGATACCTGTTGAAAGCTTGATCATGCATAGATATTTTTTAGGGGTATTAATAAAGTTTTTTTACTCCAAAAATTCGTAATAATGTTTAGAAACTACCACAACGTTACCGTCAAATCAATAAATAATGTTTGTTTAATAAATAATAACCTTCGGCACATATTAAATTTGTGAGGTTGTGAATTTTGATTAATACATACAAAAATTTAAATATTCGTTTAATTTTTATCGGTTGGCTTATTTATATATTCCTTACAGCCGCATTACCAGGCAAGAGAAAGCAGAGAAATAATGATAGATAAAATGTGTCGTCGCTGAATCCAATGCTTTCACGTCTTTTCACTTGGAACGCTGAATAATATTGAAGTCTTTGTAAAATTAATCCACAAGTCCTAGCTGTGGATCGTCATAGACGTACGCCTGTCTTGGCATCCTAACGGTGAATCAGTATCGTCTTCCAGCACGATAGTTTCTACAGCGTCGTACCAGATCAAACTTTCTATATCGTAGACAGTGCCACTGCGGTACGAGGCTCATCCCTCGAAGTGACTGTTGCTGGAAAAAAAGAAAGAAATTTATTAGTATACATTGTTTGGATATTTTTTGATATGTTTTTTTTTTTATTCTTTACTGTACATTGATCACAAGCAAATTCACACAAAAATATATTTAAAACAAATACAATCATACAATCAATATACAGAGGACGAGTTTATCGCAGAGGCGCGATTACTTCCAACTAACCCAATTTCATGTAACTTTCACATAAAGAAAATCTTAAAGAAAGGAAAGAGGAGGTAAAAAAGGAGAAGAATAGGTAGGAAAAGGGACTAGGATACAGATGCCATATTTTGTGTGATAAAGTGTTCCTTAACCGCCCGCTTGAAAGCGTGAAGAGTAGGGAGCAACCTTATTCTGGAAGACAAACCATTCCGGGAAGGCAAACCATTTATGTCTGAGGCATTCACAATATAACAATTAGTATTCGGTTATCGTTTTACGGCCGGTTTCATAATAAAAAAATCAGTCATTTTAACCTCTACGCGTTCTATACATGTATACTAGTAAAGTTCGAACTTTGAAATGTTTATTTTCAAAATTACACAGTGAAATTGTTCATTTGCTTCGCGACGCTGTTGATGAATAATGCGATGGTTACAAAAATTTTTTTTTTTATAAAAAGCAGTTGCTATGTGTTATTGTAAATAATGTATATAATGGAATCTAGTGTTCCAACATGTAACTGAATTAAACTCTTAAAGTTTATGAAACCCAAATTTGACTTTAAAAAAGGAACTTTATCTTTTATGAAACCAGGTTTTGAACTATGTTTAATTCTTAAATAATATGAAAATCATCATCAAAGTTTCGATGGAGATGTCCACTGCGTCCACAGTTTTAAATAATGGTCTCATTCATTCTTTCTACTTGCCCAAACATTCTTTACGTATAGCACTTGATCTATCAGAGTTTTATCACCCGTCATTCTTATAGCAATCACATTTCTTTTACGAAAACTACGTTATTTTTCATTGAGATGAAAGACGTCTCTCTCAACATGGTAAAAAAAATGTTTTCATTTTCGTCATGAAATTGTACTACCTAAACACTGACACAGTGAATTCATACATTTCTTTTACATTATCAATCACGAAATGATCCCTAGCTGGGGTAAGAACCTCACAATTTTATAAATCTATATATATAAAAGAAAGTGGTGTTAGTTACACCACTCAAGAATGGCTGTACCGATTTGAATTATCTCTGATTTGTTGGATTCTTCTCCGCCCCGAATAGCAGACAGGTTATTAAAATATCTTACAAATTCACGGGAAGAAAAATTATGAAGAAAATTATTTACGCCATACATTTTATTTTCAATAAAAAATGCAATATGGAAAATTATACAAAATCAACGATGATGTTTTTTTATAGATTGACCTGTTTATACAATATTTTTTGTATACATTTTCAAATTAGAATCGTTGTCCATACAATTTAACATCTGTGGTTCTGAAATTTCAATCTTGAAAGAATTTTTATAAATTTAAAATGAATAGGTATCTACCTAAAAAATAAATTAGTACCTACATATTATATTACGTACAGCAGATAATTTATTAACAGATATGAGTTAAATATTATGATTGTTCAACACGAATGAATTTTATTTTTTACATACGATGACACACTTGGACAATTACGGGAGTTTGTAAAGAGATTAATAATAATATTAATCATTCATTGATTGTTAGGCGGTATGAAGTTCGCTGGGTCAGCTAGTAAGAAATAAAAATAATGATTTTATGAAAAACATATTTTGAACTACTCCAGATTAATCGTTCCAATTGATCACACTCATCAATAGTCAACCTATTTGAATAGGTATTAACTAGTTAGGTATGTTGTATATGATACACATACATATGTGAACTTCCTTAAGGAGTGCAGAACACAGGTCCATTGAACTGCAACAGATGTCTTTCCAGTTTGAAAGCACAGAAATTGTATGAAATCGTATAAAAGTTGATTTCAATAGTGGAAAAATATTGAGTTGTAACATATATACAACTTTCAAAAATTTCAAGTCATGTGATAAGCATGACACAGAGGAATTGGGAATGTTACCTGGGTTTAAAGAGTACACTTAACCAAGCCTAAGTCGATTCATAAGCGTCGAAACTCTGTGTTGTGCACTCCTTAAGGAAGTTGGTGACAGGAAAATTATTCGAATCACAATTATTCGAATGGACAATTCTTCGAAAAAACATTTGTACGAACTAACTTTTTTTCGAATGACAATTATTCGAATGGCAGTTATTCGAATCCACAATTATCAGAAAACACAATTGTTCGAATTTTTATACGTTATATTGATAACAACAATTATCCGAAACACAATTCTTCGAATTTTTATTATCAAGACAGATAATATTGCTCCTATTTTCGGCGAAAAGTGACGTACTTAGCGAAGTTATATTATATAATTCGACTCAGTTTGCAATCGATTTATCTAAATAGTGTCAAACGTTTGAAAAAATAATTTAAATATATTTATAATTAGGTATGAACGCAATTGCCTCATTTTCTTAAGAAATGAAAATAACATTATTGTTCCTTATGAACTCGTTCACAGTTGGATGAGGTATGGCTGGAGTTTTATATGAAACGTAATATAATTGCGTCAATATGACCTGCTTCTGAAGATCAAAATAAAATGAATTTAGATTAATATAAAATAATTCGAATATTAGGGTTTTCTAACAAATGTTAGTCGAACAATTCACTTTCCATTAATTGTAATTCGAATAATTGATAGTCTAACAAATGTTATTCGAAGATTTGTTAATTCGAATAATTATTTTTTCGAACAATTGTGAATTCGAACAATTGTATTTCGAAGAATTTTCATGTAATCAAGGAAGTTCACATATATGTATGTGTATCATATACAACATACCTAACTAGTTAATACCTATTCAAATAGGTTGACTATGGATGAGTGTGATCAATTGGAACGATTAATCTGGAGTAGTTCAAAATATGTTTGACATCTACACTTCTAGTAAGTAAAAAATCCAGTTCCCGACATCCAATTGTGTCAAAAAATTCATAACATAAAATGATTTTATGTTTAAGGAAAAAGGTATCTATTGTGTTAGGTAGGTTTATATTGTGAGAAGCGTCTAGACGCTGAGTTGAGTAAATATCATCACATTGAATAGGCGTATAACCCCGGTTATCTCAATACTTTATTTTTATTCTTTGATTACTACAGTCATACAATATTATATTATGGTAAAATCTTGCACTTTAGGTTCAATGCTATCAGAAATAATATCGTCTTTCACTTTTTATTGAATAACATAATATCGGTGACAGTCGGCCAAGAAGAACACTGTTTATTATTATTTGTTTATTCTTTTTGCACACCATCATTTTTTACAATGAGATCGTCGGTAGCCTGGAGGTAGTGTCTCGGCCTCGTGAACATGGGGTCCGTGGTTCGATCCCAGGTGCCGGCAAACTCCCCTTTCACGACACAAGCTTTTAGTAGCTTACTGTGAAAGGTGTATAAGGTTGTATTTGGGTTTATAACAAAAAACCCAGATACCTATATCTTTTTAAAAAATACTCTAGTACCTACATTGAACTAGGTTGTACCTATTCTCTTCTCTCTTCCTTCCCCTTCCTATATATTTTTTTAAATATTGTGCTATTTAATTGTTTAGAGTTTAGATACTTTAATAGGCGATGTAAATAATTAACTGAATAATTCTTTGCCAAAGCTGTTGGTTGTGTCTATTAAAAAAAAACTATTTTGCATATGTGCCCTTGTTCTTGCTGCTGTCTGAATAATTATTATGGGATGTTTAGATAACCTCTATACTTAATTACCAACTTAATTAATTGATAAACATTACATATAAATAATAATTAATTAGTGATTATTAATGTCGACAATGTCTCCGCGACACTATTTATGTAGGTATAAACAATATTATTAATATTGTTCACATGCAATTTTGATATGTGTTTACCTACATCTTTATTGTACATACATACATACATACCATCACGCCGCTTCCCTCGCGGGGTAGGCAGAAAGGATCGAGCGCCACTTCCTTCTATCCTTGCATACATCTTTCGCTTCCGTCACTGTCATACAATTCCTCATGCATGCTCTCCTGTTCAACGTGCTCAACACGTGACCGTCCTGTAGGATTTGATTTAAATGATCTTGCCATTTAATCCTCGGACGTCCACGTCTCCGAGCACCATTCCTCTCAGCCAAATATATCTTCCTAGTCATTCTGTCCTCATTCATTCTTTCCACGTGCCCATCTTTATTGTCAAGGAAAGAAATTGAAATATTTAAATGGTAGGTACTAGGGAATCCAATCCCGCAAAAGCGGGATCCCGTAAATGCGGGATCCCGCACCTTTTTTGCGGGATCAGAAATGCGGGATTACTCATGCGGGATCCCGCACGCTTGCGGGACTGAAAAAAATATTTAAGAATGGGCTCAGACGACATTCTGATTATTTATTAAACCCAGCACAGCCTCAATGATAAGTTAGTTAACTACTTTGCCTTGGATCTCGTGACTTTTCTATAGAATTTGTATGGAAAATAATTAGAGTTTCCTAAATCGTGTGTCGAAAAAAATTTCCTAAAATGTGATCGCAGCAACAACCGATGGTGCAGCAGTCATGAAGAAAGTTGGGAGATTATTATCAGCGCACCACCAGTTATTCTTTGCACATGGGTTGCAACTCGCTGTTCTTGAAGTTCTATACAATCAGAGACAAGAAGAAGAAATAAAGTCAAGTTGAAGTACTCGAAATTAGACCGGATGGTGGGAGTGATAATGAAAATGAAGATGATGATGACGAGCAAGGTGACTTTTCGGTAGAGGAAGACATTCAAGAAGGAAATTTGCTACCACAATATAGGTAGATAAGTATTGTCAGACCAATAGATTTTTCAATGAAAATCATTATAACTTATTCCATTTTTTGTGTTTACTGTTTCAAAAAGTCAGGAAAATTGTCAAGCTTTTTAGTTCGAAATCTCCAGTAACAAATGACCTTCTGCAAATATATATTAAAGCAGAATTCTGCAAAGAATTACAGCTGATCCTAGATTGCCAAACGCGCTGGAACAGTCTCGCATCAATGTTATCGAGGTTCAACCAAGTCAAACAGTACATACTTAAAGCACTTATTGATCTTAAACTGACATCATCTTCATTTTCATTCACTGATGAAGAATTTATAACATTGAGTAACATTGAACGAGCTTTAGAGCCAGTGAAGCTTGCTGTAAATGTCTTATGCCGCGAGGACGCAACACGCAACATTAGTTTCTGAAGAAACCACATTGCGTTTCATGATAAGCAAACTGGATCGACAAAATACCAGGTTAAGCCAGGAACTTGAAGTGTCGCTATCTCGCCGGATAAAATAACACCGCACATCAATGACTGTGCTTAGAAAATCCTAACAAATATCTTGAAAAAGATTCAGGATCTACAAATGTGGTTGACGTTCCATTCTTTCATCCAAGCAAAGTTACATTTCGAACTGAAATGAAGTGTTCAATCGAGAGACTGTTGTCAGACACGCAGGTACAACCTGAAACTCATAACCAACAAGTTGATGACAATGGCGATGAAGAAGACACGCCTTTATCGAATCTATTAAATGATGAGCCTTCGTCTATACTAGAAGATGAATTAGAGCACAGTCAGAATGGATAGTCAAGTAATATGAAGTCAACTCCACCTAATAGCATGGAAGCTGAACGTGCTTTTTCCGCCGCTGGCTATTTATGCAACAAGATAAGATCAAATCTATAAGATGAAACTTTAGGTACTCATCATTTCTTCGAAAATACTATCAGAAAAAAGCTATTTTTTATGCCTCTAAAAGTCGAAACTAATAAATATGTTCAATTGTTCATACAAATTACAAATCTATAAGGTGAAATGTTGTATTATATCGTTCCTTATAAGAAGCTGATTATTTATACCTCTAAAACATCATTATTTCCACTTGTTAATTAGTAATAAATCTGCATAATAATAAAAAAATATTAAAATTTACTTGTCTTTATTTAATATATTTTTTTAAATAACTAAGTATTTACTTGAAACAGTTTTTTTTGTTAAAAAATCTCAATCCCGCAAATCCCGCGGGATCCGCGGGACTGATGACCTCAATCCCGCAGGCTTGCGGGATCGCGATTTTGATGCGGGATTGGATTCCCTAGTAGGTACCTATATCATATTGTACTATACCCTCACGTCGTATCCCAAGTGGGGTAGACAGAGGAAACGGAACGCTATATAGATCCATTCTTACTTATAATAATACGACTATTTATATAGCGCCGTACTGTGATAATATCACTTCAAGGGCGTTTTACATAATTTAGGATCAACATCCACGTCCATTATAAAACTACATAACATCAATTAAAAATTGCCATCAGAAAGACAACAAATCATAATAATAAATAAAAAAATCATACTTCTTCTACTTCTCTCGCTTCTACTACATTCATACAATTTCTCATACATGCACGTCGATTTATCTTACTCAAGATATACCTATCGTGTTATTTTTATTTATTGATTTATTCATTATTTATTGATGATTGCAAGCAGATTTACGCAAAAATATACATTTAAATTAAATATAATCATCAATGAGTTCGTCGGTAGCCTGGAGGTAGAGTCTCGGCCTCGTGAACAAGGGGTCCGTGGTTCGATACCAGGTGCCGGCAAACTCCCCTTTCACGACACAAGCTTTTAGTAGCTTACTGTGAAAGGTGTATAAGGTTGTATTTGGGTTTATAACAAAAACCCACATACATCTTTAAAAAAAAAATCAATATACCGAGGGCGAGTTTACCCCAGAGGCGCGATATCTTCCAACTAACCCAAATATATTATATTTATATTATAAATGAAGGAATTTATGAAGTTGTTGTGAACGCATAAATACTTGATAATTTTGAATTATTTTTATGTAGATGTATAGTATTCAACCTGGAGAACAAGAATCCGGCGCATAATTGTGGATTTTTTAAGCACAACAATAAATATTTGCATTTTTCGTATGCCCTTGACGTATCACAAGTATCCTATAAATATCGGAGGCCATATTGAAATTTGTATGGTTATCATAATTACCAACATAACAAAAACAATGTTTACTGGACAAAATACAATGGAAGTCAAAATTAAACGGGGTAAAAAGTCAAAATAATGAAATGGGAAAATTATTACAATTTATTAAATCGAAAATAGACATACCTCATATTATTATTATAAATCCTTTTTCGTATATACTGTATTTGTGTTGTTAGGTAGTCTGGTGCTAATATATGCAAAAACACATTTATTACGTTGGCTGATTGCGGGTTAGGTTTGTTAGGTAGTACGGTGCTAATATATGCAAAAACACATTTATTACATTGACTGATTGCGGGTTAGGTTTGTTAGGTAGTACGGTGCTAATATATGCAAAAACACATTTATTACGTTGACTGATTGCGGGTTAGGTTTGTTAGGTAGTACGGTGCTAATATATGCAAAAACACATTTATTACGTTGACTGATTGCGGGTTAGGTTTGTTAGGTAGTACGGTGCTAATATATGCAAAAACACATTTATTACGTTGACTGATTGCGGGTTAGGTTTGTTAGGTAGTACGGTGCTAATATATGCAAAAACACATTTATTACGTTGACTGATTGCGGGTTAGGTTTGTTAGGTAGTACGGTGCTAATATATGCAAAAACACATTTATTACGTTGACTGATTGCTGGTTAGGTTTGTTAGGTAGTACGGTGCTAATATATGCAAAAACACATTTATTACGTTGACTGATTGCTGGTTAGGTTTGTTAGGTAGTACGGTGCTAATATATGCAAAAACACATTTATTACGTTGACTGATTGCGGGTTAGGTTTGTTAGGTAGTACAGTGCTAATATATGCAAAAACACATTTATTACATTGACTGATTGCGGGTTAGGTTTGTTAGGTAGTACGGTGCTAATATATGCAAAAACACATTTATTACTTTAATTTTATAAAATTAGTGATATATATGGTATTTATGGATTTAATTAATTTTTTTATTGAAAATTTATCATTTTTCTCTATGATATGCATTGTTTATGTCATATTGGTAAACCTGCAATTCATTTCCTCTATTTTAGTGTCAACATGGCGTCCGATACTTGTTTTGATTGTGATGTGTAAATCGTGGACAAAATATGCAAATAATTAATTTTGTGTGCATTAAATCAACTTATTTTGGATGGATTATCATTTCTCTGGTAGAAAACTACATACTCACATGATTATAACTTGAAAATTCATAATTAGTTTTTTGAATAGTTCACCTATCCTACATATTTACCTAAATGAAATACTTATTTAGTAGGTACTTCCACTGTGACCTTATTGGTCACGAGTAGGGAATCCAATCCCGCATCAAAATCGCGATCCCGCAAGCCTGCGGGATTGAGGTCGTCAGTCCCGCGGATCCCGCGGGATTTGCGGGATTGAGATTTTTTAATAAAAAAATTGTTTTAAGTAGGTACTTAGTAATTTAAAAATTATATTAAATAAAGACGAGTAAATTTTAATATTTTTTTTATTATTATTATGCAGATTTATTACTCATTTTTCTTATTAACAAGTGGAAATAATGATGTTTTAGAGGTATCTATAATTAGTAATCAGCTTCTTATAAGGAACGATATAATACATTATTATTTTAACAATTCTCCTTATAGATCTGTAATTTGTATTGACAATTGAACATATTTACTTATTAGTTAAGAGGCATAAAAAAAATTGTTTTTTTTTCTGATAATACTTTCTAAGAAATAATAAAGTATGTAACGTTTCATCTTTTAGATTTGATCTTATCTTGTTGCATAAATAGCCGGCGGCGGAAAAAGCACGCTCAGCTTCCACACTTGTTGGTGGAATTGACTTTATATTACTCGGCTACCCATTCTGAGACTGAGCTACGGAGACTGTGCTCTAATTCATCTTCTAGTATAGGCTAAGGCTAATCATTCAATAGATTCGATAAAGGCGTGTCTTCATCGCCATTGTCATCAACTTGTTGGTTATGAGTTTCAGGTTGCGAGTCTAACAGCAGTTTCTCGATTAAACACTTCATTTCAGTTCTATGTGTAACTTTGCTTGGATAAAAGAATATATCGTCCACCACATTTGTAGATCCTGAATCTTTTCTAGATATTTGTTAGGACCTTCTAAGCACAGCGACACGACAGTCATTGATGTGCGGCGTTATTTTATAGACAGGCAAAGTAGTTAACTAACTTATTTTAGCGAGATAGCGACACTACAAGTTCCTAGCTTAACCTGCAGGGCTACTCTTGACAAAACTAAATACGATCTTAATCTAGTCTTGATCTTGATCATACGACGCACGAAGTGACTATTGGGCAAAAATACACGCAAACCGATCGCGCGTTAGCGGTAGTGCGGTGTTTTTGACCATAGTCCCTTCGTGCGTCGTATGATCAAGATCAAGACTAGATTAAGATCGTGTTTAGTTTTGTCAAGAGTAACCCTGATGGTATTTTGTCGATCCAGTTTGATTATCATGAAACGTAATGTAGTTTTTGCAGTAATTAATGTTGCGTCCTCGCGGCATAAGACATTTACAGCAAGCTTCACTGATTCTAAAGCTCGTTCAATATTACTCAATGTTATAAATTCTTCATCAGTGAATGAAAATGAAGATGATGTTAGTTTAAGATCAATAACTGCTTTAAATATGCACTGTTTGACTTGGTTGAACCTCGATAACATTGATGCGAGACTGCTCCAGCGCGTTCGGCAATCTAGGATCAGCTGTAATTCTTTGCAGAATTTCTTTTTTGATATGTGTTTGCAGAAGATCATTTGTAACTGGAGATTTAGAACTAAAAAGCTTAACAATTTTCCTGACTTTTTGAATCAGTTTATCTTAAAAAACAAATGGAATAAATTATAATGATTTTCATTGAAAAATCTATTGGTCTAACAATACTTATCTACCTGTATTGTGGTAGCAACTCTCCTTTTTGAATGTCTTCCTCTACCGAATAATCACCTTTCTCGTCATCATCATCTTCATTTTCATTATCACTCCCACCATCCGGTCTTTTTTCGAGTACTTCAACTTGACTGTATTTCTTCTTCTTGTCTCTGATTGCATAGAACTTCAAGAACAGCGAGTTGGAACCCATGTGCAAAGCATAACTCGTGGTGCGCTGATAATAATCTCCCAACTTGGCTCATGCCCAGTTAGGTAGATATTTTGTGACTTATCTTTTAAAACTGTTTTGTAAATGAAATAAATAAATAAACTTTCTTCATGACTGCTGCACCGCCGGTTGTTGCTGCGATCACATTTAGATTTTGGAAACTCAAATCATTTTCCATACAAATTCTATAGAAAACTCACGAGTTCCAAAGGCAAAGTAGTTAACTAACTTATCATTGAGGCAGTGCTGGGTTTAATAAATAATCAGAACGTCGTCTGAGCTCGTTCTTAAACAATTTTTTCAGTCCCGCAAGAGTGCGGGATCCCGCATGAGTAATCCCGCATTTCTGATCCCGCAAAAAAGGTGCGGGATCCCGCGTTTACGGGATCCCGCTTTTGCGGGATTGGATTCCCTAGTCACGAGCCTGGCTTTTAAGGGCTTCCGCTCTCATCATCACACTAGCGTAAAGTAAAGAAATTACTCGTCGGGGACAAATATAATATACAGTTTGTTATTGGATGATGATGATTTTATTTTGACGCCGTTTAACAGTCCCTAGACCGTCTCAACGGCGTCGGTGAAGAGTTCTGTTTTTAATTTACTTCTGAAGTTGGTGACAGTCTGATTATATCTCAATGGCACCACCGGTAGGCGATTCCACGTAACCGGTCCAACAACACCAAAAGCCCTCTCATAGAAGTTAGATGGCAATATTATAAAAGTGGTGATTCTTTTTATTTTGATACAGAAAGGACGATTTATATATTCATTAGATTAGCAGTTATGATTTTACCAGAATAGCGAAAATGTCATAATTTGGATGTGGATTCTATTGCAGATGTTGTAAAGCGCCCTTGAAGTGATATTATCATTCATATTAGACATAATAACCTGATTCTAAGGCAGAATCTTTGCATCCATCACACATTCGCGATGTTCATACACAGATAACTCCACTTGTGGAATTAAGTTTATCCGTATTTCTTGTAAATAAAGAATCCTATCATATATTTAAAATTAAAAAAATATGACGGGAATCAGATGGTAGTAATCTCAGGCTATAACAATAAAATTGTATTAAGATGGGTGCCAGGACACTCTAACTATGAGGGTAATGAAGAGGCGGATAAAATGGCCAACAAGGGGGCTGACATGCTGACCTATGGACCAGAGCCTCACTGCCCCATTACAAATAGCACTTTAAAAACGGCACTCTATGGGAGAATGCAAGAAAAAGCTATTAATAACTGGTTAACAATACCAGGACAGAAACATGCGAAAACCCTGATTAAAGGTTTCTCATCAAAGAAAAGTAGAGACTTTCTCGAACTTAATAAAGAGAACCTAAGAATTCTCAACAGAGTACTAACGGGACACTGTAGACTCAATAAACACTTATGTATAATGAAACTAACAGACATGTATCTGTGCAGATTCTGCATGAATGAACATGAAACTCCTTTGCACCTACTCACAGAATGTGAACCTATTATGCAAACAAGAGCCAAAATAATTGGCTCACACTTTCCTGATCAAGAACAGATCAAAGGAACTAACCCACACAAAATTTTGAATTTCTTTCAGGTTTTAGGTCTGTGGGAAGACATCTAAGGACTAAATCCCACAATGGACTACATCTAGAAGTCGAGGTGGGCAAGGTCTTTGGATGGAAGAAAAAAAAAATAAAAAAATCTCAGGCTTTCAACGGAAAGGTCACTGGCTACCACATTAATTTGTGGAATATGCTGTAATGGTATAGTAATAGTAGTAGCAGATATTATAACATTATACTTACTGGTGTAGCCGGCATGGAATACACCAAAACCGACGAAAACACTAAAAACATCACTGTAAACCACCAAAATTTCATTTTGTATAAAGTTTCAAATGCCTTCACAATATTGATAGCAAAAAAATCACTCAGATACTGTGACAGTAACAAAAAAAATAACCAAATAATCACTTAAGCGTTCACGCAGTTCAAAAAAATACTACGAGTATATTCTGTATTTCTCACAGCTTTTGTTACACGCAATTTATCACGTAAATTACAACAAAAAAACACACGCGATTCTCGTTGAAACAACTTCACTGCACGTGAATTAGTGTATAATTAGTAAGTTTAATTAATTATTACGAATAACAAAATTTATCTTTTAGCACCGAGAAATTATATTTATTATATTATGTCAGTTATTGCAACATATTTTTTATGAGAAATTTCGCATGGAAACAACGTTTGTTAATCAAAAATATATTTTTTTTTTATATTTATACATACATATAATATGGCACAATTTTCTTTATTTATCATTGAAAATGATGCGTTTTTATCGTGTATTATTTGTCGTATTGTGATAAATTGTTTATATTTATTATTTATTTTATCGCGACCTTTATTATTATTATAATTTATTTATTTTTTGAGAGTGAGATGTTTATAGTTCCGACGCCTGTTGAGAAATGTTTCATTTGTCTGGACTCATCTTCCTTATATATAAACGACGCTCCTTGTCGTTGAATTTTCTCAGCTTCTTGTTAGGTAATGTTGTTTTTGTTGATGTTATTTGAATCGTTCAGGGAATTTCTTATCAAATATTATTTCACAGTGTTTACCAATTCCAGTTAAAATTGAAGAGGCGGATTACCAATTATTGTTTATGTACTTACCGACTTTGTTACTGACATACGTCTGTTGTTTTCTAAACATTGCAACAGCTGACGTGAATCCGTTTATTGATACCTTTTATCGAATGAACTAGAAAAGCCGAAAGTAGTATATTATAATACTTACATGGACGATTGATTAAGCGCCCTTTGGTTATACTTTTCCGCGGCGCCAAAGCAACATCACCATCTGCATTAGAAGTAAAATGAAAGACGCCCTTTTTCATCAGCGCTTTTGAGACAGGTGAATTATCTTTAAACAAAACGTATATCGAGATTTCATGAAAGCTGCCTCATGGCTCTGGAATCGTCCGTTATTCTATAGATATAGAGGGATTTATGTAAAATGTATGTATTTTGATTTATGTAAAAAAGCGTCTGTTTGTACTTTGTTGTCTGTTGAACTATATCATTAACATGTAAAAGGTTCACGCCGTGTAATGTAATAAATAAATAAATAAAATTCTCCTACCATTTCCCTTTTTCCTTGATGTTTTCTATGCACTCTGCTTTCCCGCTGACGGTAATCCATTATTACCTTTAATATCTTCTTTTTCATTTATTTTAAAGATTGTTATTTCCTTATGATTTTTTTTTAATAATTTTGCTTGTTGGTGAATGACGAGTATATGTATATATCTTTTCTTCTGAGATCGCATTGGCTTAGCATTGTAATGATTCCAGCAAGATGTGTTTTCTTTTATTTTATTTTTTTATAGTTTTTTAATAATCAAATTCTAGAAAGCTTCTGTCATTGTCAAGAATATTGCATAATAAACATTGACCTATACGGTATAGACTAGTATCACATCACTGATTTTCTCAGAAAACATGTTTCAAAATTAATCATAATACGATACTGCTGCACTCCATGACATTTGGTATCTCCTACTTATACCTAAGAATTGTATTAATTATTGTAAAAAAAAATATTCAATATCCTTCAAACCTGCAACACAAAAGCTATTATGTACCTATAAAAACATGTATTATGTACCTACCTGTATGAATATAATACGTATAAACAAACTGTAGTGATAAGCGATCATTGTTATAAAAAGGTGCACTTCGAATATAATATATGGACCATCAACAAAATATTTTATATGAATAGTAACAATATACCTACATAGGTTGATGCATTTGCTAGACTAAGTAGTCTGTTTTTCCGGATATATCAAATTAATATATAAGATTTATCTATCTACAAATCGCTCGCTTGCAAGAACAGTGACATATCTCAAGAAATGTAGTGTTGAAATAAACATGGTTAAAGTTTCCTAATAAATATTTAGTATTTTTATATAGATCTATAATCTTAGGTCATTCTCATTACATGCATTGCACATCAGCGGGCATTGCGATAAGTGAGAATCACTCTGTGCCTCCCCGCAGTCGCAGCTCTTGACATGTTTATTATGTCACAAGTTGCGATTACCTAATTATGGAATTCTACTTATGCACACTTATATAAGTAGAAAAAGAATTCCATAATTAGGTAAATTAAAACAAGAGATTCTTTCTACTATTTTTTTTTAATTATATTTATTAGCCAAGCAAAATATACAGTCATTTGGTACATATTACTTTATATTGTAATTCAAGAGAGAGGTCTTTCGATTAATCAGGGGGGCTAAAATGGCCACATTGAGCATTTCATCTACAGATGATTCATTTACCTAATTGCCAACAGATCCATAGCAATTCCTCTAATTTTCGTAAAATGGTCACGATTGTACGCGATTCACCCGCAATTCATTTCATCAAATGATTCATATTTGGTGAAATGTTGCCGTTAAATCGTTTTGCAATTTTCTAATATGATCCTATTATGAATCATATAAAGTGGCCTTTTTAGCCCCCCCGAGTCATTATTATTAATCTGACTATAATAGAGTATTTCTCTATTATTAAAACTCGTATTTTTAGTTTTGTGACGTTGTTCTTGCAAGCGAGCGATATACAATGTGTTTGTACGTATACGATTATTCATAATAATGTATTTGTTATTTCAAATCATTTCTCTTGTACGTGATACAGAGGTTCCTACTATGTGTGCATTACAACAATACATAATGTTGCAACAATTACAGTATCCGCCTTTCTTCATCTCATACAATAATACCGTAATATTATGATATAATAATAGCCTTATATACCCACCTACGTAATAAACCAATACCTACAATTATTCTACATGTATAGGTGAGTTTTTATTTTATATATTTAAAGGTCAAGGGACCTTGCGTCCCTTGTGTAACTGCGACCATAATAGATCTATTGTGATTAGGGTTGCCACCCGTACTTTATAATAAAGTACTGTACGTTATTTCAGGTAATCGTACTTTATACTTTATGAGAAAAATAAAGTACGCGAAAATACTTTATTTCGTATGATTTGAATTCTTTGGGATTTTGAAAAGTTTATCAATTGGTGCTGAATCGATGTCGCCACTCGCCAGCGCCACATCACTTTAGGCACTTGTTTTAATCAATTTCTGAACGCAACCTAACCTCAAATGTCAACAATGTCAGTGCCATTATCACAATTTCTTGTTTGTTTTGTGCAAAGCGGTTTGAGTGCATTTCGAGCGCTCTCTAGCAAAAACGGTGAAATAATCAATTTAATACAGTTTTGGTGGAAAAACTCTCAAAACTTGTTGACCCTTTTGAATTTGATAAAATGAAAAATCTAATTTTTATGTATTATCAAGATTAGTTTTTTTATCTGAATAAAACTATATAGCTGACTGACGAGATTTATTTAGGTAGGTACTCTTTGTTATATCAAAATACAAAATACTTGTAAAATATAATTATATTTTTTTATTTATCTTATCAAGCATAAAAATACTATGGATTTTAGCAAACTTCTTTTAATAACCAAAATATCGAGTTCCTGTGATGATTTTTGGTTTCAAAAAATGAGAAATTTCATCAATAAAAATATTTATAAATTGGTCAATATCCATGAAAAAAAAAAACATTTTATTACACTAATATTTTTAATAACTATCTGACTTTTAGTTATATTAAAAAAATGTATATGAAAAATCGTAGGATTTTCGTGCATTGTCTGCCAAACACACCCCCGATTTCGATTTTTTTGAAATATGCTTTTTTTATAAACGAATACTATTAAGCTGTAATCATTTTTTTTGTTAAGTAAAAAACTAATGTTGGTAATATATATTTGTTTTCATATTTATCACATCAAGATGTTTGCAGCGTCAACAAGTTCTGAAAGTTTTTCTGCCAAACCTGTTGAAAATTGAATATTTTACCGTTTTGCTAAAGGGCCTCCTTAAGAATACGATTTTAAATTTTATAGATTTATGCTATCGTATATCGTGGGCAAGAATAATCTACACACACCTACAAAACGTAATTTCGATACAAATAGATAGTGAATGTGTTACACCGAAAAAATGTTTGAAAAAGTAAGTAATTAGGTACTTATTTATTTAAATTTAACTATAGATTAAAGATGCTGTGCAATTGCTTAGTAGATATACTAATTTGATACAAACTGCAAAAACTGCGGCCACCTAGCAGTGGCCCTCCAAGGATGTGACTTCGATTGCGAGCGAGTGCGTCACAATTACCAGCATTGTTTCATTTTTTTTTCTATTAAATTAATTATGCAGATACGACAGAGATATCGTAAGAAGAAAAGTGGCTGGTACGTACTAGTAGAATAAATCCCGTGGAGATGCGATCGTTGAGAAGAATGGTTGGTAAAACGTTGCGTGGTAGAGTGAGGGATGAGGATATTAGGAAAATGAGTGGATGCAAAAGGAGTTTTGTGGATAAGATGAATGTTTTTTTTTATTAATATTCATTCTGGAAATTTAACGTGAATATTATTTCAACATTAGCAACATTAATTCGTAAATATTTTTTAGATTGGGAGATGTCAACCGCATATTTTCACGAATGGAATTATATTTTGTAATAAACATTTTGATTGGAATGTCTTTTGCAATACATATTTTTACTAAGGGTTCGTGTGGGTGTGGCGCCCACTCTTTCATAACATGTTTTACTAAAAGTATTTCACGTACGTAGATATATATATTATATCATAGACTTCAAACTCTAACAGAAAGTTGGTATTGGGGCCAATTAAATCTTGGGTCCAAAATATTTTCGTACCAATCTTAAACAAGTGTTGGTTTATGGTAGTGAAATAGTCTACATAATGCTATGAACAGGGATTTAATGTACAATACTATGTACGATTTAATGCGATTTAATGTATAACGATAAGTTGGAGTGGAATAGGAATGGTCTATTAAAATGTCTCATCTCATCTATACCATCACGGCATATCCTACACGTTTACGATAAGTGGGAGTGAAACAACAATGATGATGATGATTCTGGATTATTTTGTTTTGACGCCGTTTAACAGTCCCTAGACCGTCTCAAGGGCGCCGGTGAAGAGTGCAGTTTTCAATTTGCTTCTGAACTGGTGACAGTCTGATTGTCTCTCAATGGCACCGGTAGGCGATTCCACGTAACCGGTATATTAAAATGTCCCATCTCATCACACATACTTAGGGTAGCTAGCAGACTAGCTGCATGTAATAAACATGCAAGCTGTCCTCTCCTCACCTAAAAAAATAAAGGCGTTCAGGACGGGTAGCAAAGTTCATCGCTGAATTTAATCAAAATTTAAAATGTCTTTATTTTTTTTAACACCTGCCTTTTGCAGGACACTCGAAAATATTAAAATGTCGTAGAGTGAATCAGTATATTGTCGTTGTATATTCAAAAAGAGGTATGTGCGAACATTTTTATTTAGGCATATTCTTTAAAAACTGTTCATTAGGGCATTAAAATAATTGTTGTTAGGACTTTTTATTGGCATGTGATATTATTCTTTAGATTATTAAAGATTAAAGATTAAAGAATTTATTAAAAGTAAATATGAACATGGTGAGTTATTGTACACATAATATTAAATATAACAATAAAAAATTGTAATCCCCAAACAGCAATAGTATTGCTGGTATAAGGGGACATAAGACAAACAAATATTAATTCCAAATCATATCATAATCACAAACACAATCACAATTACTCCCTCTCTTCAATCAGTTGCTTCCTCAGTTTCTTGTTGAAAAGTCCAAGGCTATTAGCTTCCTTAATGTGGTTTGGCAACGAATTGTATAATCTTGAAGCAGAGTAGAGAAATCCATACCTTTCTCGATTAGTACGCGGTGTGTCACATCTTATGTGCTCTCTCGTTCTAGTAAATCTACTGTAAGTATTATTGTTAATTGAGTATTGAATTTTAATATTTGATACTAAGAATCACTTTATAAAATGGTTATGATGTCATTATAAGTAGGTAGTTTATTCTAGAAATGTCAAAACATTTATGAATTCACATATCCCTTTTTGAATATGTAACGACGTTATGCCCACTGTGTTGACATAAATTTTTGGAATCTGAAATCTGAGAGAATTGGTGTTACGTTTCCTGTCCATGTTTATAAGTCAGTGTTTCCTTAGGGGTGAGTCATTAATTGTATAAATGTTATTTTTAGACATGAAAAATTATTTCTGACTATATAATTATTTATTTATACATATTTATACCATCACAGCACGCCTCAGAGGTAGGGTAGTCAGTAAACTAACTGCATGTAAAAAACATGCGATTTGTTAAATAAAAATTAAAACGAAGCAGACATATGAATTGGAGACCCATGTTTACACAATGTAACATTGTGAAAATTCTAATCGGAAGAAGTTAGGAAGGGGTCCCAACGCTTACGAATCAGCTCTAGGCTGGGTTAATTGATCACTTTCGGTGTCCATGGACAACGTTCACAAATTCCACCATTCTCTCTGTCAGGGTATAAAGTCCACAAATTGAGAAACATTTTATGCAAACCATGGAAGCAACTATTTTTTGGGATCTCATATCTCCGAGTGAATCAAGATCTCCCGTCTAAATGGCGCCGAAATAATAAAGACATGAATACCTGGCAAGAATGGGCAGCATCTAAAATATTGCTGACAGATGGTGTTTGAAGACGTGATCTCTCGGGGATCAAAATATGATTTAGGCACGAAAACTAGTTCCTTGAGAATGGATACGTTTTGGACACAAAAAATAGGAATACATGCGTGAGGCACAATCAATGCTGTGAAGCAATTAGTTTTTTTTCAATCATTTTAGTTCGTTTTTAGTATAAACGGAGTAAAACTGTTTTCTTTGTCCACCAAGCTGCTATTGGCAAATTCTTTCTTTTACATTCTATACTTGTAACAAACTAAACATGTGTTTTCTTTGTTACAATATTGCAAAGCAGTCAACCCTTAAATGTGTGCGTATTTTTAAATCTTTTTTTTGTAATACGTTACACAATATGCCTATTTAATTACGTCAACCCCATTTCATTAAATTACTTCAGAAACAGACGAAATATAACCCTCGTCTGAGTGAGATAAATATACTTTTTAAAATGATTCAGATAGTTTTTCGCTTCTGTTTGACCAACTGCAAGTAATGCAAATACAGATTTTGCTCTCCTTCCCATGAAATTAGAGTTTACTGACATTGTATCACGTGGAGCACCCGGTAAAGAATTGGTCTCCCACTCTTCTCCGTAAGTTTTAGAGTGTCCTGTAAAAGGCAGGTGTTCGAAAAAATAAAGACATTTTACATATTTAATTCAGCGATGACGTTTGCCACCCATTCTGAATATATTGATTTGATATTGACATGGAGAGGACAGCTTGCATGTTTATTACATGCGGCTGGTCTGCTGGCTACTCCACTTGTGGGATATGCCGTGATGGTATAGTAGTAGTAGTATCAGTAGCGTAGCGACCCTTAGACGGGCTATCAAAATTTGTTGGCGGGCCCAAATGAAGGGTTAAGATTTTTCACAAAAGAAACAAAACCGCTCACATTGAATTAAAAAATTATATATACTTAGATTACAATCTACAAGTTATTGCTTACAATTAACAATTCAAATCAAACATACACTTTATTCCTTTTTCAGCGAACTTCTTCTTCTTATTTCATTTTACGGCAATGCACCCGCAATCGAGTGAATTATGATTAGCGAACTTATTTATTGATTCTTTCACAGCTGAAGACGATTCAGTTTTTCTAAATTTCCTACCTCTATAAATAATAATGACAAGTCTGATGGGCATTTTGAGAAAAATTAGTGCTGCATTACTAGTCTAAACCATGCAGGTAAATGGAAAAAAGTAAGACAACTAGTGCATTTACTATAAAATTCATCGCTGATGTCGAAATAATGTTTTAGAAAAGTTGCCAAAAGGCTGACTTATCGTATACAGTACACCTACGATGTATTCCAGCCGATCTCAATAATTATTGACGAACTATTACTACGAATGCTTACCTCTTTTTACAGTATTTTTTTTTTTTACATAAAACAGTGGAAACAAGACCACTACTATCCCTAGCTCTCCACGATATCCTCAAAACACGAAACAGGCAGAATCACTGTCACAAATGCGTACCTACCTACTGAAGACTTTTCACTTTAAATTAAGTAGGTACTGATTGCTTTATGAAATGTGGGCACATTAGCGGTTATTGTGTGATTAAACTTAATTTCTTTGTACATGTGAATGTAGGTACCTACTTTGAAGTGTTCAAGTAAATGTGATAAATCCTTATAATGGTATTTCGTAGGCTGGTGATGGAAGGACGGCGGATCCATCATGATGATCTGGAGTACATAGGCTGGACCTTAAAGAGGATGAGACCTCAATTGTTTACACAAAGATAAGGGACATGTATACTTTCAATTAATTATAATTGCCCGGATTATTATTATTATGAGTCATATCGTTGCGTGTATTGTTGGTACCGTAATATTTTTGTCGTTATGAGGGAATCCTGTTGACGCGTATAATATTATAAATATGATTATAAATTAAATCTAAGTATGATTCTACAAAAAAAATCAGAGTTTTAAATTGAATCTGAAATATATTTTTGAATAGCTGTTCAACTGCTCTGTTGTTGAGTTTTGTTGAGAAATTGTATTTGGTTGCTATTTGTATTGTAGATATGTGTTTATTTTTATTGTTGTTTGGTGAGCACTATTGTTTTATCTAAATTATATGAAATATGTTTAAACCCTCAAAGCACGGGCACTGCTAAATTTTGAGGGTCAAATATGTAATAAATGTGTTTTTTTAGTAATAAGGTGTGTATGTAATATTATTAATTTGTAAATTTTATTTAAATAAAAATATTTGAATTTGAATGATTTTACTACTGTTCGTAAACTGTCATGAGCCGGCCAGTCCTTCAGACCTATCCATTAGGCCAATTTGCGGATGAATACGAATCTACGACTCTTGGAATATCCGGTTGTGAGGTGTGGGTCTCTCTTCAGTGTTCGTGAGGCCAATTTTGATTTGAATGTGCGGATAAATACGAGTCTTACAATATCCGGTTGAGAGGTGGGTTTCTCTTCAGTGTTCGTGAGGCCAATTTTGATTTGAATGTGCGGATAAATACGAGTCTACGACTCTTGAAATATCCGGATGTGAGGTGTGGGTCTCTCTTCAGTGTTCGTGAGGCCATTTGATTTGAATGTGCGGATAAATACGAGTCTTAAAATATCCGGTTGTGAGGTGGTTCTCTCTTCAGTGTTCGTGAGGCCAATTTTGATTTGAATGTGCGGATAAATATAAGTCTTAAAATATCCGGTTGTGAGGTGGGTCTCGTCAGTGTTTGTGAAGCCAATTTTTATTTAAATGTGCGGATAAATACCAGTCTACGACTCTTGGAATATCCGGTTATGAGGTGGGTCTCTCTTCAGTGTTCGTGAGGCCAATTTTGATTTGAATGTGCGGATAAATACGTGTCTACGACTCCTGAAATATCCGATTGTGAGGTGGGTCTCTCTTCAGAAACGAAATTCCCGTTATTCTCATATATATTTATTATTAAAATTAAACATTAAAATGCTCGATATGTCTAGCTGCATTTTTTTTATATAAATATGGCTTCTCTCATTCGCAATATCATCTAGTAAATGCAACAATTATTGAGAAGCGCTGATGTTGAATGGAATATTATGTTATTTTCAGGTTAATGGACCAACATAACCTATTTGATATTATCTTGTACTCGGTTAGTGTCACACCACTTACTCATGAATCGTATGCGTGATATGCAAGGGCAGATTGTAGATTTAATAAACGAGTAAAACAATGATAAATAAAACAGATTGTACTTTTAATTTACTATTACTATACCATCACAGCATGCCCCACAAGTGGGGCAGCCAGCAGACCAGCTGCATGAAATCGACATGCTTGTATGAGAAAATGTATGAATGTAGAAGAAGCGAAAGAAGTATAGTATATAAAGAGAGATCTACATACATATATGACGTTCTGATCTCTCTGCCCACCCCACTTGGGATACGGTGTAAAGGTACAGATAGATAGAAATAATAAAAACAATCGAAAGAATTTTTTATATGCGGATATCTTCTCAAAAAATTGTTATTTTGACTTGAATAAGAGTTCCAAAAGTTTAATTAACAGAGGAAAACGTGTTCTATGATTATTAACATTTTTTTTCTTTTTTTCAGTTATTACTCTCAGCTCCATCTCACGCGCAACCAAACCTGTCTTTACTCTGCAAGCCATTCCTGAAGATCATCGTAGGATCTAAGAAACCTTCTTACACCAATGCAGAAGACAAGAAAGACATACCGATGGATGTAAAAATAGAAGATGTCAAATTGCCCATCACTAAGAAAAATAAATACTATAAAGAAACTCCATTATCAGACTTAGAAAAAGAATCTTGCGCATGGGCCAAGAATGTATTTGTGGTTAGAAATAATAAACAGAAAAAATGCGATGTCAATGGCAAAACGTGAATTACCTAATTTTAATAACGTGTATTTTTTTAACGGCCGGTTCCATAAAAAACACACATTTACTATAAAGGCACTTTAATTTTTAAAGGCCCTTTAACTCCCACGGGTTTCATAAAAAATAAAGTTTAAGTCCGAAATGTTGAAGTAAATATTTTAAAAGTAATCTTCGGGGAAATGGTTTATTGCTATGCTACGCTACACCGTTGATGAAGTCACCAAGATAATTTATTTAAACAACAGTTCCTATATGTTACTGTAAATATTGTATAATATTATGATGATGACATCTGGAATATCGAAATCTAACCGAGTTAAAGTCTCTACATTCGAAGTTTATGAAACCCAAATTGACTTTAAAGATAAAGAGACTTTATCTTTTATGAAATTAAGTGTTATTAAATAAATATTTAATGAAATCAATTGATTCAATTATAAGCTCTTTTTTTATTTTTCTAATGTTTTGTTGACATCTGAGTTATCACTTTCAAGACAAAAATGTTGCCATTAGAACGGTATGCTGTGAGAGAGAACTGTGAAGGATATAAAGAAACTGCAAAATTAGTAAACTAAAATAATTTATTTAAATAATTCTATATTTGCATGCACAAGATCAAATACCTACTTAATTAAATAAACCTATAGCTTGTTCATTATAAAAACGTCACCCTTTTGCGTATGGATAAAGGACATAAATGGTACCTACATGGAAAACTTGTCTTTTTCTGGTCTACTGCCTTTCGTTTAGGCCAGTTTAGGGGATACAGTGCATTAAAAAATATTTCAGACTCGTGTTTTCAATGTTATCGCTCAAAATATAATTTATAATACCTTTGAAAGTAATGTCAAGTTGATTCGAATTTTAACATTAGTTAGCTAAGTTCCTTGAGCATTTTTTTTACATTAAGGTCTTACACTTTAGTGTTAAATAGAGAAATACTTTGCTCAAAAATCAAGGACAATAAATTTCAATAAACTCTTCAATGTACTCGCTCAATCGTTGCTTATAAAAAGGATCTTTCTTAGTTACATTCAAAATGAAATGACTTCTCTGGGAATTCAGAAGAAAATCATAATTATCTTTATGCAGTACAAACTTTATATCTTCGTCTTGTAGTAAGGCAAATGGCTGTAGAAGAATACCCTGGACAAGACCCCATATCACATATTTCCTACATAACCATTTGTGGTCTCTAAAAGGCATGTATACATCGTCGATGTCGAGGTTAAATTGAAACAGTTCAGCCTTTAAACATTCATAGTAGTACAAGATCATATCATCATATATATAACGTCGTGCTTGTCTATCTAAATTCAAATATAATAAGCTGACTAGATCACCAGCAGGAGGCATACAAATTGCCGCTTGAAAATCAACAAATTTACAGTGAACTGGTTTATTTTTTTCATCGTACGAAAACATTAGATTATTTGACCATAAATCTCTGTGACATAAAACATTTCTATGTGTATTTGAAGGTCTACACATTTCCAAAGCACTTTTGAACGCAGTTCTATAATCATTCATCTTGTTCGGTTCAGTTTTATGGTAGAATGAACTGGGATGAGCATTGGCAACGGCTAAACTAGCTTCGCATCCTGCTACAAACCAAGAATTGTAAACATAACCACATTCTTGTAATAAGTCCTTATACTTTTGCTCGATTTTTATTGGGTATCTATTTGCAATCATGATCTCCTCGTAGATCAATGTTCCAGCGTGTAATTTTGCAAGACTTTGGATTGCAACTTGACAGTGTTCCCTGTCAAATTGGTGTCTTGCACTTCTCACCAAGTATCCGCTCATTTGTAAGTCTTCCATGATGAGCTCGATGCTAGAGGATGGAGCAATTTTCGCGTGATACATGGGCTCCTCTGAAAAATATTTTTTTTATAAATACGAGTTCAATTCATGCATTTAAGATCTAGAAAATTTGAAGTACGAATATAAGCTAATCAATGGCTAATCAACTTACTAAATGTTCATCCGTTTCATAAAAATATTGACACAAGGTGTTAACTGTCCCCAATGTGAAATTTTGTGATCATTTGAAGAAGACTTGGTTTTTGCTGTTTAGCTCAACTATGTTGAACCGAACATAACTGCTAATTCTAGCTCCTAGGAAGAACTTTTCACGATGTGTGTAACTGACATTGTAATGTATTGTTATTAAATAAATGATATTGTAATGTGACCACTTAATCACCTACTCCAGATGTAAATTGGATTATGGCTAGAATAGATACATAAATCATCGATTTTAAATTTAGAAATAAAAAATCAATTTATACTTACTTTGAATTTTATCAAACTTTGTCAATATCCTGGTATAGACTCCAAATTCCCTTTTGAAATAACCAACTTCCAAGAGTTTCTTGGCTTTCTGTTCTTCGTACGGTAGAGATTTGATAAAAAAATGTAAATACTTGTCTTCATTATCATCGTTTTTTCTGTAAACCACTTTCAGCTTTGAGTACTCTCCCTGATATCCAAAAATATCCCTTCCACACTTTTGCACGTCCCACGAAATTATATGAAAATGATAATTGTACTCTGTGTACTTGGATATCAAAAGCATTATAAAATTCTTGCTGAAATTTTTCTTGGAACACTCAGCCATCGTAGACTCTATTTACTTTTTTTATGTATTTATGTATATAATATCTTAACTTGTCTCTAATATTGTATAATGATGTAAGCGTTTGTCTTACTTCTTTAAAGACGTCTGACAGTTTGATCCTTTTGAAAAATTTCCTCGGTCGTCGAACTTTCAGTGTCACAGACAAAAAACATTCAAGTCTTAAAAAAATATTTTTGACTTGATCACATCAAGAAAGAGGTCACACTGTTGATATCAAAATCGTTCTGAATAGATTGCCTAGGAGACATTTTTTCCCGTAATATTTGTCATTTAAGGTATTTCTACGAAAACTGGATCGGTGTGTCAGAATGTTACGGGTGTCGGGAAAGAAGTTTCTCTGTTGATACTAAAATCACTCTGAATTGATTCTTTCCCATAATATTTGTCATTAGATATTTCTACGAAAACTGGATTGGTTTATCAGAAGAATGTTAGGAGTGTTGAAAACAAGGTCACACTGTTAATACCTAAATCGCTCTGAATAGATTTCTTATAAGACATTCTTTTCCGTAATATTTGTCATTAGGTATTTTCCTAACTGGATCGGTATATCAGAATGTCCCGGGTATCGGGAAAGAGGTTTCACCGTTGATACCAAAATCACTCTGAATAGATGCTGTTTATGCTTCTAAAGAGTGCTGGTGAAGAACGCAGATAAGTTACACTGCGATATCACTGGTAGTCTGATTTTGTCTTTGAGATTCGAAAGGGTGACAGTCTAGAGCAGGGGTCTACAAACTTTTCAGTACTAGGGTCATACTAACCACTGCAGTAAGTTCCAAAACCAAAATTACGCAGGATTTTAAAGTCATAACCCGTTTTTGTTTTTAGGATTCCGAATTCAAAATTTTAATTATAAAAAACGGATTTATAGACTTCTCAAATTTGTCTCTCAAAATGGAGTTTATTTGTTTTACAATATTACGTCTTGATAATGAATGCAAACAATTTATTAATTCTTAACAATCATTTGTTTGATTTTGTTATAATATTTTATCAACGCGTTATCATATTTGTACAAGGCATTTTACATAAATAAATGGATAAATTTACCATTATAATTATACAATTAAATTCCTTTATTTTATTTTATTTGCAAAATTGAGATAAACTACGCTGAATTGAAGATTTTAATTGTCTTATATGTAATGTTTCACAAACATACATGTTTCCTTTTACAGGACGCCTCTAAATTTACAACAAATCTATTCTTAACCGGGTACTCCACGGCTTATATAGCTATGACATATTATGTACATTATCCTTGAATTTTAATAAAAATCATCATCTTAGAGTTTTGACATAAATAAATTAAGAAAATTTCCATATCAAACTAACTACCATATAAGGCTTAAAAAAGACAACGTCACCTTATTCGGTAGTGCCCCGGACGGAACTTGAACCCACATCCCTACCTTGTCCAATTAAGCTACTGGGCGACTTGCCGAAGGCTCCGATATTCTCTCTTATAAACCCCGATGACAGCTTCACGTGTAGTTAATTGGACAAAGCACTCCTCGCGACAAGGTAGGGATGCGGATTCAAGTCACGTCCGGGGCTCTATCGAATAATGAGACGTTGTCTTTTCTAAGCCTTATATGGTAGTTTCAAGTGTTAAATTTACATATGTGACCTCATACAATAGTTAATTGTAAAAAACATCGATAAATAACTTCATTGTATTAAGTAATGCTGTCACATGGAAAATCTTGTAACAATAATGAGAATTTTTTTGTAATATTTTTTATTTTAAATTTTATCACATATAACATGGAAAAGATAAGTAATGTGAATTTATCGAATAATGTATTAAAAATAATTATTTTTGTGTTCAAACTATTTGTTAATATTCTTAAGTTAAGGTAACCAGTTCCATCTTTTCCATAAGTGCACACGGCCCTTGTGCCTAGGACACTTGAATGTATGGGACCCGAAATGGCGACATATTTCTTAACAAAACCGACGCGACATAGAATATGAAAGGGGTAAGGGGGTAAAAAACTGAGCTTAAGCCAAATCAGAACCCAAGGCCCCCAGAATTTATTCGAAAAATAATATAAAAATATAGTATTTAGTTAAGGAACACTTAGAGAATTTTATAAATGTTTAAATAATGTATCTTTCAATAAACTCATCAGCTATTTCCAACATTCTTTTTTTATAATCGATATTAACAGCAAAAGATTTTTTTATTGTTTCGACTCTATCTCCATGAGCCAACTTCTCAAACATATTTGAATTATTGGACATGGCAAATTTCGACTCTTCATCCATGAAAAGAAATTGGAATAAAATTTGACTGTGAAATATCCCCCAAAGTCGATATTCTTCACAAGTTAACCGCAGATCTTTAAGTGGCAAAATATTATTAATATCCAAACCAGATTCTTTCAAAATTTCACCAAGTTCTTCGTGGTACAGGTCGACTAATTCGTCAAAGATTTTATCTCTTGTTTTTCTGTTTAAACACAAATAGGCAAAACTTGTTATTTCTGCAGCTGGTTTTGATATTCTACAACACTGATAGTCAACAAGCATGCATTGGATAGGTTTGCCAGATTCATTATATTTGAACATGATGTTATTGTTCCATAAATCCATATGGATCACAACGTTTCTGTATTCTTTGGATGGTTCTTGTATCAACTCAACTGCTTTTATACCCAAATCCAACCATTTAGAAGAAACTTTGTCGTAATAAATAGTTTTACTTCCATATCTTTCAGACATTGCTGCTATTTCAAGTGCTTGTTCAACTGCATTGGAATACCAAGGATTTTTCATAAAAGCACCTATTGCAAAATTATTTTTATAGCCATGTTCTAATCTGTAAGGTTCGTTGAGTTTTGCAGATTCATTTTCTTCCAGAATGAAACAACCAGCGTGGAATGTTGCCAAGCTTTTTATAACAGCGCTTGCGTGAGGAAGATCCATTGGTTTTCTTAAATCTCTCATTCGAAACCCTCTTAGATGCAGATCTTCAAATACCAAATCTTCTCCTGATGAATAGTAGCATTGTGGCATGCATTGTCTTAACCCTGTAACCATAGATTTAAAATAAAACATTCTTAATATTTAAGCAGCAGATTCGAGAAATATATAATGAAAACTTAGTCTAAATTTCAATCTTAATTCATTATTAATGAAATTAAATCTAAAGACAAATCATCTATAAACATCGAAAGAAAATAAATACGAGTACACTTTGAAAAATAGTTAATTTTAACAGTGATTTGTAATTTATAGTTGCAACTTAAAAAAAATGAAAACAGATATGAAAAATGTGACCCAGAAAGTTTTACACTTACCATCAAATTTCTTATATTTGTTGAATACATTTGAATGAACAAATATTTCTTTCTCCCAGAATCCATATTTTTTGGTATATTCTGCTTGAAAATGATTTGCCTTAGGAAGCGTCTTGTAAAACAAACTGACATTTTTTGATTCGTCATTGAAAACATAATCGATGTTTATCTTCCAATGTTCTCCAAGGAAACCAATATGGTCATCACTGGCAGGGACGATATCGAATGATTTCAATTCGAAATTTTCAGAAGACAAGTATTTTTTGAGGACCTCTATTACTAAATTTAAATCTTGGGACGTTGATACACTTCTGTCGAAATTGTGTTCCATTTTGAACAATAGTTGAGTTGACTTGAGTGCAGTTTAGATTTTGAACCTATCAAAATTACGTATGATGCTTTTGCACAATCGACAAGGTTGAAAACTCATCTATGAATACAGCGTTATTTAAGAGAAATTGTGGAATGATTTGTGTGTAAAACATACGTCACAAACCTTTTTCACAAAACTTAAACCTCGTTGTTATTAATTTACTTACATATAAATTATTATAAATTCATCATAGTTTCATCTTTATTTCTTCATCTGAAGATTGAATGTATTATTGTTCATATTTTTTGGGGACATTTTTCTACCGAAAGGGAATAATTATTGAAAAAAATAAAAACGAGTTTTACGTCAAGTCCCTCGAAAATATGATAGTGACAAATAATGTTCGGTCAATTCAATTTTCCCCAGTTTGCGAAGGTGATGTTTTCCACCACGTAATGCATGTCCCAAATGTTTAATTTTTAAAAATAAATTCTTTTAATTAAATTTAATTTCACTTCCAAGACTTTGTCATTAGACTGACAATATAATGTAAGCTAATATTCAAATCAAAGATTTAACTTAATTTTAATATTGAATGAATCTTTCACACCAAAGTAACTATTTTTGTGAAAATCAATAGGTAATATTAAATATTTAGAATTCAATGTAACATAAAAGGGTTATGCTTCTGTGAAACTTGAATTACACAATATGATGGACAGTTGAAGGCACCTAATGAAAAATTGCAAAGGTAGTTAATTAAACAATCGATGTTTGCTTTGATTATAAATAACATTCCTTCATTTATTTATCACAGGCTTCAAAATGTCTAGTATTGATAAAATTGTTAGTACTGTAGTACTGTAGAGGAAAGATTATTAATTTTCACATTTCGTATTATAAAATGGCTCTGTCAACGATGTTTGCTTTTACACCACGACAATGGGTGAAGAGGAATGTGGGGAAACAGTCGAAAAGATGGAACAATGTCGTAAAAAAGATACGGAGGACCATGCAGAAAGCGATGGCAGAGGGTAGACTTAAATGGCGTGTAACCTGAGGCCTATGTCAAGAAGCGAATGGAAACTTTACAAAGGAAAGAGATCTACTCAGGCTGCGAGTAGAGATTATATTTAATATAAAAAAATTGGATTGAGACTTTCAATAGTTGCATTTCCTTAGATGTTCGGTTCTCTGGGGCATTTTTTTGTCGTTTCAAAACATGGTCGAACATAAACTTTTCCCAATACATAAAGACAGAGCTCTCATCACCAACACCTGGACCACCAAAATCAGCAATTTTCATTTTACTCCAATAGTGGATTAGAGGTAAACTTTTTGGGCTTCCCTTTTCAAAACCCACTCGAAGTTAAAATACTTTTAACAGACTATTTTCAAAACATGTGTCTCTAAGATTTTCCTAATTTCTCTGATAAAGTTTCAAACTTGGGAACAGAAGGTTTTAATAAATACCCTCACATTCTACTTTTGGGACAGAAGAATAAGGACAGAAAAAATGGGACAGTGTGGGGATAATTACATTCTTTTGAGTATTTTGGGAAAGGAAGATAATTCAGATTCATACAATTTTTATATTTTATAATTTTTCGTATAAATGTTCATACATATTCATTATATTTTATCTAACAATTTACATACATAGATCATACATAATTATAATGTTTAAACTTCTGTACAGTTGTGTGTTTATTTAGTTTCATATTATCTTTTCAAAATACGTCACAATGTTTGCATGTTTAATTAATTTTAACTTGACAATTTGATTTCCATCCTCATAGCCACCAACGATGAATGTCAAACTTTGCATCAAATGAACTGTTCAATAACTTTCCAAAATCTTGATATCTCAAAATGTTTGGTACACAAAGTATTGCAAACAGAGACTTCAGCCTACTGTCGATTGTACTATCGATAATACCACTACTATATAATGAGGTACAATCCATTGGATTGGTCTGCAACGAGTTTGGTTTTTCTTCTCCATTCGTCTCTATTCTCAGCCAGTCTTTTCAGCTCTACGTATGAGCCACAGTTCATGTCCCTCTTCAGTTGGTCCATATACGCGTCTCTTGGTCGGCCTCTGCCATTTGTCCCCTCGTTCTTACCTTCCGCGATGGCGATGAGTAGCCCTGGGTGCCTGATGTTGTGGCCAATCCAGTTAGCTCGTTGTTGGCCGATTCTCTTAAGAAGTTGCCTTTTTTCGCCTACCCTGGTTAATACTTGTTCGTTTTCGACGTGTTCCGACCAATGGATCTTCAGCATGCGTCTGTAGCACCACATCTCAAAGGCCGCCAACCGTCCGCTTTCACTCTTGCTGATGGTCCACGTCTCACAACCATAAAGCAGAATGCTCCATACAAAGGCTTTAGTAAGTAAGTACCACTACTAGACTACTTCTATCCATCGAACGCCCAAACGATATCTGTGGTGACAAAGTAAAGGGGCATAAGTCAGTTTTGCAGTATTGAGTTATTCTCTCCACAGAAATGTAGGTATATGTCATAACTCACAAAGTAATTACATCAAGGATAGCCTATGTTACTAGGTAACCCTTGATGTCATTTTTTGTGAGGTATGACATATACCTACATTTCTGTGGAGGGAATCACTCAATACTGCAAAACTGACTCACGTCCCATTACCTTGTCACCAGAGATATTATTCTCTTCTTTACAGTCGTTTCGGTTTTTTTTTGCAGTCGAGTTGAGAATCATCAGTCGATGATAATGCATCAGAAGTCGAGTGAATTATGAATTGACCAACTCAAACCATTCAAAATTTGGACATGTTGAATTTATTGTCAGACACAATATCGCAATCGGAGAATACAGGCTAATCTGTCAAATGCCTAACCAATATTCAGTATCATTTGATTGCTGGTTAAAAAGCTTCAGTAAACTTTAAAACTTACAATAAATTACTCACACGTTCAGGATTTAGTAAACTGTACATATATAATTCTTTCTATCATCTTTACAAACATTTACAACCATCTTGTTTTTAAGGCAGTCATTTTGTTTTTATATACGTGTGCATTTTGTTGAGGTTTGTGTTAAAGCAAATTAAGCACTTTTCATTAAATCAGTCGTTTTGTCGTTTTCTCAAGTCTTTATTAGTTTCTTAATAAAATATAAATTGCTGTTTCCCAATTTATGAACTCATTGGTGTCACCATAAGGGTCTATCCAACTGGTTCAAAATACTGCTGAACCACATTGTGAACTTTCCTTTATGTGGCTTTCAGTTTGGTTGGGAGGACCCAAACGAGGTGACCACCGATGCAAACTTCTAGCTAAGAAAATAACTTCTAAATTTGAAGAACTAGAATGACCCCAAAAATTTTAATTATCCAAATAAATAGCGGTGGATGACCTTATCCATCGAACACCTGATTTAATGATACGAGAACATCTGTATTTTTTAAATATTAATATTACATTGAGGACCAAAGAATTGAAAAACATCTGTTGTAATGAAATTATACTTACAATATCATCTGTTGTGTTGTCGTTTGTACAATTTTATTCATGTTTATTTAAGTTAAGAAAAATGCCTTATCAGTTGTAGTTACGATACGTTTTGTTTTGTTAATGATTTGTTAATCAGATTAATTTATGATGAAAGGGCAATAATTTACTTTTAATTGTTTTTATTCTACAGCATTTTTATTTGTCTTTTTTATCTTAATTGTTGTGTCAAAGAAGAATCTTGTGTTGCGGAATTTTTAAATAAAATGTTAACGTGATTCACAATGGCTGATCTTGATTTGTCTCAAAATGATGTTATGAGTTTGCTTGAAAAAATCAAAGGAGTCGATTGGCAGTTAATCAATTATGAAATCAAAGCGATAAGTGAAAGTCCCATTGGATTTTTGGGCAATCATTTTTGTTTGAAAATCAAGACAATCAAAAATGAAATCGAAACGGAATCAGCAGAAACTTTACAGTTCTTCATCAAGGCAATACCTCAAGATGATTCCCATGCACAGTATGTCGACGAAATTGGTGCTTTCAAAAAAGAAGTTTATCTACAAAAAGAATTATTACCAAAACTTCTGGAGTCTACATCATTTTTGGAGCATCAATGGTCACCAATGTGTCACATTGTGAAAGATACTTTATTATTATTTGACGATCTTACTTTGAACGATTACAAACTAGCACCAGGCCGAGAAATATTTGATTTCCAACATTGTGTCGCCGCTTTGAAGACTTTAGCAGATTTCCATGCAGCCTCTATAATATGGGAAGAAAATAATAAAAGAAATGGAGAAAAATTGTATTTAATCAAAGATTTATATCCAGAAGCCGTAACAGAAATTTGTTATATTCATGAAAAAGGACACATCAGAAACAAATGGCTGGAATCTGTTACAAGTGCAACTGAACATTTGTGTAAATTAATTGGACGCTCTGGAGAAGTTGAAAGAGTCCAGAATATCGTAGATCATGCTGTGTCTGTTGTAGGACCATCAAATAAATGGAGAAATGTTCTATCTCATGCAGATTTATGGTCTAATAACTTCATGTTCAAATACAACGAAGATGGGTCTATTAAACATTGTGCTTTGGTGGACTATCAGTTAGCGAGATATGCTCCTGTTGCTTTGGATTTGACCTGTTGTCTTCATCTCATTGCTCCATTGCATCTCCGCACGAATCACATGGGTTATTTAGTCACTATTTATTATGAAAGACTTTCAGAAGTTTTGTCCACTGCCAATTTAGACATCACGGATTTGATTCCTCGCACTGAACTGGTTGAAGGTTGTGAGCAATATAAAATTACAGGAATTGTTGAAGCAATATTCTATGGAACAACTATTTGGATTCCAAATGAGTTATCAACTGAAATTTACACTGATTCGGATAACTTTATGGATTTGCTTTTAGAAAGCAGATCTAAATTTGTCGAAAAGGCGTTTTATGAAGATAGTTTTTTCAGGAATCAAATGACTGATTTAGTGAAGGAACTATTGGATTGTACTGCACATATAATTTGAATATATTTTTACGTATGTTTTTCTAGGGAAACACCTTTTTGATTCAGAAAGCTGTCAACTGAGTTTTACATTTCCATGTTTGAATTACTAATGTTCTGATCGTCTTATCATAAAGAGGGCGTCTTTAATAGTTTTTCTTGGTCATAATGGACTTTATTTATGAATTAAAGATGCTGTTTCTGGTAAACCGTTAAAATATAAAATCCATATTAGTCTGTCCCATATTATCCCGTACAATGGGATGAGTATCACAAAATTATAATAAACAAATTGATCAAATAGGATTATGTATTCATTTGGTTGTCTGGAAGAAATTACGTACGTGATAAGTCCGCCAGCTATACTGACATCTGTGTATTGTTGTACTGCGTTTTGTGGCTATTTTTTATTGACCTCAATAACAAATATTGTAAACAAAACTGAAATGTATTTTCTTGTGTTCTACCCAAGAAAAGCAAACATTGAACATTTGACATATTTAATTAAAATATGCTATACCTGTTATCAAGTTGTAGCCTATATTGAACCTGTATCTGATTATTATTTTATTTATATAATAGTAACAGACATTTAATATAGATTATACCTATATGTATAAATTAAATATTGTAAGGTTACAAGCCAGTGAAGTTTGTTAAATTATTTTACAACATTTTATTATTAAAACTATGTTTCAACACAAAAAAAAAATCACAAAAAAAACACCTGACCCCCTAGACAAACTGTACTTGGCGATTGACTACAAACGAATTTTTACACGCATAATAACGCATAATTACACGGTACATGTAGGCAGATTGTCGAAAAGTTGGCCAGTAATCGATCGCTAAGTACCTACGGTTTATCTACGGCCCCTGCATCATTTTAAGGTTTCAATCAAGGCAAAAATAATGAAGAAAAAAAAATCACCAACGAAATTTACACGTCCTTGTTAGTAGTGGTTAATAAAAATGTTAATAATAATACTAAACGTAGTCATCAACCAATTCCTTGAAAAGATCTAGAAATAGCACTTTTGAAGTTTGCCAATACTGACAAAAACAATTAGCGTCCCTAGAGAAAGAGTTGTAATTTCTGCACGATCTTTGGAAGAATGATTATCTTAGAAGCAGGGATGTTGCGAATATTCGCATCCGCATCCGCAAATGCGGAGCTTCCGCATGTATTTAGACATCTGCATCCGCATCCGCAATAATCGATGCGGATGTTCACGCGGATGCGGATGTAAGATAATTTGCGACAAGAAAGAAATGGGGCGGGGCCGGCGAATGGCGCGTGCCGTTCGCACTTGTCATTAACCTATGGGAACGAAAAAATTGGTGACAAGATTCGAAGCGTTTTTATTTTTGCCGGTTTTATTTTATTTTTTTATTTTTTTTGCCGGTTTTTTGCAAATAACAAAAAAAAAATTTCACCAAAAAAACCATCATATTATTGTAGCAACAATTTCGTCACATATTTGACAGTGGGGCCTACCAACTAAGATAGTTCCTAATTTTTTCTATAACATCTTGAACATCCGCATCCGCGGATGTGAGCCTTCAAAAATCCGCATCCGCATTCACATCCGCGGATGTGTAAAAATCGACATCCGCAACATCCCTGCTTAGAAGCATTTATGAAGTTATTTAAATTAACTTAATAATCATCTTAAAAATCTTTTAGCTTTAGCTACTCTTGAAAATTATCGGGCAATTTTTAAAAATACTTGTTTGACTTTTTTTAAATTAGAGAGTATCTGTAGTTCCTCAAGGTACGGTGATCTTACACAATCCTTGGCAGCGAGGAACTAACTTCAACAAGTAAGACAGACGCTGCCTAAAAAAATTGTCTTTACTCTTTATATAAACGTTCAGATTGGCGAAAATCGGTCCTCGTTCTTTTGATGTCAATGATTGGAATTTTTCTGCTGTCAGAAAAAAATTTGATGACTTTGGTCGTCTTTTCATTGTTATCTTCAATCATTTTTTCAGGTTGTCTTCGCAATTTCTTCTTTTCCAGGTAAAGTGTACCATAATATCTGACTGTCAAGTAGTAAAACAATTCCACAAAGCTGAGAAGACTTGCTCCGACAAATAAACCGGTTGTACCTCCAGTGGAAACTGAAAAATATAATGTCGATTCAAGGTTTTCATAATGAGCTTATAGAAGCTTGTATAGACGTGGTTTTTTGGGTATGTAATTTTTTTGGGTATGTCATGTCTGCAGGGCTACTCTTGACTCAATTTAAATACGATATCAATCTTGTCTTGATTTTTTTTAAAAGACGATGAATTTGAGTTTTGTCATAAACCCAAATACAACCTTTCACAGAAAGCTTAAGGGCTTTAGCACACCTCCGCCGCGAAATAGCGAAAGCGAAACCGCTGAGCGGAGTCGTAGTAGCGAAACCGCTTTTAGCTAGTACATTTGCGCGGAACGCGAACAGCGAAATCGTGATACCGAATAAACACTATTACGTACGCAGTAGTGTGAAATTAGTGGAACTAAATTGCATATTCCAAAGTAATTATCCGATATTGGCCGAATAATAAATATTGAACTATAATCTATCTATACCAGCACGGCTTTCCCACAAGTTTATTACATGCAGTTGGTCTACTGACTATCCCACTTTATCTATCTATACCATCACGGCTTTCCCACAAGTTTATTACAAACAGTTGGTCTACTGACTACCCCACTATCTATCTATACCATCAAGACATCTCCCACAAGCATATTACATGCAGTTGGTCAACTGACTATCCCACTTTATCTATCTATACCAGCACGGCTTTCCCACAAGTTTATTACATGCAGTTGGTCTACTTTGGTTGGGAAAGCCGTGATGGTATAGATAGATAAAGTGGGGTAGTCAGTAGACCAACTGCATGTAATAAACTTGTGGGAAAGCCGTGATGATATAGATAGATAGTGGGGTAGTCAGTAGACCAACTGCATGTAATAAACTTGTGGGAAAGCCGTGATGGTATAGATAGATAAAGTGGGGTAGTCATTAGACCAACTGCATGTAATAAACTTGTGGGAAAGCCGTGATGGTATAGATAGATAAAGTGGGGTAGTCAGTAGACCAACTGCATGTAATAAACTTGTGGGAAAGCCGTGATGGTATAGATAGATAAAGTGGGGTAGTCAGTTAACCAACTGCATGTAATAAACTTGTGGGAAAGCCGTGCTGGTATAGATAGATAAAGTGGGGTAGTCAGTAGACCAACTGTTTGTAATAAACTTGTGGGAAAGCCGTGATGGTATAGATAGATAAAGTGGGGTAGTCAGTAGACCAACTGCATGTAATAAACTATTGGGAAAGCCGTGATGGTATAGATAGATAAAGTGGGATATTCAGTAGACCAACTGCATGTAATAAACTTGTGAGAGATGCCGTGATGGTATAGATAGTGTAGTAATCAGTAGAATAACGTCATGTGGATATTGGCACGGAGAGGACGACTATTATGTTTATTAGTGACTGCCCCATGTGTGGGAAATTTCATGATGATATAGATAGAGAGAATCTTACTTCACTTAACCGCAGACCCACGCTATTTCGACGTTTGCTCATGGTTTCGCTCCAAAAATCTGTCGAATTGTACAAATACAAAAGCGGCACAAAAGCGAAACATCAGAGACTGCGAAAAAACAGGCGGAGATGTGAATGCTTATTTCGTAATCTATGGCGAAACGGTGCTAGAGAGAGATAGATGTATAGAAAACAGTATGTATTTGAACATGCCATCTCGCTCTTGCGTACGACGCACACGAACTGACAGATTTAAGCGGAGCCGCTTTCTCGAATCCGCCGCGGAGGTGTGCTAACGGCATAAAGCTTGTGTCGTGAAAGGGAAGTTTGCCGGCACCTGGGATCGAATCGTGAACCTCATGTTTATGAAGCCGAGACTCTACCTCTAGACTACCGACGAACTCAGGTATTTTGGCAATAACGTCAGTCCCTATTCGAAACTACATCTCATAAAAACAATGGATCCATGTGGATGGACATTATGCGTAAACGTTGTACGTACCTATAGTTTAAGTTTAACTTGATGTATTTTTTGTAACTAATTTTCAATTCTCTGTTCTTATATTATAACAATGTCATTCTTATATACAGGCATACTGGAAGAGATTGCCTCCAGGCAACAAACATGTTTTATTTTTATTTATTTATTCATTCTTTACTGTACATTGATAAAAAAACAATTACATAAAAGGTATACATTCAAATTAAATACAATCAATATACAGAGGGCGAGTTTATCGCAAAAGCGCGATCTCTTCCAACTAACCCAAAAGTATTAACTTTAAAAAAAAACATATGATAGAAATAAAAACAATAATCTAAAGGATTTTGGAAAAAAAAAATATTCACAAAATGAACATATTTACAAACATACATACATACACACATATATATATAAAAAGGGAGAGACATGTCTATTGTAAGTATATTTTGTAACAACAACAAACAGTTTATTTTTATTATTTCCAATTATTTGAATGACGGTATACTTACCGACCAAATCTAGCCTGCTTCTAACGACATTTCTTTTGAAACGTTCAGATGGGAGATACTCTATTAGAATTTCAATCTCAGATACTGAGCTGTCGGTTCTGTAAATTTAAAATGTAAATAACATTTCAATTAATTAATTACCTATTCTAAATTCCATTCACCATTTTGAGCTCCTCTTGGAAGCATAGGGACCTGAAGAAACAAGCCTTCTTCATTCTGAGTGATTAGATAACATTGATACAGAAAACACGTGTTTTTTTTTGTTATGAGAGGAATCGGGTCGAAAAGTCCGTGTTGTTTGAAACTCGAACGAAAAAACAATGCCTATTTTTTTTACTTATGAATCTGAATATTCTTCAAACTTACTTCAGCTAGGACTATTGTGGTTTATCTCGTATGAGCTTTACCTATAGAACTAAAACTATTTTTCTGAAAACTTATTTTTTATAACTTACGATAGTTTTTCATCCTTGATGACAGTGAGATCATCTTCAGAACAGGATTGAGGACATTCACAAACCAGACCTTTCCTATTCGCCCAAGGAGGTTTCAATACTGACAAGTCTCCATTGTGTTTGTTTAGACATACCAATCCTGTCAAATTGCATTGGTCCTGAATTTCTGGAACATGAAATCGGATTTGGCTGATTTTTATTTTTGTAATGAAATCCCAACATAACCTCTGGATGTTTCAAAACGGTATAGATTTTTGATAATCACTTATTTTGGAGATGGATCTAGGTTTGATACCAACCCTAAAACTAAGGAATTTCGCTGTGTCATTAAGAAGGAGTAGATCGACATCAGAGGGAATCAGAGCCAAGTTCTCTCGATTGAGAGTCTACTAACAGGCTAAAGCCAGCTCAAATTTTTTGGCACGATTCTAGGGGCTGCTTATAATTTAGCTAAAACTGACGAAATATGCTGAAAGAAACTGAGGCAACCTACTCGTATTTGGCATAAAGTGGTCGCTGCAGTTGCACAACTTCATCTGCCAATCTTTTCTGCATTGGACAATGCATGCACTTCTAGAATACTTCGGATACACTTCCACAAAATTTTCGTCAGCGTAGCGGCAGTTTCTGTACTCAGGAGTGATTTCCCGTAGTATTGGATCGTTTTCAATATTCCTTACTGAGAGATGCCTCCTGAAAAGCAATATACATTACATTTTAAGTTGATGATTTTCCTTTTTAAAACCTTATTCAAAAATATTTGGCTTCTTAGATATTCAGTTGTACGGAGGGCCCTCCCAATATGCCATAGGGCACATCGTGAGCTCTTCTTGAATAGAACTTTTCTACATGCTCTCCATACATATACTTTTGCTGTGCTTGTTGGAGTACATCAACTGAACTTACCTATATTTCAAAGTCTCTATTACTTGAAAAAAGTTCACTTGCATCGTGGTCAATGATGGAACCTCCTCATCTCCTATCGTGTAAATCTGAAAAGGAAAAATAATACATTGTAAACACTTTTGATTCAATTTTTAAACCATTGCAACAATTGAATTTATTATCTATTTGGAGCAAAATAATATTATTTTAAAATACTCACAGTGACAGGAACGTGAACTTTGAAAGATAGTTTTCCAGGTCCGTCTTTTCTGTTACTCACCATTTCAAATTTTTCTTCGTCGTCGCCTCTGAAAAATGAAAATTTATTTGGGGTATTTCTAGAATTTCATATAAAAGCTTTGTAATCGACCGTGGTGACGTAAACAAACTCTGTCTTGCAGTTGCTGATTTATTTCGCCACAACGCGAGTAATTTTACCATAATATAATAATAACAGATATCAATAAATTATGGATACCAGTCAATTCGTAGGATTGATCTTTGTAGAATCAATTCGCAGAGCAAACATACTATTAAGAAGTATCAATAATGTCATAATATTATGTAATATTTTGTCCACTTTATATTTGACATGTATCCTGGAGTAATTCGGACACAAAACTTTGTGATTACAGGAAATGTCGAGGGAAAGAGATTTCATGGTCGCGCATCAACAGGGAAAGGTTGTATGATCTAGAAGACTACAGAATCTTACACCCCGGACGCTCTTCAGGTTCAGGGGAAAAGATTAACCAGAGGTGCTGTTGCCACCATCGACCTCATTATGAGGATTAAATGGACGTAAGAGAAAGATAATACTTACAGAACTTGATTTGAGTTAATGATGTAACATTTGCCAATGTCCGTCTGAATTGGCCTAAACCAAGTGCAGCAATCAAATTCATTATCGTTGAATTCACACAAACTGATAGATTCACTGCATGCACTTCTCACCAAATTTGCATAATACGAAAAGTTGTTCATTGGACACATTGGATCAGGATTGGGCTTGTTGCAGTATTGTAAAGCATAGTAAGTGACACCTCTGAAGTATGCCAACTCTTTGAGGACTTCCTCAAGGTCTATTTCGTGATGCAAAGTCCAGATGCTGGAAAAAATATATAGATACAAAATCTGTCATCTCTGGGCAACGTGCCGCTTCAATGCCAATTTCTCGTACTCTTTCCATGCTAATTTTGTCTACATTCCTTTTATTTTTGTGATTCTAACTTACTGACTGGCCCTGTTTGCCCCCAATCAGTTTGGATAGTTATGAAGCTCTTAATAATAAATCTGGTACTCACGCATCAGAAACGTCAAAAACTTTTTGCTCGTTAGGATTTTCACAAACTGCTACAGCTGGGAAGTGTGTGTCCCAGTCTTTATATGTAGTTTCCATACCAAATGAGATAGCGTTGAAGAAGAAAGCATCAACAGAAGCCATAATGAGCATAATTGATCCATACCATGATAGGAGAACGCAAATCATCCAAAATATCCTACAATTAACAAATTTATTTATTTATTTATTTATTTATTTTATTTACAAAACAGATTTAAAAGATAAGTCACTAATGTCTACCTAACTGGGCATGAGCCCGTACCAAGGTAGACTTGGTATTGGTAAATTGGTAAATTAATATTGCTTTGGATTACTATGGAGCAAATGATGCATAAGTGTTGTACTACATAGTACATACATATAAATAAATCTTGTCTAAGAAACTGCTCTCGATTATCAAACGCTTATGTTCATCGTGAAGGCAACAATCCTTTGTGACGCTGCTGAGGCACTATTATTTTTTATTTTGTACCATAAGTTTACAAAAATTCAGTCTAAAAAAATCTATAGTTAGAACATACTATTACCGAAAGGTCCTACGGTTTTAAAGAGAGATTCGCTTTCATCCGGATATCTCAGTAGTCGTAAACTCCTATTCTTTTTAAAGTTGTCCTCACAGGCAGGCCTAAAGGGCCAATCGCCAAAACCACCTTTGTGGGAATCTTTTATACTTTTTCTCTCTCTCTCTTCTATATCCCTTTTAGGAGGTTATAAAGTTTAATGATAAAAAGATAAACCTACTTTTAACTTTGAAAAAATGAAATAATAATAAGCACGAGCACTGCTCAATTTTGAGGGTCAAATATGTAATAAATGTGTTTTTTTTAGTAATAAGGTGTGTATGTAATATTATTAAATAAAATAAAAATAAAATAAAATTATTAAATTGTAAATTTTATTTTAATAAAAATATTTGAATCTGAATAAAGAAAAAAAAACAAAATGAGACAAAGATGACATTAACAGTCAACAAAAAAACATGATTACATTAAAGTTTAATTTATCGACCGACGGTTCTTGGTGGAAGTTCATATTAATAATTTTTAAAATGAAACACGATATTTAGTTATTCCACTATTGACTTTATTTATTTTTGCGAGCCGGCTTTCAAGAGATTCCGCTCTTATCGTCAGGCAAAAGTAAAGTACTTTACTTTTGCCTGACGATGAGAGCGGAATCTCTTGAAAGCCGGCTCGCAAAAAAAAATAAAGTCAATAGTGGAATAACTAAATATCGTGTTTCATTTTAAAAATTATGATTACATTACATTTGTATACCTTCATATATATTTTGTAAACATGATTACAAAATATATATGAAGGTATACAAATTATCCTACGGTAGTATATTATAATCGGACAGAAAACATGAATAAAAGGACAAAATATGGACAGAAAATACGGTAAGATACAATCATATAATCGGATAAAAATATTTTTTTTCATTCTCACCTTTCTGTCAAATGCAACTCATCATCAGCGATGAACCTCAGTCCATGAATCGAAGAGTTCAATAGATAGTCTTTTATGACTGCCCTGGGTCCAAGAAGTTTCATTGCTATGTTTGCACATTGATCACTTCGTGTTAAATAAATAGCCACATTATTTGTTGTGGAAATCATTACGAAGCTTTGTAGGTATGTACGAGTACATAATACCTTGTTGCCATAATTGCTTTATAATAAAATCAAGTGCATGGGATTAATTTTCACGACATGCAATGGTTTAAATTATTACGAGCACGCTTTCTCAAACAGTTTAACATTATTTGGCATAACACAAAATTGTTGAAATAACCTCTTTTCCCGGATATTTCAAGAGTCAAAGTATTCACATTTGTCCGATCGAGCTAATGACAAGTGACAATTTTGAAATTCTCTCTAGTCCATCAGTACCCTACCACTAAGTCAGTATTGGCATCTCTGACCCTACCACGTCAATGGGCGGTGGATCTGGCTGGCGTAGCAGATCCCACTTTGAGACCCACACATACCGCGAAATCAGACAGATCAAAGAGTGTCAAAAGTCATAACCAGAATCATTTCTTCAAGTATTCGCATACTTTTACAAATCAAAATTGAGCTTATTATGGAATTTGAGACAGTTAAAGACAATAAAAGACCTAGTTTTTTGCATTTTTTATTGATTTTAGACAACAAAAAATCTCTCTACAATTATACATTAAAAAATTTAGGAAAGCAACTACAGCGAAAACTGAAAAAGGACAAGAATTAAATTTGCACTCCAATAAAATTATCTTAGGATAGTGATTATAGCGACCAGAAATTGTTCTCTCAACAGTATTTTTTTTCTTTTCTTATACTTGTATTCTTGTAAACTTAATCCTTTAAATAAACCTATGCTTCGATAGTCAACTTAGTACTGAATTATTCTATTTTGTAAATTCGTATTCTCCAACCTGCCATAAGTATATCTTCTGTTGATAATATCATTGTTGATCCTCTGGGAACTTCTATTAACATTGTACAACTTTCTTGGAATATAGACTCTGTTTTCGTAGAACTCTGGACCAGGAGCCATTATCAACGTAGATTTTTGTGGCTTTTTCGTAATTAATGCTTTTTGAGACATTTGTCTTTGTTTACGTTTATTACCTTTTGTCTCTAAATAACGGAAAATAAAGTAAGGAATTTCCACAAGACTCAGCATGCTTGCTCCTATGAACAAAACGACAGTTCCTCCAATGGATACTGCAAAAAAATATACACATACTAAGATTATATTTGTGTATTTTTTTTATTACAATACAATCCTTCTTTATTTCAAGTAACATCATTGATTCTAATTTAGTGAAATTCGAATGGGAAGAGCAATATGTCTGTCATAACATATGTCATTTGAAACAATGTCTGTTCGCTGACATCATGTGCTCAGAAAATGCGTGTTGAGGGGCATAACAGGGGAAGAAAAATTCGAAACAGCGTGCATTTTGTGACCCAAAAGAAATAAAGAATTGTTTTTTTTTTCATATTCCTAGTTTAGAAAGATGGTTATATCTTTGTTTACAAAGTTTGCGATATTTATTATGGAATACTTACCAACCAAATCAATAGGTCCTCTAACGATCCTTCTTCGATTCCTTTCATTGGGCAAGAAATCTAACATAATCTCCACAACAGCAGACGTGTCATCTTCAACGTTGATTTTGCCATCATCTATGATTGTGATCTCTTGTTCTTCGCACGAAGGAAGACAATTACAATAGAGACCACTCCTGGTGCTCCATTTTGCTTTCAGAACACTGAGTAGGTTATAATTTTCATGAAGACAAGCCAATCCTTTAGAATCGCAGTGGTATTTTTGTGGTGTGTTTGGTGAAAAGAAACTTGTACAAGAGCATGTGGCTAGTTGCGCCACCTTTCTACATTCCACAGTACAAGCTGAATATGAGTAATATGGATATACTGATAAAGGATCTTCGTTGGGATATCTGCAATGGCGTGTGTCTGTGTTGATATCTCTCACTTGCACATCGTTTTCCATGTTTTTGACAGAAATGTGTCGCCTATAATAAGAATAAATGATATGTTCAATAAAATGCTATATACATTTAAGTTTATTATTAAACTTTAGGTATATTAAACTATCCAAATTGATCATAAAACATCTTGCTAAACGAGGCGAACTATAGGATATGGCAAACCCTGAACCGACTGAGATCACGTGTGGGGAACTGCCGTAAGAACAGAGAACAATGGGGCTTCCTAGAGGACGAATCTGGAGAGGTATTTCAAGATATCAGCAGCTGATAATTTGAAATTTCGTTACTTAATTGACATTTGATGTGGGATTTTGGGTATTTCATTTGAAGTCGATTCCGCTTAATTGGGACAGCCGCTTATTTGGGACAAATCTCATAGAACAGAATCCAAACCAAGAAACCAATAGTAAATTTAAATGTTTATTTGGGACAACATTCCGCTTAATTGGGACAGTAAATTTAAGATCACAGCACATATTATGTTACACAATATATTCTCAAGAAAAAATATGTACAAAGAAACGTTACAAAGACAAAAGACAGACTACACTTGACACATTTTTGCATTGAATTAAATTATATGTACCTACCCATTTATATTTTAATTAGGATTTTTTTTCTGAAAAGTTACATTATTTTGTATTTATCATATCACAATATATTACTAATATAATTTATATATCATATAAATTAATTAATTTATACGATAATTTATATACCTATCCTATACGTAATTTACAGTTTCCAAGACTTTATAAAATAAAATTATTGAAAAAATATGCATTGATTAATTTTATGTGTGTATTACTGGTTGCCAAAACCAAATGAATGAATTTAAAAAATGTGAAATTTGCTTAATTGGGACAAAATGCTCAAGTCCCGATGTGTCCCAACTAAGCGGAATCGACTGTATATGACAACACAGACTATTTGAGAATTTGATTATAGTAGTAAACATTGTTTGTCGGCAAATGGGACAAATGAAACTGTATTAAATTTAAAAAAAGCAGATAATTTATTTCGTATGTAGGTGTAGTGTCAGTAAAGCTGTTTGGAGTTAGTAGTATGTTCAGAGCAGGGATGTTGCGGATGTCGATTTTTACACATCCGCGGATGTGAATGCGGATGCGGATTTTTGAAGGCTCACATCCGCGGATGCGAATGCGGATGTTTAAGATGTTATAGAAAAAAAAGTAGGAACTATCTTAGTTGGTAGGCCCCATTGTCAAATATGTGGCGAAATTGTTGCAACAATAATATTATGGATTTTTTGGCGAAATATTTTTTTTCTTCTTTGTTATTTGCAAAAATAAAATAAAACCGGCAAAAATAAAAACGCGTCGGATCTTGTCACCATTATTTTTGTTCCCATTGGTTAAATTCAAGTGCAAACGGCACGCGCCATTCGCCTGCCCCGCCCCATTTCTTTCTTGACGCAAATTGTCTTACATCCGCATCCGCATGAACATCCGCATCGATTATTGCGGATGCGGATGCAGATGTCCAAATACATGCGGAAGCTCCGCATTTGCGGATGCGGATGCGAATATTCGCAACATCCCTGGTTCAGAGCATTAAGATTTGACCTAATTTCTGTACAGTTTATAAATCGAGACTTATGAATCACATTGTTTATTATTAAATATATACGAGTACTGCCCTTACTCAATACCGGAACACAGCAAATATAATTACCTGGTCGCGTTGCATTTGATCATGTTTATAAAATATACCTAATAATCGTATTAAATATAATATTATAAGCAAAGAAAATAACGGTTCTAGTAGAATGCATTGTCGATATTATTGTTACAACAGACAATATTGTTACAACAAATTGAGATTTGTGGGTAACAACAAATACATTATTAGGATTTTTGGTTTCATTTGTTTTAGAATTGAAATTAACTGGGTATATATTTCTGTGTATATACATAATGTATGTTTGTGTTAATGTTGATGAAAGGAAAATTGATCCAGTTGATTTGTATATTGTTTTGACATTATGAATAATTATATTGGTTTAATTTTGTATTGTGCTGGTAGATTTTGTCGAACGTTTGATGAGTGTACATGAGAACTGAAAGTTTGCTATTTCTAACTAATTTTTATATGTGTATTAATATTTCTAGCTAATTCTTTTATGTGTACCTATTAATATTATAGTTGAAATCCGACCCTCCGCACAAGCATTTGGTTGCTTATGGAGGGAGCATTTTACTATGTGTAATATTATTTTGTTATTGTAATATCAATGTATACTGTGTGTTTATAAATGAAATAAAATAAAAATTAAGGGTCTCAGGAAAAAAAAAACATCCAAATTACGAGCTGAAGAATTGACTACCTGAGATCGCATTGGCAAAAAACTGTTACGGTTCCAGTAGATTGTGCTATATTTCCAATGATATTAACATAATATATGGACAAAGTTGGAGCGAGTCAGAAGCAAGTTGAAGACATCGCTCTTTCAACATAGTATCCCGCGCCCTTGAGATGGATGCTCTATTAAACGGCACCGAATAAATCATCCGACATACATACATACATACAAACCACGAAGCTCTCGGATGTCCGCGATTTCTCACTTTACTTTCAGACCAATTTACGGTGGTTTCATATCACAAAACTGCATTATGTAATATATCTAATTTATTATTCATACAAAAGTACAAAATCAGTACTAATGTTTGTACCTACAACAAGGACAACTGTAATGAAATATTATTAATATTTTATTATGAAAAGCTAGTCAGGCACAGAACGTTATGTCATTTCACAATAACACGATTTCATTAATTATGCAACAAAACTAATGGTTGATATTATCTGCGTGGATAAACTAATCAATTCTCCACATATAACAACATGGTTATATTGGTGGAATAGTGGTTGATAATAATTTTCATTTAAAAGGATTCAAAAAAAAAGTTTCGTCGGTAGCCAGGAGATAAGAGTCTCGGCCTCATGCTCAAGAGATCGATCGATCCCAGGTGCTGGCAAACTTGACAAACCCTTTTCATGACACAAGCTTTTAGCTTACTGTGAAAGATGTATAAGGTTGTGTGTTTGGGTTTATAACAAAACCCAGATATTATATAATATCTGGGTTTATGTGCTGTTTTCTCAGTTTTAATGCATAACTTATCGCTGAATTGAAGATGTAAATTGTCTTATAAGTGATGTTGAACAAACACCTGCCTTTTAAGTGATGTCGTACAAACACCTGCCTTTTAAGTGATGTCGTACAACAATCTTCCTTCGAAAATTGGGATGTCAGCAACATTTGATTCTTTCGAACAAGCTGTCAAAAATCATTTCCTAACTGTAAATATAGCATCTGCAGGGTTACTCTTAACAGCAGGGCTACTCTTGACAAAACTAAACACGATCTTAATCTAGTCTTGATCTTGATCATACGACGCACGAAGTGACTATTGACCAAAAATACACGCAAACCGATCGCGCGTTAGCGGTAGCGCGGTGTTTTTGACCATAGTCACTTCGTGTGTCGTATGATCAAGATCAAGACTAGATTAAGATCGTGTTTAGTTTTGTCAAGAGTAACCTTGCAGCAGAATCTAAATACGATCTTAATCTTGTCTTGATTCTACGACACACGAAGGGACTATAGTCAAAATACTATGAGATTGGTATGCACGTGTTTTTAACTAGTCACTTCGTGCTTCGCAGGATTAAGATCAAGACAAGTTTAAGATGGTGCCAAGAGTAACCATGCTATCTCTTAAACTTAAAATGTTTCTTCCTGTTTCCTTAACTTTTTCCCTATATACAAGCGCATTCTACGATACCTACTTATTAAAATCTTTTTTCCTAATTATTTATCATTTTGTGTATTGTAGGTATATACATGATTTTTATTTTTTTATTTTTTTTTAGTAACCACGTTTGTACCTACAGTAAAGAATAAACTAAATAATAAATGAAAACCAAGTAAACCTATTCTTTGCAGAGCAAAAGACGAAGTGACATTAACTTTAATATTATTGTTACCTGTAACGTTGCTGCCCAATGACGTATACAATATCCGAAGGTAGAGTTGTCAATGTAGGAACTTCCTCTGGACTCAGAACATAGACCTGGAAAAGATGTAATGAATATATCAAATTACAAAAAAAAAACACAACATACCTACATAGACAATTCACACAGATCGAGCTCGTCCCAAACTCAGATGAATCTTGTATTATGGGTACAAACGAGACGATACACATATACATACAATGCACTAAACATAATTATATAGGTACATGTAGGTAACACCCAGACCCAGGACACTTTGAAAAAGGTCATTCTTCACTTTGCCCTGGTCGGGAATTGAACCCGGGAGCTCGTGACTCAAAGGCAAGAGCGTTACCTCCGCGCCACACCGGCCGACGACAAATAACTTTTGATTAGATAATGAGTTTAATTCACGATGTATTTAAATTATTATCACCTAGTTAATGCCAAAAACATCGAAAATAACTTTTGACTTCAACTTTTGCACACTTGGGCAAGCAATTGAATTAAGAAACCACGAGCTTGATTAATCAATAAGCTCGCGGAAAGTGCCTTTGTGGGCAAAGAGATGAAGAGATATGATTTTTTTCGAAAGTGCCTTGTTCAGATTACCTATAACTTCTAATACCTGAAAAAAAATTGAAATGTGTTTTGAATAGTTTTAATATAAAACATTCACGAGCATGTTACTTACATTAGCTGTTGCTAGAACACTAAACAACAATGTCCCGGGGCCGGATTTTCTATCGCTCACCATTGGAAACACTTTCTTTCTCGGATTCCTGTAAAATTAACCAACAATCAATACTCTTTTTACATACATATACATACATACCATCACGCCACTTGCCTCGCGGGTAGGCAGAAAGGATCGAGTATCACTTATTTGTATACTTGCATACATCTTTCGCTTCCGTCACTGTCATACAGTGCCTCACTCATACTCTCCTGTTAAATGTGCTCAACACATGATCATCCTGTAGGATTTGATTTATTCAGGCTTTTGAGCATTTGCGCTTGCTATTTGATCCTCGGACGTCCACGTCTCTGAGCACCATTTCTCTCAGCCAAATATTTATTTTTATTTATTTATTTTAACAAATAAAGGCTTACGCCTTTTACAAAATTAAACATAATTATACATAGCGTGATAAAACCAATTTTATGAATAAGAACAATATCAAACATTTGAATAAATACAAACAAAATATATACCATATTATATTTGCATTATTATAATATCTTCTTGGTCATTCTGTCCTCATTCATTCTTTCCACATGCCTAAACCATCGTAACTTATTATTCATCCTTGTTATTACACCAACTTTCATTTTACATTCCTCTCGTATACTCTTATAGCACTGTACACACGATCTCTCAGACTTTTACCACACATACTTCTCAACGATCTCATTTTTAATGTATTTATACAACTTTCATCTTTCTTTAACCATGTCCTTTTTTATCCAAATTATAATAATCTATGTGAAATATAATAATTATAAACCAAGACAATTGGCTGGCTGGTAGATATTGCTCTCGTAAAGAGTCCACCATTCAACAGAATATTGCTGGAATTAATTTTGTATTGTTAAGTTAATATTTTTTTTAAATTTATTTTATAGAAGTACAAAACTTTACTAACTACTACAAAAATATATTTCTAAACATCTCTATATCTTGAGTCTAAATAATTATAACAAATGAAATTTATTGCGTCCCTAGACTTAAGTCTGTTCTAAGGCAATATAAATTGTTTTTATCTATTCAATTAATAAAGTTCCATCAGTACTATAATTATTTATATTGAAATACACTGTTTTGCGTAAAAACCTTAGCAAGGCGTATTATGGAATCATAAAATTTCGAGAATGATTGCTTTTTTCCTTGAATACCTTTACACTCTCTAAAGTTTGCCATACACGTGGAATTTGTTCTAAAAAATGTTCGGGTCACGTAGAAGATACGAACAAGATCGTTATAACCCAACTCACTGCACGTGGCGCAGTCAAGAATTGTCAGCTGATCACATAAATTGAGGGAATAGTCAAAGAATTTCGAAATTCAATTTAATATACACAGTGGACATAGATAGATAATGAAGTTTTAAAAAATGTTCAAGAAAAATCTCACCAGGTTTGCATAGAATTTACACCGTAACATATTCCCATCTCTGTTTCCATCGGTAAGAAATATTCGCAGCAATCGAAGAAATCTTCGTTCCATGTGCAATTTTGTAACATCTCGTTGCATTTACTGCGAACCTGAATTAAAAAAACAAACAATCTTAGGTATTATATTTTCACATTATAAACTGATTTCAAATAGAACTAAAAAGGCAACAATTTGGGTACTAGGAAGGCAAACATTGATAAATATTGTCATCCGAAAATAAAGTCAGTCAATTTTTATGGCAATGATTATTTGGTTTTGCAGTATTGTTGCACCACGTAGGTATCATATTTATTTATTATACTGTAAACGGCTGTTGCCTTTTTTAATAACAAAATAATATATCTAATTAATACAATTTACATTAAAAATATCATTTCTCTACACTCATTAGAATTTAACATACAAGAAGAAAGCAGTACAAAAATCACAGCAAAATTAAAATATATAACAAACTATAGAAGTTGATGTTAAACATTATATTATTAAATAAATAAATAAATATCGTCTGCTGAAAGGTTATGTTAACTTATTATCTGCAATGTCAAGAGAATTCTCAAATAAAAATCTTCTTTCTTGGTACGTCCTGTATCTCAAAAAAATAATGGATTATAAACAAAGATATACTAGATATGCAATTCAAAGAAAAAATCTGTCGTGAAGCCGATGCAGCCAGTTTTAAACTAGCGTCCGTTGAGACGGTTTGTGAGACAGCGCATAACCATTATCATCTCAATGATATGAAGTGAGACAGCATAATTTTTTTTTATACGCGGCGGCAGAATTGCCATCCACACTTCTCAGCATTGTACAACCAGATAAGTCTCCATATGATCAGTCATGATCACACAAAAACTTAACAGTCTAATGCCGGGAAAAAATCACCTATCCAGATATACAGGATATCAAAGGATTAGGCTCAAAACGCGGGATCAAAATACCAATGATTAATGTTATTTAATGCGTTATTATTTAATAAGTTATTATTAATGCGTTAAGTTGGAACACGAATATTCCGCAATAATGTACTGAATTGCAAGTCTAGTATGTTGTCTATGATTATAAATATTTTTTCTACTTCATTGTTATTATTACTTTGAGTAGCCTCAAATGTATATATATAGATACCTATGCAATAAAGTATTTATCTAATATGTTAATGTTCTAAAGATATATGAAAGTTAATAAAAAGAAAAACAAGATGAACAATCAATAAAAAAAAATACCTACTGTTGATGTTCTAACACTTTATTATTTCTATTAATTTGATTGCACTCACCCGACCGGCATAATATGAAAAATTGCTCTTTGGACAGTTGGGATCAGAATCAGCGTTATTACAAAACTTCTGTATGTAATAACTCACACCCTTGAAGAATGCTATTTCCTTTAAAACCTCCTCCAAATTGAAGTCGTGGTTTGGTGACCATAAACTGGAAATAAGATATAGAACTTGTAACTTTCGGATTGAGTAATCGGTTCATGATTGTTATTAGTCCGTTAGTTGAACCTTCTGACGACAATATTGTACATAAAATATAGCAACTTTAGGGGCTTTAATATTTAAACTTATACGTTTTTTATCGCAATCAGAAAGATGTGGCTTTTGATGCGTAATTAATTTAAAATCTATATCTTAGATCTCACAAACTTCCAACAGCAGGGCTACTCTTGACACAATCTAAATACGATCTTACGCGCGACGGGACTATGGTCAAAAATACCGCGATACCACTACCACGAGATTGGTATGCACTTGGTAATAGTCACTTCTTGCGTCGCGACGCGTCGTATGATTAAGATTAAGATCGTATTTAGATTTTGTAATTTTAAGAGTAACCCTACTGGTACAATTTAAAAAACTTAAAAAAAGGCTTTCTTGTTTAAAAAACATTTTTTTTTACAAAAGTGCGTGGTTGAGCAATAACTTTAACGAGTAGGTATCAGTGATATCAGTGATTGTCCTAGTTTTCATTGGCCCCCGGGCAAAGCAATTTTTCGGGACCCTGAAACAGTTTACTACCGGGATTTCAGAAAATACCGAATTATTCAAATTCCTATCCCCTAAATTTTGTATTACAATATGAGAAATTCCATATATGAGCCATTCATTTCGAACAGGAATTGTGAAAAAAATATCGAACAATTTTTTTTTCTTAATTTTCTTTCCATCTTTTAACTTTCAATAAATAGCTTCAGTCTATTGCTACATATTGATACATATTGCATCTAAAATATTTGCAACTCAATGTAATATGGAACTTCTGACGTGGATACCTTTATGTATCCGAGATTTCTCATTTATCTATGTATTTATAATATGACGTAGATGTAATGTCCTAGAATTTATGAATTGTACAGTGTCCTTGAGGTGCTTTGGCACGTAAACGACACTTTAATATTGTCCAATAATAATAATAATATTGCGCGGGTCCCCGATTGGTTGCCGATTTGCTCACTGTACAGACCTCTAATGAGTTGGATTGTCAATCTCGTAATCAATTTTCAAGATCTAGTAATCTTAACAGAACGCATAGACGCAGTGGCGTAGCTAGGGGGGGGCAGGGGGGGACATATGTCCCCGGGCGCCGCTTTAGGGGGCGCCAAAATGAGTATAATACTATTTTTTTTAATTTCATTTTGATGTCAACAAATGTATCCCAAATACATTTGCAAGATTGAATTTTGGAGCTCCACAAATATCTTCATTACAAACCAGTTGGCAAAGACGATTTTAGCGCCCCCATTGAACACTAAGGGGCGCCATTCTACTCATAAACCAAATGACACATCCACAATCCAGGATTGCTGATGGCGTTTTTTTTTAACAAAGATCAGTTTGGGTTCAAATATTATTCTTCATAACTGAAAGTGGCATCTGGTTTTAACAATTATACAGGTTGGATAATTTCGAGTCGAATATAGGTGAGTGCAAAGAAAATTGTATAATACTTCACATTGGTTGAAAAGAGATAAATTTGTCATTAGATAGAAATGTAGCAAGTAAGTTGTTGTTTTAAATAATATTTGAAATCAAGCAAATTTTTCGGTTATTATATTGTATTTTATTTGCAAGAAATAACAACATTGGAAATTTTTTCATTACTCATCACATCATCGCTGTTTTTGGATTATCATGTAAAAATTGTTAATTTTTTTTTAACAACTTTCGCATACATTTCTGAAAAAGTTTTTACTCAACATTTTTAACATTTTATTTAACCCCCTAAAAAGACTATGTCCATTCCAGTCATGTTTTATAAGTATATTTTAATTTTTTATAAAAATTGACATCCACACTTCTCAGCATTATACAACCAGATAAGTCTCCATATGATCAGTCATGATTAAACAAAAACTTAACAGTCTAATGCCGGAAAAAAATCATCTATCCAGATATATAGGATATCAAAGGATTAGGCTCAAAAAATGGGCTCAAAATACCAGCATCATGCCTGAAATATCTGTGTTCAAAAATTTTCTTACAATATTACAAGTATTTATTTTAATAGATTTTTGAATTTTAGTATATAAATTTACCGGTGAATCTAATTTTTGCAAATTATTTATCAAAGTTTTCGGATCTACCCCTGTAGCTGACAAAACTAATGGTATTATGTAAACGGACCTCCATAGAATGCCAATTTTTTTATTTCTCCTGCTAGTTCTGTATTTTTTCTGCGACAGTTGTTTGAATATTATGCTTATTTGGGACAGTGATGTCTATTAGATACGCAATTTTAATTTGTTTATTCAGGTCTATTATGATGTATTTGTCTATCTTTTATTTTTGTTTTATCATAATAGATCCTATAATTTTGATTTTCTAAAACCGGTTCCGGGTTGTATTTATTATGGTACTAGTTTATGAAACCCGGCATCGCTCGGAATTAATTAAACAGAAAACCGTGCAAATATATGAGTTAAAACGACAAAATATTATTGAAAAAAAAATGGAGTAAGCACTTACGTGGATAAAAGAAGTAAAAAGCTCTTCCCAATGAGAAAACTTTATTTTTGACTCCCTAAATTCCCCAAATTAAGTTACAAAAAATAGGTAGGTAGGTACCTTCATCGAAAAAAGTGCTAAAAACCTTTTCCCAATGAGAAATCTTGAAGTTTGACACCCCACTTGCTCATATTTAAGTAAAAAAAATGGGTAGGTACTTACATCGAAAAAAGTGTTGAAAACCTCTTCCCAATGAAAAATCTTGAAGTTTGACACCTCACATGCTCACATTAATGTAAAAAAAAGGTTATAAGTAGGTAGGTAATTTTATTTTACTTAATTTTATTGACTTTCCTCTTGAATTTGAATTGACTTTGTTATTGACTTTCTATTGAATTTCTCATTGACATATTCATGCTTGTTAGTATTGACATAAATGATTTATTTGCCGTAGACCTATTGTTTCCCATCGACTTCTGTTTTATATTATTTTATTTTTTGACTTGATATTAATTAATTACTCTATATTTACTTCTGTTTCGCATTATTTTATTTTTGACTGCTTTTTTGGCTTTATATTAATTAATTACTCTTTATATAACTTATTATTTTATATTTGACTTGTGATTTCTGATTATCGTGTATGTTTGTATTTGTTGTCTATTATTCTGATGTTTGTTAACATGTAAAAGGCTCACGCCGTATATTGATGTAAAATAAAAATAAAAATAAAAATAGGTACCTACATTGAATAAGTATTAAAATTCTCGTCCCGATGAAAAAGCTTGAAGTTAAGACACCCCACATATTGGTAGGTACATGGAAAAAGTGCTAAAAACCTCTTCCAAATGAAAAATATGCCTATATTTTATTTAAAAAAATAGACAGGTACCTACGTGGAAAAATTACTAAAAACCTCATCTTAATGTAAAAACTTGAAGATTTGTCATCCCAAATTTCTTTAAAAAATATCCCATTTTGTGAAAAAAATTGTAAGCACATAAATGTTATATATAATTGCCCACATTCGAATTGGTATTTTTGGTTTGCAGTAATACCTACATGCGTATTTGAGCGATTTGCTATGAAATAAAAAAAAGTCAAGACTCTTTATTCCACAAAAAACCTTAAAGAGCGGATGTATCTATCTGCATCTTTTAATATTAAAGAATATTTTACTTTCATGCATGTAAAAAATATTAGGCAAAAAATAAATAGGTTCCCACTCATTGAAAAATCATTTAACATTGTTTATGGATTTTATAGGTAAATCTATTTTTTTTCTACAGCATAGTTTTCTATGATTTCATAATGTCTTCCATTATGAAAATAGCCCAATATGTCAAAAATATGCAATTTTTACTCACGTAATTCAAGAGTTTTTATCATTAGCAAACACGATATTTCATTACGAAAATAAACCTTTAATATTTAGTTTCAGAATTGTTGTATTTATTGATACATCCATTTTGAAATTAATTAAATACAATGAAAAATGTTTGACTGTGAATATTGCTATTTACTAAACCTTGCATATATTTTTCATACATTTTGTTGGTAATTTTGTGACATGGTCTCATTGAAATTGTAATATCTTTATCAATATATAAGATAATTAAAATGTTTTTAGCCTTAAACCTGCCCAGGAGATAAGACCTCGTATAGAGTGTATTATTTTACTTCGGTCTTTCCAAATTTCAGAGTCCATTAAGGACATACGAACATACATACATAAGAACGGACTCAAATATTTATGTGTGGATTATATAGTATGGTATTATATTTCGCGAGTTTATTTAATTACCTATGTTTAATTGCTAAATTTTGACGTATTATTTTTGTGACATGATTATGTCTATAAATATATTCAGTTTGAGCGAGAGTAGAACAATCCGAAACTTTGTTGTATTGTTTCCGATTTGGCCAGACATTTCCTACATGAATCGTTAGTTGTATTTCGATTTTTCATAATGTGTTTTTGGTAATTTTTTATATTTATTACTTGTTCTTGAACAGCCAGTATAAAACCCTCGGTTATCCCATACACTTCCACAAAGGTAAACCATCTGTTTGACGCATATTTGTCACTTGTTTGTTCTGAATCTTTATTTTTTTTTTAATATTAATGTCCATGTTAGAGTTGATTGTTATAATTATTACTGATATTAGTTATATGTGCATGTTGTATTGCTTTGAGATCTATCATGTAAAAGGTTTTTGCCGTTTATTGTTTTAATAATAATAAAAAAAAATGAGATTGGTTGAGATCATTGAGGTGTCTGGCATGAAGTTCTTTCCTACTTTAAGATTCTAACAAAATATTTTAATAGTTTATTCGTGTACCTACTGTTTCGACATTTAAATTTAATGATATATGATTTTTGCCGGCCTGGATTATAATTTTATGTAATATAAATTTTGTTTATTTTTGAAAAATGTTTTAAGAAATTCAATTTGTTCATTATGTAAAGAGGAAATGATAACAATTTCTCTTCCTCCTATACTTCTAGGCAGAGTCAACCTTTGTTCCGCGGAATTTGGATTGTGATATCTTTTTTTTTGTTAATTTTGTTCTCATTAATCTTTCTAATTTATTGAAATCGGTTTTTGACCATTTTATAATGCCAAATGAGTATGTTAATAACGGAATAGCCAGAGATGTGACGTATTTCAAATAAAAGTATTTAAAATACAAATACAAAATACAAAATACGTATTTGTATTTTGTATTTCAAATACCTTTTGTAAAAAGTATTTTGTATTTTATTTGCAATACTTTTTTTGAGTATTTTGTATTTTATACAAAATACTTTTACAAAATACCTTTTTATTGTTTGAAACAAAATTCTGCCATTAATTGATATGCGCGTACGCAAGCTTTTTTTGCCAATTTGTTGAATTACAAATACAACGTTTCCATTAGAGTACTCCATGTTTGAGATATACACACATAATAATGATGATTGAACAAATTATACATGACGCCGTTTAATGTTTCATGGCCATTTCAAGGGCGCTGTGATTTCTCCTGAATGGTAGCATTTTCAATTTTGTCTGAAGGCGATCTATTCCAGGCAGATGACGCTGCGACTCTGTTTCTTCTTTCTGCAAATTTAGAGGTATTTGCCCTTTTGAGTTCAACGAGTTTAAGAAGCTGATCACAGCCTTCGCCACACATTTTCGTCAGCGGAACAGCTCAGTGGGTGGTGTGCTGCCTTGTGGACAGTGAGACACAGTTTAAACACCACTTTCTCTAGGACTCACAGTTAGTGTAGACTTCTTAGTAGTGAAGTTATGTGGCAGCTCTTATTCTCTCTGTAAATGATCCGGAGGCAACATTAAAACCATCTGAAGACGATAAGGAAGAGTCTGGAGCAGTCCTGTATATAATATGATGTAACAGTAGTCCATACGATTTCAGATTTGGATTATCCATTCTGATTTATTTTGCAACCCAAGTCAGGAATTCTCTTACCTGCTTGATGATACTCAATCCATTTATGACAATTTTTGGCTTATCTCTTCTAACAACGGTACATTTTGTCATGACTTAATTATTTTAATTTTATTTTGACAGTTCTTCCTAAGACTCATCCTCATTGTCTGCAAGCAATGATATATCGAATCATGTAAACCCTTTCTCCATTTATGTATACTCTTGTCCAGTTTTTCATTCATCAATGGTATTCATCAATTGTCTGCAAGCAATGCTATATCTAATCATGTCAACCCTTTCTCCATTTATGTATACTTTTGTCCAGTTTTTAACTTCTTTTTCATTCATCAATGGTTTAAATATTAAATACTTTTGTCTTACACCTTGTTCGACTATTTGTAAAAAGTATTTTAAAAAAGTATTTTCAAAATACGTATTTTGTATTTAAATACCATTTTGAAAAAGTATTTAGTATTTTGTATTTGAAATACAAAATTCAAAAGTATTTGTATTTTGTATTTAAATACTTTTTTGGAAGTATTTTGCACATCTCTGGGAATAGCCTACGCGTTTATTGTTTTTTCTGTATTTTTCGCTGATAGATCGCATTTAAATATTTTATTTAATCTATCTTTAAAATCATTTGTTAATTTATTTTTGATTGCAGTGTGATATAGATTTTTGGATTGCGGAAAACCTAAGTATTTGTATATTTCATTATTATTAAGATTATTTATTTGATAATTTGAAGCTATATCCTGACATTCTAAAATTTTACCTTTTCCAATATGTAAAGTTTAAATGTATCTAGCTTAATTGTTTACAATCGCATAGAAAATTATTAGTCTGTAGTGTTGTGGAATACTCTAGAAATAATTTTTCGAGTAATTTCTCGAAGATTTCGGAGAATAATGGTGTATTTTGAGGCAAAATGTTTTTTATTGTTCATTTTTACTATAAGGATATGGTAATGTGTAAAAAGAATATACTTAAAAGACTTGTTTTTAAAAGAATATTACATAGGAAAATTGATGATTTTCAATTTTAAGTAGAGTTCATAAATCACTTATTAGTTACTAGTTTTTGTAACCCGGCATCGCTTGGGTTGAAATAAACAGATAAACGACAAACACATGAATTATTGAAAAAAATACTGTAAACATTTACGTAAATAAAAGTAGTAAAAACCTCTTCCCAAAGAAAAAAACTTGAAGTTTTACACCCCACATGCCCATTAAAAAAAATGGTAGGTACCTTCATGGATAAAGTATTAAAAACCTCTGATTTGGGCCCAAATCAGCCCGATGAAGTTTTAGACCGATCAAGTTTTCAAGTATTGGGCGAAAGGTTATAATATTTTTGTGAAAATTATGGAGAAAAATTTCTCTTCTGTCAGAGGAGAAATTCTCGGAGAAATTTTTCGTTCTCGAGAAATTTCTTTTGAGAATTTTCTCTACTCACATCACTTTTAGTCTGTATTCTAATTCATTAAGATACCAGATAGATGCTTCGAAAATGAACCATATAAATCGTAAAATTTCAAAATTTTCTTGAGGGCTCTGAGAAGGGGCGCCGACTTTGTGCCATGTCCCCGGGCGCAGATGACCCTAGCTACGCCACTGCATAGACGCTTCTTATATCTGGGATCTCAGGACATTTTGTCATTCATTCACAACAATTCAATGAATTTATCTGAAGCCCATGAGATAAATGAATGAAGATACTTACAAGTCTGACGCTTCCTCAATCTTTTCGTTATTTTCCGATTCGCAGACTACGACTGATGGAAAGTCAGTCTTCCAATTAATAAAGGTGGTCTCCACAACAAAAGTAATTGGATTGTGTTTGTAAATACTCAAAGACGCCAGTGCCAGTTGTGTGGAAAGATACCAAGAAAATATAATGCTGACGACCCAAAATAATCTGGAAAATGTATAAATATAATATAGGTAATGTATCAGTCAATGTTGGACCTCGGTGGATATTAAAATTATTTGCAAACTTGTACAGATATTTAGTGTCGCTGATTTTCTAAATCCGCTATAACACATTTTCACAGATATTGAGTTATTCATGTCGTTGGATTCGTAATTAAATATTCTAGATCCGTAGAAAATTGTTCCTTTCAAAACACTCACCAGTTGTACAAAAAAAATATGAGAAAACAATCCCGCTGTATCCCTTGACGTGTCTTTTAATGTTCTCTATAACTCAACCGATCAATAGGAGTTATTTTTATGTATAGAAAATGAACAGTTTTTTATTCAATAGAAAAATTTATTTTAAAATTGAACTATTGTAACAATCTTATAATTAACAAACTTATCTGACTTTAGAAAAGTACGTTTAATACTTATATAATATAATAGTTTTTATGGAGTTTCTCCAAATCACAAAAATATGTTATAGCGGATTTCGAAACTTAACGACATAATTTTACGAAAAATCTGCTATGCCACCGCTGTGAAGAATAAAATTATTATAGTTTTACAGTGTGAATTGCCTAAAGAATATAGATAGAGCAACGTTTTCAAAAAAATATTTGGGGATTTTTTCAAATACTTCTTCGCTACCTACTTTATTATTAGTATGTAGGTTCGGGTTTGCGGTACACTGCCTGCATTTCATTGTGCTAAGTATTATTGTCACCTGGTTGGGTATCAAATAAAATATTGCATTATTATTCTGCGATACAACAGTGAGACAACATTAAGTATATAGGTACCGGTACCTACCTGCAAAGTATGTACAACATAGATTTGCAGAAATTCATATTGAAGTGAACACTGGGAATATTTATATGTATGGAATATGGACAACCGACTAGGGTAATGATCCATATAAGAATCGTTTTATTGTCAGAAATAATAATCTAATGTATAAAATTCTCGTGTCACGGTGTTTGTTATCATACTCCTCCGATAGGGCTGGACCGATTTTGATGAAATTTTGTGTGCTTATCGAGTAGGTAGGTCTGAGAATCGGCCAACATATATTTTTCATACCCTTAAAAGTTAAGGGTGGTCCACCCCGATTTTTTATTTTTTGGACATTTTTTTATTATTTTTTACGGTGAGGCATTAAAAAATACATACAGCCCTAAATTTTCACTCTTCTTCCATCAACCCCTATTTTTTAATAGCGATATTAGTATAATGGTATACCATTATAATTATAATTTATATGGTAAAACAACGCTTGCCGGGTCAGCTAGTAATTATATTAAATAAATTATTTAACCTTTCACTCCAGTGTAAAGTCGGATCGACCAAAAATCTCAATCCGTGAATCGAAGCATTCATAAAACTACTCATTTTCAGAATATGAGTTCATGTTTTCCAGAAGTAAATATAAAATATAGGTACTTCTCTTTTCTGCTCGATGTCCTCACAAAACGAATAATAATCAAATACTGAACTGTTTAATTGATAATAGAAAAGCATTTGGATAATTGTGTTGAATATTTTAAAGGTCTTTGATATATCCATTGTAAATATTCTTTTGTGTATCAGAAAATAAAAGAGTGGATATAATGATTCAAACCATTGTTTTTAATCCAAACAAAGCCATATAAGTGTCACAAAGAACCACAATTATAAATAATAGTATTATATTAAGACTATTAATGGCTACCTATTCAAAACATTGATAAATAATTAGACTGAAGGTTTAACAAAACAAGATCTATGTATATAATGTCGGATGATTTATTTAGCACCACTCAATGGATCATCCATATCAAAGGCGCGAGAAATTATGTGTTCAGTTTGCTCCTGAACGTTGTTATTGATTGGTTTTTACGAAGGTCCTCAGGTCTCAATTTTGGATGACGGATCCTACAAAAACCAAAAACCCTGTCGTGGAAGCAGAATTTGTTGGTTCTATTGATTTCATTCAGAATTGTTTCGTTGAGCATATTGGTGGATGCCTTTGTTGAGCGTAGGGGTCTATTTGCAAGTATTTTTAGAATTCTGATCTCAAATCTATGGTTTATCGAATGAAATAATTTGAAAGCATTCTTTACTTTATATTCCAAGTTCATTCCAATATAATTTATATTCCATATTCTCGTTTTCTTCAAAAGTATCCTCATTTTCAAGATTAGTTTCTTCATTTCCACAATCTTCATCAAGAGGTCCACCAAACACCAAGAAATATAAAATTTCTGCAACGGTTAGGACGCTACATCCCATGATTAGACCACAAAGACCTCCCAAGAGTCCTAAAAGAATTAATTAAAAGTTCTCATTATGTGAAAGTCTTCAATTAAAAAGTTGTTATTGAAAAGGTGTGGAGTTAAATAATTTTGATAATCTGATTCGAATTGGCGTTAAAAGTCTTGCAAAATAACTTGAAAATTAACGACAGACAATCGCTGTATTTGTGATATAAAACTAATTTCTTGGTGGAAACTTACCTATCCAGTCAAACCATGTAAGGAAGATATCGTGAGATAGATGGATGAAAGAATCCTTTTCAAAGAAAATATGAAGAACACTGTGGTCTTTATAGACTACACCTTTCCTGTAGGAACAAATTTGGTGGTCAAATGCTTATAAACCTCAAAACTAATTCAGAATGATAAGATAATGTTGTCTCACTTGAAGAGCAGTGCATCTTGATACATTGTCTCGTTGTTGAGTTTCTCAGCATTTAGTGGAATAAAATATCGTCTAGTTTTGTAACTGGCATCGGAACAAGCTGGTACACAATGAGCACACGGTGGTCCCTTTTCAAATACGTCTGCTTCTTCCCCACTCTCCAACGCTTGATCTTCACCAGACCACGCGTTTTCCCAAAGTCCTAGATACATACATCCACGATAAGTCATAAGTAATTAATTAGTAGAATACAAAATTGGCTTGCTTTTCATACGAAAAATGCCTCATCGTCAATAATTTATCAGCATATTAGCTAAATTTCTAGTTGAATAATTAGAAACACTATTGAAGTTTCACTACTAAGTAATTTTCATCTTCAATTCGGCGATAAGATATGCCTCCCATCCTGATTATACTAACTTTTATTGGCACGGAGAGGACGACTTGCATGCTTATTTCTGGTTCCCACATTAGTGGGAAATGTCGAGTTGGTATGAATAAATAATTTAACAATGTTTTCTTTAATTATTTTTTTTAAGTATGAACACAAATAACCTTCGGCAGTATAATACAAGTAATTAAACTACTACTATACCATCACGGCATATCCCACAAGTGGGATAGCCAGCAGACGCAAATAATAAACACGCAAGCTGTCCTCTCTGTGCCAATATAAAATCAAGACATTCAAGATGGGTGGCAAACCTCATCGCTGAATTTAAGAGAGTAATTCTTTACCGGGTGCTCCACGGCTAATGAATGAATTAAAACACACCCCTAATTTGAACTACAGTTCTTAAATACTTACTATTCCACTTTTTCAAACACCCATTTTCTGTCAAATCACAGGGGCCTGACATGTTGTTCGAGGGCCACAAAAATGGTATACAACCACAAGAATTTAAGGCGCTTTTAATTCTACAATTGACAACGCAATCTGAATATGAATCAAACAGTCGATTGTCGCTATGGATGTAACAACCTCTCCTCGCCTGCGGCAAATTCTTCACATCGTCTGTGGCTGTGACAAGCATAGCATCCAAGATTACGAATAATTCAGATTTCGGAATGACCATGTGTTCAATGCATCCACCACTTGGCACATCGGGAAAATCTGTTGGATTGAATATCATTATCTGGAAAACATAAAACAATTGCCAACTTTAGAAACATTATAAGTACACTCGACAAATGTAGAAAGTGTCCAAATCTAAGTGATTATACCTAATAAAAAATATACATGTGTTTTTAGCAATGCTTAAAATACCTATTTTAAAAGGTACACACCATGTACACCATCACGAAATATCCTAAAAGTGGCTTAGCCAGCACACAAATTTCGAATTTTTTAATTAATTCATAAGTAAAGTTGAATGAATTGGCCAAATCTGCCTGTTCCCAAGGTAATCTATTTGTACCCTTTTTAATATCAGCTTTGTTCCTTGAAAATCTAAGGCCATTATCTTTTGGCATGAACAGTGGGAATCTTCAGAGGTTCAAAATGTTTTTTTTTTATAGATCTTTACAGTTTAGAATCCCATCCATGCCATTGTGCAATAAATGTAAAGAACCTAAAACTGGAGTTAAATTTATTTGTAGAATGCTTCTAGGTCACTGCATTGTGGCTTCTCAAGTTCACAGGTTTGGTGAATACTGCGACTGTGAATTAAACATAGAGAGTCTGAATGTCTAATTCGTTCGGACCATGGTCTCTATGATATCACGGATGACGTTGAACGAACTTTTGATAATGACTCACTTATTATCTCCGGACTCTCACCAAATATAAAAAAAATCTTTTATCAAAAACCGAACATAATTGTTTTGTAATGTTTTTTGTTAAGTAACTATATTTTTATCATTTACTTATTTTTGCGCATATTGTAGGCATTTGTTAATTACTAAATTGGCTAAAATTACTCAGAATCTGGGTAGAAAGCATTAAAAAAAGTTAATTATAATAGTAAATTTATGTTTTTGGGTGTTTCAAGTTTAAGTAAATGCTGGGTGTCTTGGTTTCAAGTTTCTATGTCAATTCTAACTATTTCAAAGTTTTGTGTTAATTTTAAGTGTTTACGAGTTTTGTATCAATCTCGATCATACCTTGAATCCAACACTGGGCATTCTCGTGTATAAGTAATCATCGAGCATAGGATCCAACACAACATCAAGTCCACTTTTGACATAAGACTTAGCTATGGGTTCCTGTTTGGTCATATTTTCGTTCCTGTAATTTAGCGAAAACTATAAAAATCCAACATAAAAATATAAATGATTATTTATTCACATTTTCGAGACATTAATTCTCACAATTTAGATAACAAAAGACTCACTCATAGCTAAAAGAAATCTATCATTTATTTATGTAAATTTAACACATGAAACTACCATATAAGGCAGCGTTAGAAAGACAACGTTACCTTATTCGGTTGCGGCCCGGACGGGACTTGATCCCGCATCCCTATACCTTTACGCGAGGAGTGCTTTGTCCAATTAAGCTATCGGGTGACTTGCCTCTGAGAACAAAACCTTCGAGAACACTCTTCGAGTAAAGGTAGAGATGAGGGTTCGAATCCCGTCCGGGGCACTACCGGAAAAGGGGACGTTGACTTTTCTAAGCCTCGTATGGTAGTTGCATGCGTTAAATTTACATATATTTAGTTTTATTACCGGGTTAGTAGGAAGACACGGCATTCTAGCGATAAATTCGTCCTCTTTACATTGAATTGTATAACTGCTATTTTTATGATACTTTGTATTGATTTGAAATATTCTAACCTAGGTACAGTGAAGAATAAAATAAATAAATAAATATATAACCTCATACAACGGTGAATTGTAAAAATAACATCGATAAACTTACTTAATAAAGTTATCACTGTTTCTGATATAATTGAAGGTGCAACAATAACCTTCAGATGTTTTGTGGAACAGAAACATTGTGGAGCAATCTTCGATGTTTCCTCGCCACATACATTGGGTCAAGAGATCTTCGCAACTGGGTGACAACTGGAAGAAAGGAAAATTTGATCACCAGATTCAGAGATGAGATTTCAAAATCACAGTATTTTTTTTATGAAGTTCTAACAGATGTAAAAATATTATTAAGTTTTGTCACGTACGTTGTCACATTTTATAGCATATTCCATTACCCATTATAAGTCAAAGCACGTTTTCAAAAGATATAATCATAAATATTATGATGAAAGCTACGACTTGAAGAAAAGGATCGCGAAGCGGTCTACATCCAGTCCTTTAGATTATTTTGTTAAAATTATTTCTTTACTTCCTTAAGTATATTAATCAATAACTGGTAAACTTTGATGTTATTGAGTATTTTATTTGAAATAGCTATAAAAGTGGCCAAGAGGGCCAATTCTCTTCTTCCTAGACATCTAACGTCATTTCGGCAATCATTAGTTTTAAATGTTTTTTGGGTTTGCCTTCATTATGTCGTCTGTGTAGTGTGTTATTTTGGGTGATAACGGGTGATAACATAGTCCCACAAATCCTGCCCAACTACTTATAGCCACCCAAGTCCAATATAGTGTTGATTCAAACGAAATATCAGCACTAATTGTTAAAGTCTCGGTTATAAAATCTAAACACAATCCGGAAAAACCAAACAAAAATAATTTATCTACATAGATTGATTTTATTTAAAAAAACGCATTTGCGTTGAACAATGATTTGACGACACAGCAGTTGGGTGATAACGGGTGATAACATAGTCCCACAAATCCTGCCCAACTACTTATAGCCACCCAAGTCCATTATAGTGTTGATTCAAACGAAATATCAGCACTAATTGTTAAAGTCTCGGTTATAAAATCTAAACACAATCCGGAAAAACCAAACAAAAATAATTTATCTACATAGATTGATTTTATTTAAAAAACGCATTTGCGTTGAATAATGATTTGACGACACAGCAGTTGGGTGATAACGGGTGATAACATAGTCCCACAAATCCTGCCCAACTACTTATAGCCACCCAAGTCCATTATAGTGTTGATTCAAACGAAATATCAGCACTAATTGTTAAAGTCTCGGTTATAAAAACTAAACACAATCGGGAAAAACCAAACAAAAATAATTTATCTACATAGATTGATTTTATTTAAAAAACGCATTTGCGTTGAATAATGATTTGACGACACAGCAAGAACAACATTATTAGGTAGGTAAATCAGTAGGTATTATTTTTGATCTGATCAATAATAATAATAATAAGAACATTTTATTGATCAGAAAAAAATCATGAGCAATTGCCGGGCTTATTTCCTGGAGGCAATATCTTCCAGCTAACCAATATCCAATATCCAAAAAAGAAAACAAACCTTTCTCAAGATACTTTCCAAATTGTATGGCTTTAGGATATCATGGATCGTGTCCAATTCACCATCTATAGTCTCCTCAAATTCATATGCCAAACCAATGTAACCTAGCAAATGAACAAGTTCATCTTCTGCCATATCAGTCATGTCATTAGCTATTCTGTAAATCAAAAAGAATGGTGGTCGTAATAACTCATAAACACGGAGAAGAACTTTGGAAAATTTTCAAACAGAAACTCTATCTCAAGCCAGCAAGTCCTATTTCTTCGAGGGGACTTTTAGCGTCGCGGGACCCGTTAGTTTGAATCGGCTCCCGGAGAACATCCGGAAACACCAAACACCATTCTTCCAACAGAGCTTTCAGCGCCCTTCGGATGGATACTCATTCGTCATCATCATTATTAACGCAAAATTATAGTAATATATAAGTACCAAAAATAATTTCTTGTCTGTTGGTTGAAAGCCGGAGTAATAACTAGAATTAAAGTGAATAAACTTCTGTGGTTTGGGCACATGGAATGAATAAACGAATATAAAATGACTAAGAAGATAAACATGACTGAGAGGTATGGTGCTCAGAGACGTGGCGGTCTAAGAATTAAGTGAGAAGACCATATACAAGATCTTGTATACCAGATCCTACAGGAGGAAAATAATATATTTATATCATATTATGTTGAGCACGTTGAATATAAGAGCATGCATGAGGAGTTGTAGGACATTTTATCAATAATTACATTTCTTTAGCGAATTCTGTCACTTTTTTCAAACTCATCTTATTGACAGAGCATATGGCTATTCCTGGGAATGGTATTTCTGAAATTGATTCATCTATCGGCATTCTTGTTGTGAGTGTAGGATGGTGTTTGTAAATATCGGTAGCAATCCAGATCATGATGCCGATCAATGACATTGCAGTCAGGTGAACTATGGTCCATGTGAATCTGAAATATCAATAAATCTTTAATTTATATTTTATTACAAGCTCATCGGACATATTTATTTATTTCAATTAACGGCCCTTTTGACTTATACAAACCTAAGTTAACACAAAAATAAATATAATGTAAATACATTTCAAATAATATAAACAAACATAGGTATATAGAATATATAGAAGCCTCCAGTATAGGTAAATGAAATAAATGTAAATAGCAACTAAATATAATAATATTTAACAGAAACGAAAGTGTAAAAATAATAGGTAAATGGTAAGTATTCTGAATATTATCGGCATCTTTTTAATGTGACAATAATATTAAATAAAATGTGTCGTGATTATTGTTGTACAAAGGTAAACTTCTAATATATTATGTAGCATTAATATCCTTTTATAAATTCATCTACAACGAGAGACTCGAGGGAGATACGTACGTACTTTTTTGATCCAATGTGAAATTATTTTGATTGCGAAATTTCAAATTTAACGGACTATCGTTTTTGGCAAAATCGTTGCCATCTGTGAGCGAATCAATCAGTGGATTGCAATAAAGGTTTGCCGAAATCGAAAACGATTTTTATAATTTAAGTAACGGATAACACATAGTTAATTAATGCTTTATATTACATAAAATAAAGGTCTGATACTAAACTTCTAATTCAAATGATCACTTTTTTTGTTTTACGCTTTCTCAGAAGGTAGATATGGATGCATAATCTAAGAGATTCATCTAAGTTTGGGACTAGCTCGATCTGTGTGAAATATCTATAAAAAAAGTAAATTGTAGTGAAGAAATAAAAGATGGCAACAAGTTACTCTAAATTCAATTTCCAAGAACTAAAAGTAGAAACAAGAGACATTCTCAAAAATCAAAAATAAAATGACTTATTGATGCTACAGGACATGGTCTCGAAAAATATTATAACCTCGATATCCAATTTAGATTATCGTCTATCAAATAATGGCAACAGTTCATCGAAGTGTACATCAAATATCTCTTAACTCTTTCCTTCCGTCTTCTGTTTATCTCTGTCATCAACTTGTTCCATCTTTCACCAAACTTATCCCAGAACGTTGGCTCCAGCTCCGAAGTATTTATCAGCATATTTGTAAATTGCGATAGATCAAAAGGAACTAACACTCGTAAAAGGAAATCAGAAATGAATGATATAGAAATTAAATTGGGAGTGTAGCTAACTGCCCTAAATATTCAGATTAATAATTACTAATTGAATATCCTTTGAATTTTAATTATTGTAATTGTTAACAGATTGAGTGGTGGACATTTGACCGTCAGCATTCATGTATGAATAGAAAGTCTATGAAAGAAAAGGAAATGACAAATAATACACAAGTCACTTAAATTTCACTTTTGTGTGTACATTTGTTATCACAGTATGTTTTAATATTCAGGTACCTATTATTGTTACAAAAGTTTCGATAATTAATAGGACGGAATTGGATGGTTCCAAACCGTGGAATAAAAGTTTCATTGTCTTAATTTCTTCTCTCTTGATTTTAAATTTTAAACTTCTAAATTTTACACTAGCCACAATCAGCATTCTCTCTACAATTCAAATGACTTCTTATGAATCGGTTTTTTAGTACCTACCGTAAATGTCAGAAATCTCAGTAACAGGAACTAATGCTGGGATGGATGCCAAGTTGTTAGACATGAAGCACTTGAGTAAAGTTACCAACAAAATTATGTTTTAAGTTCTACTAGAAAGCTATCAAATTTAATGTGTTTCATAGGTAGTAGAAAAATATAAAAATGAGCTTCAAAATACAAAATAGAGCTTTTGAACAAGATTTTGACGTTAGCTATAATTAAATTTTAGTTATATACGTTAAATATAATTTTAAAGGTTGTCATCACAGGTCTACTTCATGATTGTCATGATCTTCAGAAGAAAATAAAGTGCTTTAAGCTAAAATTTTAGAATATGATGTAAAATGAGCAGCCGGCAAAGAATGGTCTCCCACAATTTTCCGTAAATTTTGGAGTATCCTTTTTTACAGGTGTTCTTTTACAGGTATGGCTTTTGGCAGGTGTTCAAAAAGTAAAGACATTTTACATCTTAAATTCGGCAGTGAGGTTTGCCACCCATCACGAACGTCAATTTTTTTGTTAGCACGGAGAGAATAGCTTTTGAGACTACCACAGGATAATATGATAAAAAGGACAATGGGTATAGAAGTATGACCCAGGAGACCAGGCACGCAAGTCACCACCTGGATGTCCACAATTTCTAGGGACCTGAGGGAGGCAGAGTTGTTTCCAGAGGATGCAGGGAAGCCAAAAATTTGGAAGATGAGGACTGGGAGAGCCGACCCCAAATAAACGTGATAAAGGCGAGGGCAAAGAAGAAGAGACGGAGAGGACAGCTTTCATGTTTATTACATGCAGCTGCATGCAGCTCTTACAACCATTAGATGGAGTAGAGTAGACTAAAAACTATGAAGAAAAATATCACCTTTGTCAAGTGTTGAATAATAAATAACAGGATGTAAGAGGCTTGAGGAAAACACAAATTTATTTTGTCAGTGCGTAATTAAATATTTATTTATTTAATTATTATTAAAACCGTTCAAATAAAATGATTATTGAAGATATTTTTTTTATTATCCAACCGGATACAGTTTAGTGATAAAATCGTATAATTTATTGTAGCGGCTACTGACGACACAATTAAATTTGAAAGTTTTTTTAAAATGTAACACAATATAATTCCACTATTGACTTTATTTATTTTTGCGAGCCGGCTTTCAAGAGCTTCCGCTCTCATCGTCAGGCAAAAGTAAAGTACTAAAGTAAAGTATTTTATAAAAAATAAATAAAGTCAATAGTGTAATAACAACATATTGTGTTTCATTTTAAAAATTATTAATATGAACTTCCACCAAGAACCGTCGGTCGATAAATTAAACTTTATAAATTTGAAAGCATTTAGTTATGTTGTAGGTACTCAAATAATAGAGGTATACATATTGGTGTAAAATGGTGACAATAATATTTTTTTAGTAAAACTATCCAATTTATAAGTAACACTGGATTGAATTTAGATCGATAATATTATCGATGCAATTGCACCAGATTATTTTTAAATTTAATAAAGCTTTTGGTGAATGGATTTAGGCACGGATTAATTTAACAAATAAAGTAGATTCTCAATTTTTCTAAATATATAAATAATTTCAATGTACTTTTTAAAATATATTAATACGCATTGATTTGCCAGTATTGTAGTGATTTCTTAAGTAATAATGTCTGAATAATGCGAATTCAATTAACCTTCAAATTGTACGCGTGATACGAATATTGCGTCGTATCGGTATCTACTAAATAAGAATAAAGTGAAATGATTCGGTAATAAGGTAAAGTTGGCCAATCAATTATTTAGCTGCTACCAATGTGTTTATTGGACAATTTGAATGCAATGCAATATTGCCTTGGTCTGTACTTTTAGGTATTCTATTTTTAGAGGCCATCCATTCGTTACGAGTGATCTGGGATATTTTTACTTTGCTTTTTGTAACAAAAGACAACAATAACAAAAGACAACAATAACAATAGGTTCATCTAATTGTTTTTTGTTGTTGTATTTACTGTCTATATTATCTTTATTATCAATATGATACGTTGGAACATTGCCGAGATATATTCTGTGCCCGTCACTTTTCAAGTTGCTCACCGGTATCATATTTAATCCAATAATACTGGAAAATTGTTATACATATATACCTATATTCCCGATGCATGCATCACGATTTTTTTACATGCCTCAAAGTAGAACAAAAATATTGGTAAACTCCCCAGGCTACCAGTCCCAGGTAAAGGCTTTTCAAATGTGGTCTGGCTAGATACGTCATAGATATATTTGGCGTGACGTATGCCGAGTTTTTCAGGAAAATTGAAAGTTTATATACAAACATATATATGTACAAATATATAGGCATTCATGGGGATACATACTATGCAATGTAAATCTAGCACAAAGCACATAATGGCATCTTTACAGGAGAAACAAAAGATACAATAAAAGTTTATTAAAAATATAAATTATTTATTAGACATATTTGACTTGTGTTCTTCAGTACAGTTGTATATTGATTTTAAGTGATTTTTATCTTATCATGCTTGGTCTATCTTTTAAACCTTTTTATTTATTTACAAATCAACGGCGTGAGCCTTTTACATGTTCAAAAATATACACAAAAATATATACAAATCAAATCTCTCATTCATAACACAGCTGGAGCAAGATAAGAACAAAAAACTGTCGAAAAACAAAAACACAAATAATTGGAATCAATAGGTACATAATATCAATAATTTTAGTCAATTCACAAAAAAATAAGTTCTTAATTCCATCTTTTTCAAACATTACAGAATTTTGTATGTTTTTTTCTTCTTTTCTATGTTTTATCAATAGTTTTTATCTGTACTTATAATATGTTTCAAACATTTACAAATCAACGGCGTGAGCCTTTAACATGTTCAAAAATATACACAAAAATATATACAAATCAAATCTCTCATTCATAACACAGCTGGAGCAAGATTATAACAAAAAAACTGTCGAAAAACAAAAACACAAATAATTGGAATCAATACATAATATCAATAATTTTAGTCAATTCACAAAAAAATAAGTTCTTAATTCCATCTTTTTCAAACATTACAGAATTTTGTATGTTTTTTTCTTCTTTTCTATCTTTTATCAATAGTTTTTATCTGTACTTATAATATGTTTCAAACTATGTTTTTTTTTGTATTAGCGATGGCTGCTTGTGCGATATGCTAGCGAGAACAGATGAATGAGCGGAATGTGCGATACTTAAATAATTGACTTAACATGTTTGTGGATGACAGCTGAGTTATGAACGACTTATTTTTATTTTTGTAAACCATATAGTTGTTGTCTGTTTTGTATTTTTTATCCATAAATGAATATAAAAAAAACAGGCAAGCTGAAACAATAAAAAATATGAATTTTTTAACTTATGTGCACCGACCCTAGAAATATGGATAGAACTGTCAAAAATATTTGAATCATGGAGTTTTCAATAATTTTCTCAAATTTTTGTCATTTCTTGCGAAATTCCTATACTATCAATTATTTACAGGTGTAAAATTGTCAATTGAATATTTATTTCCTGATTAGATAAAACGACATTAGTACTGGAATATAATAAACTTTTATCTATTTAATACACAAATCTGAATTGGATCAAAATTTGAACACCAAAGTTTTGCCGCAAAACGGAGCCAAACAAACTGTCCGGTTTATAATGTATAAAATCAATTTGCATGTACGCGATTGGCCAAGATTTAAGTATGTTTATAAACGTTATTATAAGAGAATGTATTTAGTACCTAATCGTAACGTAGGTATGTATATAATATTGCAGCACAGCTGACGCGTTTATTGTCAAATGTCATAATAAAACATAGGTAATAGGTACCTATAATATATTATGTGGGTAGTTTACTAAGTAGTATTGTTGTTGCACTGCATAGCACGTTTTGTTGCGAATGTTCAAATGCACTGAATATTAAGTTTATGAATAGTTAAATAAAATATTATTTATCTGAAATAACGATAAGATTCTAGTTAACTTACTTACCTACTCACTCAGCAACGGCGTGCCTTCCATACAAACAGAATTATGCAACGTATGCCCTAAAATAAATAAATAATCTTAAAGGTTATATTATGTATAATAATAATAATGAAGAGGAATCAAAATTGTCATACTTATTATTGTCGGTACTAGAAAACAATGACACCAAACTCTACTGGGATCAAGATAATTGAAAAAAACACAATATGTAGTTAACTTCCAAATGACTTTATTAACTTCGCGTAGGTACTAGTATTCGGAGACTCTCGTCTCCATCATCCACATCCACGTCATCCACGTCACCATCGTCCACAGCGGTTCATTTTCCAATAGTTTTTCATCAATGAATTGTAATTACTTTCTTATCAACACGGGCTTCTCCCAACTTTATTTTGTTCAAATCCTATAAATACTGTTTGTCTCTGTATCTTATTTTACTTTTTTACTAATCGCCTGATGATGGAGACGAGAGTCTCCGAATACTAGTACGCGAAGTTAATAAAGTCATTTTGAAGTTAACTACATATTGTGTTTTTTTCAATTATCTTGAAATGGACTTCCAACAAGTACCTTCGGTCAACAACATTAATGTTTTCTACTGGGATCGACCAATTCAAACTGATCGAACTATTCCAGCTAATCGACCAGATATTGTGTTGGTTGATCGCAGATGCCGTAAAACATTTATCATAGACATCACTATACCACACGATGAAAATTTAAATAAAGCTGAGGAAGATAAGATAATAAAATATCTTGCTCACGAAATCAAAGATATGTGGAGAACACCTACCACAATCATCGTGCCTATAGTGTTGTCTGTGAATAGTTTAATACCTAAGAGTCTGTCAAGCAATCTCAGAAAACTGGGAGTAGATGACAGGCTCAAATACAGCATGCAGAAGGCCGTACTTCTATTGTCCACCAGGATAGTAAGAAGGTTTTTGTCCCTGTAGCTCTGTAAGTGATCTCCCATGATAGTAATATTTTCATAGAACATCATGGAAGAATCAACTCGAATAATGTTGGGGTTCTACATTTTGAATATAAATTTATTTTAATATTTTATTGTTTTTGTTATTTAATGTTATATTTAAATTTTATTGTTAATCTGTGTTCAAAATGTAGAATCTAATATTGTTTTGTTAAATAAATGAGATATGAATAATAATAATATCCGGGTGATTTTTATAGCGCCGTTTTGTGGACAGATTCACCTCAAGGGCGAATAATATAGAAGTATGGAATATAATTTTAAGATTCTTTGTTATTTCTATACTACTGTTCTACTACTACTATCTCTCTTCTGAGCTCTGTGTTGTCAAAACTTCTGCAAGTAGCTAACAATATTTCGGTTTCCTAGCGATATTCGCCTTGTGTGAACACCCCATTATAATATGGAATATCGCTAAACCAGATATCCGAACTAGTAAATGAATCATAGAGCGTATATAGATAGACTCTAGGTATAGATAGTGAAAATAATCTCGTTTCTAAGGAAAGTGACTGTAAATTCTAGAATTAATCTTGTATAATAATATGTGACCACATTCCGTAATATTTATTTCAATTCTGTTGATTTATAATAAAGTTAACAAGTCTCCCGAATTTCTCTCTACGAAGATTCAGAACTGCAGTATGTGTGAAGACTAATAATCTTAATGACCTGAAGACAAAATAGAACAAATTTAATTTAAAAAAAGAGAGTCTTGAACAGTTCGTCAATGGTGTAGGTACACCGAAATCACGATAGCGTGTTTTAAATTTAAGTAAAAATATACATAGTTAAAACTATTGAAAAACGAGTGAATACTAAAAAATGTCTAGAAACAAGTTAAAAAAAAAACTCTATGCAGTCCCCGATAAAGTCCCCGATCTCCCACTCTTTTTCAGATAATGCCTCCCATTCAAAAAAAATACTCAGGTATTTATAAAACTTCACGTATAAAACAATTAACATCTACAATTCAGCAATGAGGCATGCCACCCATCCTACAACACAACTACAATATACCATCACGGCATATCTCACAAGTGGGGTAGCCAGCAGATCATTTCACCAATTCTGAATGTCTTATTTTTTTATCAACACGGAGAGGACTATCTGCATACTTGTTGCGTGTAATTAATCCGTTATTTGTGGGCTATGCCGTGATGGTATCGTGCGGTTGTTGTTGTAGAAGAATTAAAAAATTAAAAAATAACTTGCAGAAGAAATAAAAATAGCTTGTAAAGATTATACTCTCCCTAAAGAAGATTAGTTGGGTAGGTGCTTCAAACGATTAAATAAAATTGTAGAAAGACGCAAAACTTGTTTATAATAGGTAGGTACCTACTCGATATATTATACAAGCACACTGTGTGCGCCTGAGATTAACTTACATGTATACATTTGTATTTACCTAAGAGGTATAAAGGTAGACCTACTTAGTTTTACAACCAAGGGTCATTGCATTGCAACGATTGTTGTTGACTGGTTCTTGTGATCCGAACAAAGTTCCAAACAATTATCATGTGAATGCTAAACGAATATTATATTATTTTGCATGGAGTATTTTTTATCTACGAAGGCAGCAGTTAGCAATATCATTTTTTTATTGTAACAATTGTCACTCCTCTCACAGCTAACCTAAGCCCCCCCCCCCCTCTCCCATTATATTATCAAACATGGACGTACTGAATATTTTATCTACGGGGGTAGCGGTTAAGGAAATTTTTATTGTTACAATTGTCACTCCTCTCACACTTAACCTAACCAACCCCCCTGTTAAATTAGTATATATGGACGTACTGAATATTTTATAAACGGGGGTAGCGGTTAAGGAAATTTTTATTGTTACAATTGTCACACCTCTCAAACCTAGCCTAAGCCCCCCCTCCTACATAAATCGGGCCCTGTCTTGGAACATTTAAAACATCAAAATCGGTATCGAAGTAATTGATTCTTCAAAAGTACGTTATTTCAGTACGGAAAAATATCGTCGTTTGCGGCCGGTGTGGCGCGAAGGTAACGCTCTTGCCTTTGAGTCACGAGGTCCCGGGTTCGATTCCCGGCCAGGGCAAAATGAAGAATGACCTTTTTCAAATTGTCCTGGGTCTGGGTGTTACACGTATATGTGTTTAGTGCATTGTATATATGTGTTTCATCGCATTAGTACCTACCCATAATACAAGACTCATATCTTAGTTTGGGACTAGCTCGATCTGTGTGAATTGTCTATACATGTTATATTATGTTATGTGTGGGTACGGCTTGATACTATTTCTCTCGTTGGCATACCAATTTTTCATAGGAATACATTCTGTCTGGTACAGACTGCCCACAGATCTGAGAGAGAATCAGTCCACCACCACATTTAGAACCAAGTTGAAGACGCTACTGTTCGGGAGAAGTCACGGCACCCTTGAGTTGGTCACGGATCATTAAACGGCTCCACATATAAATAGTTCGATTATTATTATTATTCAATGTCATTCATTACCAATAGATACAAGTTAAAAATATTTGTTGTAAATCAAAATAAAAAAAAAATATTGAATAGATCTTTGGTTTGTTATAATAATGTAATAATATAACATAAAAGGTGATTAGTAAGCAGAGAGCACAAAAATAATAATACTATACACTTTCACCTCCATCACATCACATCACATCACTCTGTTGACCAAATTATCATTAATGACTCATTGAACTTAGTAACCTTGGAGCGTGATCTACACTACAACTCTATCAATCTTTATTATTATAAGTAATCATCTTATATCTTTTTGAACTATAATCTCTCTCTTCTTTAGACCGTGTTCATCAACTAAAGTTTGATTAAAGCCTCTTCGATTGCATGCCATTTATTAAATCTGTCCACTGCAAAGTTTTGTACTCCTTGTACCCACTTGTACTCCTCTATTTGCTTCACATTATCACTCCATCTTTCAGCTGTTTCCTCAACTTCCTTCTCCCATTCTTTCGATAAAATATTGTCGATGATATTTTGAGTATTCAAATGCATATTCAAAAACAAAGCCAAATTCTAGTGAACCTTAGATTCTTTTTTTGCCCATTTTCATCTATCTTTAAAGGAAATCCTCTTCAGTTTCATTCCATATTCTCTAACTTTAAAAAAGGCATGCCATGTACAGAAATTATTAAAACTTACAGAAAAAAATGGCACAAAATGTGATACTTGTGGAATTCCAGAGATAAATTGAACAATCGTTTGCTTCTGATTAATAATTGCTTTCGACTATTCCGTTAAAAAAATGTCACATATTATCTCCCATTCTACTAAGTATGTAGACATTCTTTTCCTGAATGTAATTTAGTAGGTAACTTTAAAATATAGTATTTTTTTTATACATACTTTTTTATTTTATTATTGTAGACAATATTGTGTCGTCTGTAATATTTTCCTACTGTACCTACTGTATAAAAAAGTATAAATTTTCAAAATATTACAATAAATAAGTTCATATAATATAAATTGATTGTAAATATTACAATATAATTGCATTTGTTTTAACTAGGTTCAATGTGTCGTGATTAGATGCAAGAAATCACTTGGTAATCTCGCCACTGCAATATCATTATAGTATTTTAAATTTTGTATTAAATGTTAACACTGTTATATAAAGATGAAGTGCAGAAAGAACAAATAAATTAACGTTTACAAGCTACAACAAATAAACGTTTACAAGCTCTAACAAATTCCTCCAATATGGAAAATATTATGCAAAAAAATAATGGGATCCATAGAAAACATAAAAAAGTAATTTGATCAGATAGGAAATCTTGTTTTACACACACCAATGATTCATTTATTAGTATTTAATTATTCGATAATAACGATAATGCAACTTTTCATACAAACATCGAGAAATGTCAGTAAAAAAATCATGTTTACTTTTGACCTCAAAATAAGTGCTTTGCATTCCGATACGATATAAGAAACATATGTATGTTTACCATTCAATATTAATTTATTTCATATCAAAAGATCGTGACACTGTCTAAATGTTTTAGATCATGAGAAACGAAAACAAAATTTATTAAATGTTAAAAGTTTGTGAAAGGGATTCGTATGACCTTAACCCAGGACCCTTAAACTCATCAAAAAGCCACTCGTTTTTGGGTATTATTGTCTTTTCGATAGAAAAGAGATAATAAACATTATAATTATTAAGTTTATAAAATTTCAATAACACCTAATTGCGTTTTGATAAATCTATAAATCGAAGCTACTTATAATGAAAATATCTTGTGTCAAGGAGATCAAGTTTATATCAGACAATAATTAATATCTTAATCTTTAGGTCAATTTGACTAGTTATCTTAGTATGAGTGGTTCACATGCAAACACACATATATCCTAGAACAGGGGTCACCAATTAATTTCATAAGGGATCCGTTTTTTTAAATAAAATGATCGTCGCGGTCCTGAAGGGGTAAAAATCTAACACTCCCGCTCTTACGAAATACAATAAAACGAATTAGTTACGCAACATTATTTTATTACATAGTAAATTGTTTATTTGATGAACAACTAATCAATGAGAGACATTTCTCTTTCTCTGTCATTACATTTTTTGCCTTGAAATGTTGAAATAACTTTATTTGTCGGATATTTCAGGAGTCCAAGGACTATTTATCCGTTTAGGTGACAATTTATTTATCTTTCAACTCTCTCTAATCAGTCAGTACTACTATGCCAGTGTTGGCATCTCCGCCCTACCACATCAGTGGGCGGGGAACCCGGCTGACGTAGCAGATCCAATCTTGAGACCCACACATCCACGAATGCTTTGAAGTGTGAAAGTGCTTTGAGGCATCTGGATGCGAACCGCGGTCCGCCATTTGGTGGCACCTGTCCTAGAACATTGAAACTGAGAAAAGAGCACATTTACAAACTCTAGAAGAAATTTCAAGTGTTTTAGATACTAAATCAAATTTTTTCCATTGTAAATACTCGAAGATAAAGGTGGATTATCACTGTATCGATTAAACTGCTGTGTAGCCAACGAAAAAAGAGCATTTTTGTTGATTTTTTGTGAAAAATTTATTGATGTGACTTTTCATGTGAACTCCTCAAATTATAAGGAGACTGTGTGTAGGGAATGAATGAATGATGAAGATAGGATTTTTTGCAGAATGAACCTCATCCACACAACCAACAACAGGTGACGAACAAAGTGGTTTGAAACAGGAATTTAAGAGATTGGTGAACGCACCATGAATAAAACTAAAGCTTAAACCAGTCTAAGCCTATTCGTGAGCACTGGAACTTTCCTGTTTCCTTTTCCGTTTTCTACTAAAAAGAGTTTGCAGAGTCTGTTGAGTAATTTGAATATCTTTGTGTCGATAATTATTTTGTTTCTATGTATGTATAAACATAAAATCTTTATGTTCGTGACACGAAATAAATTGAATGATAAATTACGTTTACAATAAGTAATTATAACTTATTAATCGTGATAAAGGATAAAACATATTATAATAATTATTATATCCAACAAGATTTGTACATTTTGCAACAATAATATATCGCTTCTCTGTATCGCTAGGACTAGAAATTATGGGGTGTTCACATTTGGCGAATATCGCCAGGCGAATTTCAAAATATATCGCCAGGAGAGTTTGAAAATATATCGCCAGGCGAATTCGCTGGACATCCATTGATCGTCACATCTGTTCACACAGTTCGACATAGAAACGATCCGTCAGATGCGCTTTAATTTTGACATTGTTTTCAAAATGGCGAACGTCGAGATGGAGATCAAAAAACACATATAATAATAATAATAATAACAGTTTATTAAACACAATATCATTTTACAATAATCGAACAATAACACAATACATTTATTTTCCTAATACAATTACTCCCCAAAATTGAGCGTAGCTCGTGCTCGTAACTCGTAATCATGATTGAAATGTCAAACATACTCATAAGATCATCGTTTTATGATCAAAATTTATCAAAATACCCATAAAACCACGATTGAACTGTCAAATTTACCCATAAAATCTTCATTTCATGGTAGACCTGTCAAAACATTCATATAAACATTTCGATCGAAATTTATCAAAATACCCATAAAATATTTAAATGCTTTCATGAGTAAAAACAAATTTACTCATGAAATCGTCATTTTATGGTAGACCTTTCAAAACATTCGTATAACATTTCGATCAAAAATTATCAAAATACCCATAAAATCATGATATAACTGTCAGATTTACTCATAAAATCGTCATTAAATGGTAGACCTGTCAAAACATTCAAATTAACATTTAGATCAAAATTTATCAAAATACCCATAAAATCACAATTGAACTGTCAATTTTACTCATAAAATCGTCATTTCATGCTAGACCTGTCAAAACATTCATATAAAAATTTCGATCGAAATTTATCAAAATACCAATAAAATGAGGATTGATTGAACTGTCAAATTTCCTCATAAAATCGTCATTTTATGGTAGACCTTTCAAAACATTCGTATCAACATTTCGATCAAAATTATCAAAATACCCATGAAATCATGATCGAACTGTCAAATTTACTAATAAAATCGTCATTACATGGTAGACCTGTCAAAACATTCATATTAAAATTTCGATCAAAATTTATCAAAATACCCATTAAATCATGATTGAATTGTCAGATTTACACAAAAAAAACAATACTTCATCGAAGACATGTCAAAAACATTCATATAAACATTTCGATCAAAATTTATCAAAATACCCATAAAATCATGTCATGGGTATTTTGATACACGTGTCAAAAACATTCATATAAACATTTCGATCAAAATTTATCAAAATACCCATAAAATCAAGATTGAACTGTCAAATTTCTACTTTGACAGGTCTACCATGGTATGAAATGCATGAAATTTCATGAAATGACGATTTTATTAGTAAATTTGACAGTTCGATCATGATTTTATGGGTATTTTGATAGAAATGTTTATATGATTGTCTTTTACAGGTCTACCATGAAATGATGATTTTATAAGAAAATTTGACAGTTCAATGACAGTTATATGAGCATTTTAATAGAATTTGATCGAAATGTTTATATGAATGTTTTGACATGTCTACCATGAAATGACGATTTGATGAGTAAATTTGACAGTTCAATCATGATTTTATGGGTATTTTGATAAATTTTGATCGAATCGTTTATATGAATGTTTTTGACACGTCTCCGATGAAGTAATGACTTTATGAGAAAATTTGACAGTTCAATCATGATTATATGAGCATTTTAATAGAATTTGATCGAAATGTTAATATGAATGTTTTGACAGGTTTACCATGAAGTGACGATTTTATGAGAAAATTTGACAGTTCAATCATGATTATATGAGCATTTTAATAGAATTTGATCGAAATGTTAATATGAATATTTTGACAGGTCTACTATGAAATGACGATTTTATGAGAAAATTTGACAGTTTTATCATGATTTTATGGGTATTTTGATAGAAATGTTTATATGATTGTCTTTTACAGGTCTACCATGAAATGATGATTTTATGAGAAAAATTGACAGTTCAATCATGATTTTATGGGTATTTTGATACATTTTGATCGAAATGTTAATATGAATGTTTTGACATGTCTACCATGAAATGACGATTTGATGAGTAAATTTGACAGTTCAATCATGATTTTATGAGCATTTCAATAGAATTTGATCGAAATGTTAATATGAAAATTTTGACAGGTCTACCATGAAATGACGATTTTATGACAAAATTTGACAGTTTTATCATGATTTTATGGGTATTTTGAAAGAAATGTTTATATGATTGTCTTTTACAGGTCTACCATGAAATGACGATTTTATGAAAAAATTTGACAGTTCAATCATGATTCTATGAGCATTTTAATAGAATTTGATCGAAATGTTAATATGAATATTTTGACAGGTCTACCATGAAATGACGATTTTATTAGTAAATTTGACAGTTCGATCATGATTTTATGGGTATTTTGATAGAAATGTTTATATGATTGTCTTTTACAGGTCTACCATGAAATGATGATTTTATGAGAAAATTTGACAGTTCAATGACAGTTATATGAGCATTTCAATAGAATTTGATCGAAATGTTTTGACATGTCTACCATGAAATGACGATTTGATGAGTAAATTTGACAGTTCGATCATGATTTCATGGGTTTTTTGATAAATTTTGATCGAAATGTTAATATGAATGTTTTGACACGTCTTCCATGAAATGACGATTTTATGAAAAAATTTGACAGTTCAATCATGATTTTATGAGCATTTCCATAGAATTTGATCGAAATGTTAATATGAATATTTTGACAGGTCTACCATGAAATGACGATTTTATTAGTAAATTTGACAGTTCGATCATGATTTTATGGGTATTTTGATAGAAATGTTTATATGATTGTCTTTTACAGGTCTACCATGAAATGATGATTTTATGAGAAAATTTGACAGTTCAATGACAGTTATATGAGCATTTTAATAGAATTTGATCGAAATGTTTTGACATGTCTACCATGAAATGACGATTTGATGAGTAAATTTGACAGTTCGATCATGATTTCATGGGTTTTTTGATAAATTTTGATCGAAATGTTAATTTGAATGTTTTGACATGTCTTCGATGAAGTATTTAGTATTAATTAATGAATTGAGTATTGTTGAGGAAATGAGATTTGAATAAGATATCGCTTCTGCGTTAAACTCGCTCATTCCACAATATAATTTATTTGTATCACATTTGTATCACACAACTTTGTAATATAGTTGTGCACAATAAGTTGTGCATTAAAGTTTATTAATATTATTCATTTGTGACATGAATAGAGCGATGTCTGCTTTTTTGCAGACCAGTCGAAAAGAGTGGATGACCGAGGAGGACATTCGCTGAGGACTCCTTGGAATAGATTCGAAAAAGGTAATTTTTAATTTTTCTCTAGTCGGTAATCGATTTCAAGACATCGCGACTCAAAGGCAAGAGCGTTAAACCTTCGCGCCACAAGATCGTCAAACATAATATAAATATTGTATCCGTAGTGGCGGGACATTGGCTGTGTTGTCATCGACTCGGCCTCTTATCGTTGAAATCGAGAGTTCAACCTTAGTTCTCTATTGAACCTTGTATCGAATAGCGAAACGGTAAACAACGAAATCAATTAACAAAACAAAACAAATTTATAATAAAAAACGTTAAGTAATATTTAAATTAATTTTATTCAATTACTGAATCAACGTTTTTCTTATTATACAATAATTTTAAATTTATTTGCATACACATTAGACACGGTGATAAAAACTATGTATTTTGGATGAATTTGTTAATAATTCATACCTAAAAGTGAGTTATTACAGTTTTTTTTTGTATGGGTATTAGTGAATTGATTTATTTATGTGTGTTTTTTATATCATTTTCTAATTGGATTGGGATTGATAAAACCAAAAAGTAAGTGAAATATTTATTTATTAAAGTTTTATGTCTTGATTTTATATTGGCACGGAGAAGACAGCTTGCATGTTTTATATGCAGCTGGTCTGCTGGCTACCCCACTTGTGGGATATGCCGTGATGGTATAGTAGTAGTAGTAGTAGTTATAAACATTTTTATTTTTGTTATAATGTGAAGGTACATTGTAAGAAAACATCTCCTCATTTATTCTATTATGGGACATCCCACTAGTGGGATAGTTTGAATAAAATAAGTTATCTTCTCTGTGCCATAAATATAATACAATTAATTATAAATATTTGATATCTAAATGTAATAAAAGACATTTTGCATCGTAAATTCAGTGGTTAATGTTTACCACCCATTCTGAATTTCTTAATTTTTGTTGGCATGGAGGGTACCTACATCTTACATGTTTATTGCGTGTAGCTGGTCTGCTGGCTACCCGACTTGTGAGATATGCCATTACAGTATAGTAATAATAATAATAATAATAATAATAAGAACACTTTATTGATCAGAAAAAAAAAATCATGAGCAATTGGCGAGCTTATTGCCTGGAGGCAATATCTTCCAGCTAACCAAAATAATGTGTGATACTATGTTGACAATGTGTAATTAATACTAAATGTGAACAGTTACCTAATATTAAATTTAATTATAACTAATTACATTCTTAGTCCTAAGTAGAACATTATAAATATGTGTCATGTTTCCTCTAATAAATACTACAAAATGAAGGATAAAGGCACGGGGAGGAACTTTTTAGGATAAGTCTATGGATTTTAGGTTATTCTTAAAAACGTGTAGCGTAGAGGAATTTCTGATATTGCAAGGTAGATTATTCCACATTCTAATTGCATGGGTCGTAAATGATGAACTGAAGAATTACATATATAGTAGTACTAATAGTAATACAGTAGTGGCCATAAGTATGGAAAAGCTTAACAAAATGTATGAAAATGATCATATTCAGGTATTTTTTTCTTTTTCTGAGGACAACAAAAAAATAAATAAATATTAAAATGTTAAAATAATTAATGCAATATTTACAAAACAAAACAAAAAAAAGAGAATTTCAATCGTTAAGGGGCATCTCATAAATGGCTGTTAAAACTCATTAATGTTGGTGGTTGAAATAAAACCACCATTAAATGGAAAAATACGATGACTCATCCAAAAAAATATAGAATTTTAAAAAGAATAATGCTAGTGACACATTTCAACCATAAAAATAAAATATTTTTATGAATAAGTGCATTAAAAACTTAACTTTTCTAGGAATTTAAACAAAATTCTAAGCGTTTCTATACTTATGGCCACTACTGTATATGTAATAATTGTGTTGTGTTATGTTAATTTAAGATTAGATACCTGCTTTGAACAGATCATCAGAAAACTTACAGAAGAAGGTGTTGTACAATTTCTATTTATACCAAAGAGGTAAAGAGGTAGAGTCTCGGCCTCGTGAACAATACCAATTCAACTCCGTAGTTCGATACCAGGTGCCGGCAAACTCCCCTTTCACGACACAAGCTTTTAGTAGCTTACTGTGAAAGGTGTATAAGGTTGTTTTTGGGTTTATAACAAAAACCCAGATATATCTTTTTTAAAAAAAAAAACTAGTTTTGCCATATACATTATTTCTGGATTACTAATATCGCTATTAAAAAATAGGGGTTGATGGAAGAAAGGTGAAAATTTAGGTGCCGTATGTATTTTTTAATACCTCACCATAAAAAATACTTTTTTTACCAAAAATTGAAATAAAAATTCGGGGCGGACCACCTTTAACTTTTAGGGATATGAAAAATAGATGTTGGCCGATTCTCAGACCTACCCAATAAGCACAAAAAATTTCATCAAAATCGGTCCAGCCGTTTCGGAGGAGTATGATGACAAACACCGTGACACTAGAATTTTATATATTACCTACATATTATTATATGGTTAACCCAACGGGTAGGTACTCCACTTGCGGATGATGCTATTTTAGCATAAATACATTAGTAGGTTGCAACGAAAATCTAAGCCAAGTTTTTTTACTGTATTATAATGTTTATTATTATTATTATACTATTTCGTATATAAATTATTTAATTGTTGTACGAAGTACAATAGAGGCACGATTTACCAATCCATCCATAAATTAGTAAACATATCTTTGTACCTCCTAATATAGTCTTCACTTCATCAAAATCATCAGATGTTTATCTAATTAAACAGTGGCGTATACTTCTCTACTTCGGGTGCAAGAGTCGAAATATTATGAATGTACGTATGTGGGGAAAATATACCATTAAAATTAAAATTAAAATAACATTATTTTATTTTATAAAATTAAAAAAAAACGCTAATAAATTGAATAAATTTTCAAAGTGTGAACACTAATACCCTTCAACAATATAATACCTGACCCCCTAGACAATTATTGACAATAACCGCAACAATTACGTATTATTACTCGATACATGTAGGTAGACTGTTAAATTTACAGATTGTCGCAAGTTCGCCAGTAGTCGATCGCTAAGTACGGTTTGTCTACGACCCCTGGAAAATAAGATTCAACAAAAATCTATATAACATCTATGAGGCTCCCATACTTTTTGTATCGAACGAATTATTATGCAAGTGAATACACCATTGAGTTAATTTTTCTTTTTCTTTAAGAATGATTCTCAACAATGTTTTGAAATCCACAAATGGTTTGCTTATTTGCTCATGGCATGGTTTATTTTTTCACAAAAGCTTATTTTTGCTAAATAATTGATAAATAGAATAAATGTTAATATCCAAAATAATATTCGATCTAGAGTACGATTTTTTTTATTAATTTACTGATTTACAGTTATTAATTTACAAAAGGAAAATATATATTATTTTGCAATATATTTATGATAATTATTTTGCGCAGTTTAAATTGTTCTATATTTAAAAAATAACATTGTTTGAATCTCCTCTAGCAATAGTGATTGGAGGCCCTTTAAAACTTAGCATCCTAGTATTTTATTCACAGTACGAAACGCCAATGATTGTTAAGAATTTTATAATGCAATAACATAAATTTCTGTAAGAAACATACCTACAGTTTTTTTTAGCTGCCAATCAAAGACCAATCGATAACTTATGAAAGATATTATTGAATATACCTCAATATCTTCTGGTAATAGCGTTTTGAATATATAGCAAAACAGACAGCTTTGAATATTGTTAGTTTGTGAGGATTTTGCATAGATTTTTATATATAATATCTAGATGGAGTACTCGTATGTATTGTCATTGTAATAAAGTGAGGCACCATTTATCGGCACTTTTGACAGATCGGTTGGCGAAAAGAAGTGTGGTTAATCGCTTAAAACGTCGACAAGAACTTCAAAAAATGTCCAATTACGTTTTTATAAATGTAAAAATGATATATTTTTATAAAAATGTCAGAAATACTTCACAAAAGTAGGAAACACCACACGCTTTCGCCAACCGCTCTGTCAAAAATTCATAGATTTTTTGCTTCACTTTTGTAAATGAGTCAGGGTTCTAGGTTTTGTATGGAATTCTGTGGGATTTTGTTGAGCGAGCCTTGATTCCTCTCTAAGAATGAATTTGCGCGAGAAAAATGATTATTGTAAAAAAATTAAATTTACTAGAAGCAACCATGGAATAAAAGTAATGCTTCCTTTAATGTAATGTTGATTTATTTGTTTATTTCATCTTTATCAAGTTACGGCTCAAAAGTTTTTGAGACTTTTTCTTCTTTTTTACATATGATTTATGACTATATTTTTTTATTACGTTTCTATATAGGTAATATAACATCACATTACTTACACTACATTCATATAAACATACTATATTTTTTTTAATTCAAGTATAAATAATATATTTTCTTAATTCTAATTTAAAAAAAAATTCATTGAACTTTTCTTTATAACATTTTCCGGGATTTCATTATAGCGATTTGATTTGTAATGATTTCATTTCTTCAGTGATTTCTACAATGAATTTTGGGATTATGTTTCTTTCTTCATTGGTAATATTACACTATTTAAATTCCTTGTACTGTATTTGTAAAACTCACCATTTAAACTTATTTTTCTTTTGAATTCATCAGAATATGTTAAATGGTAAACTGGTAATAAACAGGAAACATAGAATAAAGACAAAGTTCTAAAAGAGAACGTGCAAAAATATCTGCGTAAAAGGAATTGGAATAATCCATAAAGTCCTAAAAAGTAATGCCAGTAATTATTTTATGAAAAAATATACGAATGCAGTAAATGAAATAATCGTGATTTGAACCTGACACCTTATAAATATGTATAGTTAGTTTACCAAACATCTATGATGATATCTCAAACAATATTTAGCGTCATTTTGTTTGAATCGTCGGAAATCTGACAATGTTGCTTGGACCAAAGAAATGAATAAGTATATAAATAAATGTCGAGTATTGTGTTGCGTACCCACAAATTATAATAATTACCTACCTACCAGTGAATAATTCTCCATTTCTTTAAATAAAAATAATGAGTTTTTACGAATGAACAAATTGTACTTATTTCTTGCTTATAATATATGCAATAATAACAATATTTTCACTTTAATTACCTTTGTACTTTGTGATTGAAACCAATACTTAAATATTTTAAACCATTGTCTCTCAAAATGTGATAAGCTATAATTATGACTATGTTAGAATGAAATATATTTTTGGAGAAAACATGGAATTTTTGAAAATCTCAGAAAAAAATGTCTTCTCTTCTATATTTTTTTAATAGTGCAATCTAAGTCCTTGACACAAAGCAAATATGTAGGTATACTTATGTATCGTGAAAATATAGAAGAATTCAAAACTTACACCTTCTGTTGAGCGATGAGCTACAATAGCTCATACTTGTATTTGTGTACCTTCTGAGATCAGTGACTTCGTTGCTGACTGAAGGAATTTGTTGAAATAAATAAATGAATAAAATAAAAGACAGGGAAAGTAAAATAAAGACCTATTTCTCAAGGAGAGTGTGCACAAAAATCTGCGCAAAATGTATGGGAATAATAGTCCATAAAGTTCTAAAATGTGACGCCAGGTTTCCTTTGCCTTCTTCATAAGGCAAACGGCTGACAAAAATCTGGCAATTTATATATTATTGATATAATAGTTGATATGATATAATCATTATATTATAAATTTATAAAGTAGGTACTCGTAGTTTATTGTACTGAGCGGAGTGCCCCAGGGCACTATATTAAGTCTCATATAATCTAATAGAGACAATAGCTTACCAAACATGTCACAGGTCACACAATGTTGATACAATACCATTTATTAGTAATTTTCTTCCGCAATTGACCCTTTTACTGACGTACACCTGTCAAGAAGTAAAGTCTATAAAATCAGAACGACGTGTTTTTTTTTTACTACTTACTTACTTTGCTTAACTTTTCGGTGTGTTGAAAAATCTTAACCCATGTTGGCTGTGTCGTATCTTCTACAGTCTTGGCTGGAGCACTTACAGCCAGTTCACCTCCTTCGGTCCTGCTTCATGGATGTCATGTTTTTTTTCTAAGTATACTTTATTGTTTCATACGAATTCCATCATTTAGTTTAGAAAAATACAAAAAATAGTAAAAAAATAAGGTTTTTCTTCCTTTCTCCTGTGCGTCGTCTCCTCTGCGAAGGTTGGTGATCATCAGCTCTATTTGGAAAAATGTGGGTCTAAGAAATATGTTAAAAAAACCTTGTGCTGTTTCTGATTCAATTCGTCTTAAGTTATGGATCTGCTATGTCGGCCGGGTCCCCCGCCCACTGACGTGGTAGGATCGGAGATGCCAACACTGGCATAGTGGTATTAGACTACAGAGAGTTCAAATAGTAATAAATTGTCACCTAAACGGATAAATAGGAGTCCTTGGACTCCTGAAATATCCGAGAAATAAAGCTATTTCAACAATTAAGTTATGGATCCAAGAGATTCTTCTCCGTCGTAGTCCTATTCTTTCTGGTATTATTTCCTTAATTTCTAGTTTTAAGAGTTGATATTTTTTCCACTCATTATGCGACCAAAGTATTTCCTTGTTTTTCTGCGTCCTATCGGTGAGCGATAAGCCGATAATAAATAAATTAGCGGTACAAAAACATCAATCTTTTAATTTTCTTATACAAAAAAAAATATAAGTTTCTTCTATGATAACACATCACGACTTGCGTAATAATCTGTAAGATCCTATGAATTATTATTGTTGCAAAACGTGTATTCCAAAGAAAGTACGCTTCTATGTGAGTACTGACAAAGTATGTGCATAATATTATATTATGATTGATTTGCAGTTTACGCCGGAGTGAACAAACTGCATCTAGAAAATAATAACCAGCCAAGTACTAAAACCAAAGACATAGAGAATTGCATTCTGTCGTACACGGTCGGTGGATTTATGAAACCTCCCATGTGGTTATTTATTTTATTCATTTTATTTATTTTATTTGAAGTTTTTTTTTGTGATTTCTTACCAAATGATGACTACGAAAATAATGCTATTTCCGCTTTGCTATATTAACGAAATATCTAACTGAAATGTCGAAAAACGCTAGTGTCGTTCATTCAGATGCTACATCTAAAATCACATAAAAAGATGCTACATACAAAGATTTATTATTTGAACAAGATTAAAAATTTAGCTTTCACAAGTTTAATTAAAATTAGCTCACGGTTTGCTGCTCATTTATTTATTTTGCTGGACACAAATAATCATTATGCCGGTCAAATAATAATTTTGCCGGTCGATTAAATTTAGAGTTTTACAATATCATATTATTTGCAATAGAAATATAATATTCTCGCTGGGCATAAGTAGCATATCAACATGATATATTTGTCGGCAGAATACATTTTTCTGCTGAACATAACATCAATATTATACTGATCGTTTAAATGATAGCCCAAAACAATTATTATAGAAAGACTAGCAATCTCGCACACATAATACATTCCATTCATACAAATACATTCACACTTCCTAAATGTATGTATGTACCAAACAAAAAAGGTTTAAAAACGAGAGAAAAAAACACACATTTTCAAAAATACCTATATAATATTTTTCTATTTTTATTTTATAATTTTCTTAACTTTTTTCTATTGATGCCAAATTGTTAGTATCTACCGCTGGCCGCATCTACCGATGAAATCAGCTATGCGCTGAGATATCCACGGAAAGAGTTTTTGAGAGGAATTAAATCTCTTACGTGCTGCTTTTTCTTGAATAGTTCGTGAAAAACTCGGTTGTATTTAAAAATATTTGTGATTTTTTCAAATCATGCCTAGAATTTCAATATAAGTACTGTAGAATTTCTAAGACACCTTCCGCGTAACGGATCAGACACATGCAAAATGTCATTCAGCAAAAGAATTTTTTGATCTCCTGTAAAAGTTTTATAATGTTTATAGGAGGTATCATGAATCCACCGATGATATTATGTCGTAGACCAGGGACACCCAACCTTTTGTCGCGCGGGAACAATCGAGAGTATAGGTATAGGTATACCTCCCATATTGGATATCCTATTTCTATTTTTCGGAGAGGATAACTTACATATTACGTAAGTAATTGGTCCGCTGGATACCCCACTTATGGTAAATTCCGTGACGAGTTTAATTAATGAAATATTATCTACTAATATGACCAATTTTTTGACAATAAAACGGTGGACTAGTTTTTTGTTTTCGGAATTTGGTGATTTTTCTTGTTATCAAATTCCCCCCCCCCCCTCGCTAGATATCCGCGATTTGTTACAGAATATTTTCTCAGAACTCCAAATGGAGTAGTTTTGCTCAATTTTTCGAAGACTTCTTAGTTTATGTCTCAGTTTCCACAATTTTGTGGTATTTTGACGTTTTGTTAAGGAATATTTTATATTTGATTTTGAAGGCTACTTTCTTCAGAGGATAAAAATAATGATATTTTCTTTTCATTGTTTGAACATTTAGACTCGGGCGCAATGTTGGGAAACCCTTTCGTAGACTGGCTGAGACAGAAGTGTCTTTGCAAAGAGCCTAAATAACAATAACAGTATTGTAATCAGCTGATTGGAGAATCAATAAGTGAAATTGATTGCATTGGTCTACTCAGATGATGTAGATATATGACATTATTAACGGACATACTAAATTTCATAAAAAAAATGGTGAAGAATGTCTTCCATTTTTTAAGTTTACGAATGTCCTGTAATGACAGGTGGTCGTAAAACATCACATTCAAGACTATTAACAATTTCAAATCAGCATTGATGAGGTATTATACCACCCATTCTGAATAACTTAAAATTGTGTTGGTACAAAAAGGATAGTTTGTATGCTTATTTAATGCAAAATTGTGGATTCCACCCTTCACTCCCTCCCCCCCACAGCCGTGCGACAAATTGTCAATTTACCATAAGGCAATTCTTCTTCTTCTTCAGCCCGATCGGATCCCCCCAACGTTGGCATTCACCTCGACGAACCCGTCCCTGTCCTGCGCCACTCGGAACATTTCCTCCACACTTTGGATGCCGGTCCACTCCTTTATGTTTCGCAGCCAGGACATCTGTCTCCTACCGGCTCCTTAGCGTCCCTCAATTTTCTCCTTCAGTGGTATTTTTTTTTGGTACCACTGTTAAACTCCGTAAAGTATCATATTTTGGCCATGTAATGAGAGGTAACAAGTACACTATACTCCAGCTCGTCATGAAGGGGAAGATCGAGGGCCGCAGAGGGGTTGGCAGAAGACAGCTCTCTTGGCTTCGAAACATTCGACAGTGGACCGGTGTCAGAACCGTGGAGGAGCTGTTTCGCGCAGCCCAGGACAGGGAAGCTTTCTCTCAAATGGTCGTCAACGTCGGGGGGACCCGGCAAGACACATGCAGAAGATGTGGTATTTTTCCCACGCAGTAAATGACGCAGATGTGAAAACTTCCGAACCTTGATAGTTGACAACAGCTCCCTGTCAACTCTAGATCGCTTCAGCAGGGCTACTCTTGACAAAACTAAACACGATCTTAATCTAGTCTCGATCTTAATCATACGACGCACGAAGTGACTATTGGCCAAAAATACACGCAAACAGATCGCGCGTTAGCGGTAGCGCGGTGTTTTAACCATAGTCCCTTCGTGCGTCGTATGATCAAGATCAAGACTAGATTAAGATCGTGTTTAGTTTTGTCAAGAGTAACCCTAACAAGTTCGCCGAGGTGATCGCCAACGTTGGGGGGACCCGACAAGGCACTTGAAGAAGAAGAAGAAGAGTAACCCTGCAGAACTATAAGGCAATTAATATTTCTAAAATGTTCACCATTCACTCTTTGAGAAATAAGTTCAAAACGTTGGCTACTTTTTGGCCTAGGCAAACGTATCGGCATTTAGGGCCCTCCGTGATGTCAAGGATCCTGGGCACGGACTCCGTAAAGACAGTATTGCTTCTACAATAAACATCAGACTATACCTATGCCATATTTGCAAAAAGCATATATGTAATTATATGCGAAGTTCTTTGTAAAGGGACTAGTTAATCCAACTGCAATTTAATATTATTTGTGATGCAAGTGAAGGCTGTCATTGAATACTGCACATAAGTTAAATGTACTTGGCTCATAATATCCAAGAGGCAACCTAACTACCTTCAACTTCAATAGAAAAACTACATACCAAGCAATAATATTATTATTCTAGTTAATTGCACGAGTACCTACTTACCCATGCAGTAGGTAAGCACCATTCTGCTTTCACTATGTGATGAACGATACTAACATTTCCTAGATGTCGTATTATTATGTACGGATATTTTCATATGAGACGTTTGCTTATTTCACTTTTTTATCTTCCATGTACATAAATATCTATTTTTTCGGCTGTCCACCCGTCTTCAAGTGATTTCAGCCCTTTGAGAATAACCAAATAAAGTATTCGATACTTTGAACTTTATTAGGTACTATTAGCAAACAAAATATATTCAAAATGCTATAGATTTTAGGATGCAGTTGAGTCCTTAATATTATAAAGAAAAACAAACAACCTTTGCCGTGACAACTTTTAACAAATTTGGAATCATAGAGTAAAAAAATTACCATTAAGGGTGTCATATTTTGAATTTAAACATTTTTTTTTATAAATTCACAAACAAAAACACAAGATTGAGCCTTATATTTTTTGTTCTTTTTTCAGTGTATCTGATGCCTTTACGCTTGGACCCAATGACAAAATTTCTCGTGTCTTTGTTTTTGATCTTCATCATCATAAGCTGTTGTCATTGCGCGCCATGGACACCAAACTATTACCCATATCCACATCCAGCCGTTCTTCGAAATGCGCAGATGGAATCAAGATTATCACCCCATATGCGCAATCCATATTATCAAGATCCTCGGACAGCAAGGGCCTTAGCCAGGTTTAGTTATCTGGCAGATGGGGAAATGCAGGTGAGTACGAATTTTGGTCAATTTCTACTATAGGTTATCCAATACTATCGTGTTTGAAAATATATCTTGATAATCATAGTTTTATTTATTTTCATTATCTAACACTGCACACTGTTACAAGATATCATGGGGTATCCAGATATGAGATGGGAGAGGGGTACAAATTATATTTGTAATTTGTATTTGTAATGAATTATTCCTCTACGTAGTTGAATTTCATGGCATAATTACCTATGCATTTACATAAAATTGTAATCAATAGACAAGATCCACCCCCTCGCCCCCATATGGCTTCTGTGAAATCTTGTTACGGTTTACAAGTGAAGGATAATAAAAATACGTACAACTATGTTCATCAATATTTTTGTTATGGAAACTACTAGATAACCTATAGTAGAAATTGACCCGAATTTCTTCAAATTCCTAAATAGTGAATAATAATAGAATAAAAAATAACAAGCAGATAAGTGACAAAATTTAAAGGAGCTAGGGAATCTGCCTAGATCCTATCTGTTCTGTAAGTTTTCGAGGGTCCTGTCAAGGGTCTGTTCACAAAATATCACGAATAAGACATTTTCAATCTTAATTTCAACTTAGAGGGACGGTTCCCATTCTGTTTTTTTTACACTTTATTTGTTTGTCTTGCATCAATCTAATTTAGTTATAGGAATTGGACACCAAAAATGACAAAAATATTGTCGAATTTGATTATGTACCTATGTACTGATTTAAATTTGCAATAATTATGTTCGTCTAGACCAGGCGTCGGCAACCTATGGCACGCGTGCCAGGCTTGGCACGCGATGGGGTTCTGAATGGCACTCTACAAAGTAATCAGGGAAATCGCGAAAATAGAATTTTATGTTATTTTTTTAATAAATGAATCGATTGTTTCGAAAACAACCAAAGTGTCATAGAACTTGTATGAAAGTTTGGTTGTTTTCGAAATAATCGATTCAAATATGTTTAAAAGATAAATTTGGTATTAAATTCTTCTCCTCTACAACCCCATTATATAATTTAGAATTAAGGCGGCACCCTGAATCATATTGGTAGAGTGGCTTGGCACACCACAGCTAAAAGGTTGCCGACCCCTGGTCTAGACAGTCGTTAACTCTAAATAATTTTTTTAGAGCTTTAAACTCTAAAAGTTTCTACAAATTGATTATTCAATATAATATTATGTAGGTATGCAAAAAACAAAAACTTTGAAATTTGACCCAATCTTAAAAACGACAAATTCGTACCGCTGTTACCCATTAGAGATTTTCTTATTGTATATTGAGATCGTATAATTCATACATAACTTTAACATTTTCTCTTATGTACCCACATCTATTCCATGAAATATTTTTTCAATTGATTTAATCCCTTTAAAAAAAACCTTAATTATCTGGTGGTTTGTCTCAAATATAAAGAAAAGATCAATCTTCTTCACTTCTCTTCCAGGTTTTCACACGTGACTCTGAGAAGATATCAAGAAGGGAGATTTACAATGTTCTGGTGCACGCAGGTCTCATCCCAAGACACTCGGCGCATCCGGAATATCTTCAGCGCCTCTAAGATTATCACATAATAACAATTGATCTTTTTATGCAACAATGTTTTATGAAATGTCAACCTCAAACTAGAATACTGACAGTTGTATTCATTGTGAATATTTATAAATGGATGAGAATTACTTAGCTTTAGATGACCTAATATTAGAAAGGAAAGGAAATATTGCGAATTAAATTAAAAATAAATGATTTGACTATGATATCTACTACCCAAGCACCGACATTGTGAATACAAAATATCACTTTTGAGTCTGACTTTTTTACTTGATATATGTAATATTATGTAAGGAATTTAAATGAAACAATATTGCTAGTAATTCCAGCGTGACTTTGTTAATTTGGGAACCGGCTTTCGAGAGGTCAGGAAGCATTAATAAAGTTTCTTTACGACGAAATAGGAAAAATCTCAAAAATCGGCTCACTAATTTTATTAATAAAGTCAAATCAACTTAATGTCACCATTTATTATTGTCACAATTATATGTATTATCTTCTAGAAGATTTCTAGTGATTGTAGGTAATTATTATAATTCATTCGAATTCGAGTGCGTAGACATTGAAAAGGTAAATATTATATTACTGAAGTACCTAATCTATATTCAGATTAATATTAGTCTTTACCATAAGGGTAAACGAGTTCATATTTTATAAGAACCTAGAAAATGTCAAAATTTTCAAAATGTAGGTATTGTTTAGTACTGAATAGTTACCACGAAGACTATATTATTATTATACTTACGTAGTTTATTTTTGATTAAAAGACTTATTTTTACTTTTGTAATACCTAATAAGTATCTATGTTTTTAATAAATGATTTTGTCTTTCATGTAAATCTTTTACTTCCATTCTTTTCTTTCATCCTTTTTTATCTCCATTTTTCTTTCACTCAATCTTGATGATGGTGATTATGGATGATTTTGTTTTGACGCCGTTTAACAGTCCCTAGACCGTCTCAAGGGCGCCTATTATTTTCATTTAACTACCTATTATAAAATTTTCAAAACACTTATAGTTTTCAAAAATTTGATTAAAATGCGAGAATTAATGGAAGAATTAATTTAAGTAAGCAAAAATCTAAAGTAAAAATTAACAGTTGGAGACTTAAGTGCTCAGAATCACATAGTTTTTTTTTAATCTACGAAGAACACAGAAGGAGTCAGCTTCAACTTTTCTGTGATTCAATACAAACCGTATGAGTCTGAAAATCCTTTATTGTCTCGAACTTATATTTTAAATAAAATTTAAACTTTATGTATAAGATCAAAGTTCATATGCAGAGCATTTGTTTCTAGCTATCGCTTAACCATGCCCCACCCTAACCCTAAAAAAATTACTGAGGTATTAATATTTAGGTATTAATATTTATTTTTTGTTAATAATAGATTTTATATACATATACTATAACATTTTTTACATTCATATACTTTTTTTACATTTTATAAATTTTTGACATTTATTTACATTTTGTACATTTTTTAAATTTTTTTACATTTTCACATTTTTTACATTTTTATATGTTTTAGCATTTTAAGTCTTTCTGTATCTTTTTATTTGATAAACTTCCTCAAATTTATATTAATAGATTGGTAAGAAAGGGATCTTAACTGATTTGCTCATTATTGTTTTTTAATGTTTTTACTTATTGTTTCAACTGTTTGATCCATACAGAATAAATAAAACAAAAATAAATACCTTAATATTAATTTTAAGACATTTAACATCTTCAGTTCAGAGATGAGGATATGCCATGTCCTGAATGTCAAAACTTTTTTGGCATGGAGAGGACGGCTTGCATGTTTATTACAAGCAGTTGGTCCGCTGACTACCCCACTTGTGGGAGATGCCGTTAAGGGATGGATGTAATTAATCCGTATGAAAGAATATATTAATATTTATGTGACGATAGCCTAGATGAGTTTTATTGAAAAAAGTGTGTTTATAAGTTCTATTTTCATGTACACATATTACTTTTCAGCAGGCGCACTGTTTGCAGGTTATCAAATCACATTGTTTACTAAATTCTTCACACTAAACAACTAAAGTAGGTGAAACATAAAGGGCGCAGAATCGATTTTCCGGTAAAAGGAGACATCTGTATTTTCATAATATCTCCTCACTCCCTCGCACGCATGGTCATGACAATTATGCAGGTCAAATTTTGGTCATCGCAACGAACTCGTAATGTGAACATTCGATTAATGAATTTCCGCAAAAAGTTACCAAGTATATTGTCTCATTTTATTTTAGTGAAATATGAATTTTGTTGATTGACAAGAAAATAAATTTGGTCAAAAAAAAAACTGTATAACCTTTACAGGCCAAAAATCCCCAAAGAAATATAATTTTGATGAATGGAACATCAAATTTTCAATTGAATTTAATGTTTCAGTGCTGACATTGTGAAACAACATTTAAATAATATGGAAAAATTTATAGCACTGCTTTATGTTTCACTACAATGTATACAGAGCATACTGGAGGTCCGACGAGTATAAACTCTATGTTTATACTCCACGCTGATGACGGCAATCAATTGGTGAAAGCGCTGGGCGTAATTGTTGTATACTTTGTATACATTATATTGAAACATAAAAAAGTGTTATATTATATTATTAACTTTTTAATATTATGGCAAGATAATCATATTTTTAGCAAGCTTACTTCCCCTAGACCTTAAAAGGTTAAAAGGCAGTGTTCTCAAAAGAAACGTCGTAAGAAGTAAAAAAGTACCGCGTAAGACAACCAGTGCAAGTAAGTACAAACAAAAATTCAATCTAGCAGGTTACATATATTTATTTATAAGATGGTTGAGAAAACTAGTATGAATTTACTATTATACCAAATTTCAATATTGATTTAATTGTTTATTCTAGTGAAAAACAATGAAGAACGGTTGAATTGTTAATATTCTAAAATTTATAAATATGCTACTATTGTATGACCAATGGTCATATAGCAAAGCTATAGCCATCTGGCGACAAAATATCGTGGCAACTACCGTTTTTACACTGTGTATGGTTTACCCAATATTACATGCCCGTTATGTAGGTTGCCTGACAACAGGCGCAAGCCGTTTATACCGAGCGAGTGAGTTGGACTACAGTTTACAATTTTCCTTCAAACTAAAATGAATATTTCCTAAGCAATTTTACTTGTAATCGCTTCAAAAAAGAATCAAAAGCAAGAAACAACAATATTGATTAGTTCACCAATACGCAATAAGTGAAAAATTACGTTTTTAATATAATATTTAAGGAAATTAATGCAATAATTTGATGTATTCAATTACGTTGTGAAACCTCAGTGATTTTATGATAGTTTTTAATCAGATTTGTGCCTATGTTATTTGCTACCAGGCATTGATTTTCATATAAATTTAGCATACTTGCTATAGTTTTATCGATAAAATATAAATCTAGGTGTGATTATCGCCTTTTAGTGTAAGTTATGTCATGTGATATGCATGATATTTTCAATGCGTTTGAAAATTGATTCAATAAATCAAGTGTTGTGAATTAAATATATGGAATAATACGTTTAAATCAGTAAAATTAGTTGTCTTTAGTGCGTGTTTTCATATAATTCTTTGATCTATTTGAAATTTGTTTTGAAAATGTCCTCTGCATTGCTGGATAAAACAATGTTTGTGAGTTTCTGCATTGGATCAAGTGAATTGCATTTGAGGGGGTGTAACTCTATTTAAGGGTATGTATACCTACATACAGGTTGAAATATATAACACCGCCAGCTATACTGATACCTGGTGATTTCCTTTTTTAGTGCACGTTGTTCAAACGCTATTAGAATAAAATAAATACCCTCTGTGAAAACTCTGTTATTGGTCATAAATTATCGATAGCATCAGATTACTTTTCTCGATGTGGTACTACCTACCCCTTTACACAATGTATCATGATAAATAATTGTGGAAATAATAATATTTTGATGACAAATGATAAAGCAAATTGAAATGTGGCCATTATCATGAATACACCATAAAATGGTTTATGGGATTTTAAAATAAATATTGGACTTAAGTGAGTACCTTGAGGCAGGCCAGCAAAAAAAGCAAAAAAGCGATTCCAGCTCTCTACCAGATGTCAGTATACCGTTTTGGATTTTTCCGCAATAAAATTTGAATAAGGTAGCCATCGAAGTAATGAGTGTATGTGTACAATTTGCAGCTATTTTGTAAAGCAAAAAACATAGCAAAGCCATTAACGTAACCGACAAATGTTGGAATAGGCTCTCTTTTATGGGAATTAATAAAAAAATCCTTTTTTGTGAATCTGTATAATATGCTTCAACATTTAGTATTTTTCGGTTTCCAGGAACATGTCCACTACATCATCAGCTCCTTTTTGTCCTAGCTGGTCATCTAGACTTGCTATAGGAGCGCTATGGCTGAGTGCTCTTGGAGTCGCGAGTTCTGGAAGATCTTTGCTTCCAGCATTACCTTTAGCAGCTCTAACAGCAACACTGGGAGGTAAAAATATGAGATTCATAAAAAAAATTGATGATTTATTATGTAGGTACTCATGCCAAATTTAATTAATCTGGTTACTGGTGTCAAATAAGTCATATTCCCTATGCCATAAAAAGTGGATAGCAATAGGTGGCATATTTCAAATTATGATCAAAACTACAGCAAACTGAATTTTGAAGATATTGGTCGCTGTGTATTGAATGGCTATTACAAGACTTTTCAGTAGTGGAAATTCGAATGATTTTGACTTTTATTTTATTATTAATTGATCTAGGTACATATGTAATTGGGTACAATTGAGAAAAAAATAAAACTTCGGTTGTCCTCTTTATGTCAATAAAAATAAGACATTCAGGATGGGTGGCATTCTTCATCATAGAATAGTAGGTTAATTATCTTACACTTGAGATTTTCAGAACATTTGCCTTTTACAGAATCCCATATTATTTTCTATTGTCACACTAATTTAAATTCAACTCATCTGATTTTAAATTACTGAAAATTTTCGTGATTTTCCAAGCGGGCGATCTGATAAGAACCTAATGGGTTTTGGAAGGGTCCATTTTGTTCAACGCCTCAATATTTTGATTGACAAGAACATGAAACAATATCAGTTGTGCGTAAAACTGAAATTTATACGAGTCTGGTCAATTATTTGAATTGCTTTGTCATTTTTACTGAATATATACTTCGTCGTCTAGGGAAATATTTTTTCATCATATTACATTACGTAACACAGAAATTCTCAATATCGTATCTACATTATTTTGTTAACCTACATAGTTCATGGACAGTCGCCAAGTAGTGTAGAGGGCTATAAACACGGAAAACCAATAGCATAAGTTATAAGAATGTATAATATATAATGAAAATATTTACCTTTTGTGGAGGCAGGGGTAATTTTGATCGATTTAAGAATTCTAAAGGTAATGACATATTTATGTAAGAGTTATTATTTAAATTTTAAATAAACTGTCAGCGTTCACTAAATGCATAATTTGTGCGGCCTGTGTAGTAGGTATCTACTTACATATTTCAGTAATAAAAATATTTATTCTACATTTTTGATGATCCTCTGGTTCAAAATACCAGGATACTGTTTATTACGGCACTTTCGGTGTACACGAGATTTGTTTTGTGTAGAATCTGCAGGGTCACTTTTGAAACAATCTTAATAATATCTTAATCTTAGAAGATTAATCACAAATATCTAATTCTACAGATTAAGGGCGCACTTAATTTTTTACTTTCTTGAGGTGGCGAATGACCATATTGAAAGAATCCACCACAAATGCACTCAGATGGAGTCGACGATTGATAACCAAACAGAAACGTGTCTCGATCATTCCAGATAAAAGATAATTATTATTTCCTTAGGAATGAGAAATACTCAACGGAAAGTTAATCCAATTTCAAGAGAGGCGCATTATGATATCGATTAGCCTTATAATCCCTCCATCTATAATATAAGTCTTCTAATGGTTAGGTAACTTCAATTCTTCGACTTTATCATCGCTTATGACATAAGTATGTTTCTATTAGTAATTTATGATTTTTTTACAAGTGAGGAATTTGCGAAATCATTACATGCAATGCACAAAGGGGAAACCATCATTCTCTTTGAGCCATTAAAACAATGGAAGAAAACCTAATTAAGGATTTCGTTAAATCCAATTCTCGGGACACGATTTGACGTATTAAAAGACATTTAGTATTAATATTTAGATACATTGTGTTTACGTCACATCTGTGAACTGAACTCTCAATCGAGGTACACATTTATGTACCTAGTGCACGAAATTCTCAAATCGGCGTGGTCAATCTTGACACAATCTAAATACAATTTAACTCTTATCTTGATCTAAAATGATTCTAAATCATACGACGCGCGAAAGGATAATCGAAAATACCGCGCTACCGCGAGATTGGTGTGCACATATTTATAACTGTAGTCATTTCGCGCGTCGTAGGATCAAGATAAGATTAAGATCGTATTTAGATTGTGTCAAGAGTAACCCTGTTGAATTAATTTAACTATTTCCACTATCGATAAATCTTAACTATGACCTCTCAATGAGTGAATGTTAAAAATATTTATGTTGCCAATATCAAATTTAAGAACTTACCCCAATTTATTTTATTTTTAGGGTACTGTAGCAGAGAATTACGTCCATTAGACACAGTTCCGGGACGCAATATTTGGAGATTTGCTCGTCATTGGTGTTTACTCTTGTCCTTGCTGGGAGCTTTGGCTGGGGCTGCCAGAGCTCTAGGAGGGACGCTGGATGCTCTCAGTGGAGGCAGAGCAAGACATTGGCTGTTTGGTGAAGTGCCACCGCCTCCAACTGGTGAACCATGGCCAGATCCTTTAGCAGTAGCTGCCATTGCTATACTGTGTCTCATGTTTATGTGTGGTTTAGAGGTGAGCAGAAATATTAAAAATTCGTCATTTGTTTTTCCTTTTTTTAACGAATTTATACATTCTGTTTAATTATCAATTATTTCATTTTGTGTATGAGGAACTGTATGAATGTGGAGGAAGCGAAGGAAGTGTGTAAAGATAGATCTGTTTGGCGTTCCGTTCTTTCTGCCTACCCCACTTGGGACATGGCGTGAGGGTATAGTATAGTATTTTGTGTTGGTTTGGGACCTGTTTTTATATCTTTGTACTCTTGACACACAATTTGGAAACTAGGAGGTTTTTTTTTGGTTGGATTACTCGTATAATGATCTGCTATAAACCACTTATTTTAAAGTTTTAAATAACCATCAACTTGATCGACCTTTAGAAGAGAATCTCATCATGGGACCAATTCAAATACCTACGTATATCATTCAAATTTTTGTACACTGATCTAAAATTATCGTGCTCGATATGATAGGAATCCGCCAGATACAATGCAATAACAATTTATTCTTTATATAAAAGTAAGCTTACACATGTTCTTGCCTAGAACTGAAAAACATTCTTTAATAATTTAGTTTTTTCTTTTCCAGAACAATTCAACATTCACCATTCTGCTAGTTAGTTCTGTAACATCTGGAGTTCTCTTCTTTACGGTATCTGGAAGTTTTGAGGCAAATCCTACTATCTGGATTGATCAATTGCTGTTGCCAGAAGGTTGGAATGGGGTAAAGACTATTCTGTATATTTAAGCTAAGTTAAAGTATGGCCCTCTGATTCTGGATTTGATTTTTCAAAATAAAAGTCTCTGAAAACCTACTAAGTTTTGATTTTATAAAGAGATATGCATAGATTTATTTCTGAAATCGGTCAAAAATATGTCGGGATCATCAAATAATACAAAAGTTAAAGAAGAATTTTTGTAACTAATGATTGAAAATTTCACTAATAAAAAGATGCAAAATATTCCTCAAAAACAGCAAGCAAATTGTTAATATTTGTATTTCTTTTTTAGTTCATAATGTCAGCTGCGACATGTGTCTACGCTTTTCCATCCAGTCTTCCAATTACAGGGACAAGAAATAGGAAATTAAAGTGTTTTGGTTTGGTTATGGGACCTTTAATTTTAATGATGGTTGTAGCTGCGGTATTCTCTCTTCTGGTACCATTCAGGTATGTTTATTCTACTTAATTTTTGCATTGATTACTTTCTAAATGATCTTTCTTCGGATTTTAGTACGAATTTAATTGGAACTCTAATATTTAATCGCCGTGAACTGAATTCTACTCGAGATCAAAATAATGTTGATTGATAAGGAATATTAAAAGGAAACTGAGTCAAATATCTAAACTTTCAATATTCGTTTATCTTTCAGAGAATACAGTGATTCCGCTGTTCCATTGATCCAAGCATTTGAAACTCACAGACCTGCTTGGGCCAGTCCAGGCATGGCATCTTTTACAGTGGTAGCTTTGTCATTAGCAATGTGTGAAGTGTTGCCCGATGCAGTAGCCATTCTAATTCTGATGGCCAGCTCTGAATGGAAAGTGTTGACAAAAGTACTCACGTATGAAAGCACCACGACAGGAAGCCAAGTCTTAGCTGTATTCAGTGCAGGTATTAAAAAAGTCTACACTTTTGTATGTTGAATTTGGAATTTAATCTGCACCTCTCGTATAAAATCCATTTCTCATTCATAAAACAGATCATTAATGCAAATTTGCTTTTTCAAGGAAGTTTAGCTGCTATTCTGGCCTTTGCCTGTCCAATGGCGCATCTGGTCAAACTAACATGCGCTGGTCAAGCGCTGGTTTGGATTATGGATTCCGTTTTGCTTCTGTATCTAAGATCTCAACCTGAACATCAAATTGAAGATCCTGCCGGTATAATCAACTTTTATAATATTATCGAAAATTTTTTTTTTTAATATAACACGACAGATTTCGAATGAGTGTGGACTTGTTACAATCAAATTCAAATGACTTCAATATTTCAGATGTTCGTTACAAAAGGTTGGCTGGTGCAACTTCTCGCAGTACAATAGGGCAACCATCCAGGAGTGCAAGATTGGCAGCCGGTCTTTGGTTTTTGCCAAGATCTGTCAGACAGCAACCTCCATCAGATCATCATAAAATTCCTAAAGGTAGACAATAATGTATACTTAAAATCACCTGATGATGTTAATTAGAATTTGCTTATTTCTGTTCAATACTATCTATCCTAAACCTAACTAAATTCAAATCGATAACCAATTACATACTTACTAACGTCCGATGGCCGAACAGCCCTTGTAGGGCCCTGGCGTCTAAAACAATAGATCTACATGCCTTGTTATCTTGAACACTGGATTGCTATTCGTCTATGGCTCCTCTCCTCCTCTCTTGGTAACCAATCAATTGCTAGCAAATAATTTCAAAGAAATCGTTATTTGGTACAGATCTAAAGCTTATATACCTACATTTTTTTTTAAGGAAAAGCTCACGAAGAGAGAGAATGCCTTTTATTAGATGAATATGCCAGCATACGTCCTAGCATAACAGAAACTGACATCTCAGACCAACAATCCGAACTATCTGACCATGTGCAATCCTCAAGTGATGGGGAGTCTTCTACAGATATTGATGCTGTGGTCAAAGAATACAAAGATAGAATTATGGTAAGACACCTCAGTTCAATTTGATAGTTTTTCGAGACATTTGTTCTTGTGATTCTCATAAATTAATGCCTAATACATAATATTATCTTCTTCTGATTGTGATTTTAGGTCGTTTCTTCTGTGCCAGATTCGAATGGGAGTTCCTTAGGAGTGCCTAGTTTGGCATCAGGCAAGAGAGCCACAGCTGGCGCAGTAGTTGTTTTCACAGTCAGTCAGATAATATCCTTTGGAATTGCAGCATCGTTACCCATTGTTGTTTATGCTGCAATACCAGGTTTGTTGTGATATCAGCTTATGAAGCTTCCTTTGATGTAATATAATTTTAAGTAGAACGTAGTGGACAAATGAATAATTAAAAAAATCGGAATATAATATCGGCGCAGCTTGTTGCCAGGTTCTGAGTTTAGACTGATAAAATTGTCTATATCTATCGCGTCACGGTATTTTTCTCAAGTGAAGTAGCCAGAAGACTGTATCCTGTGTGTAGTAAATCATCAAGTAGTCTTCTCCATGTCAAAAAATAAGACATTCAGGATGACTGGCATACCTCATCGCTGAACTGAAGATGTCAAATGTTATTTGTGACATTTTATGGATACCTGCTTTTGACATGAGACTCAAAAATTTACAGAAAATATTGGGAGACCTATTCATTCCAGAATATATCGTTTTCATCCCTGAATTAATCTCTCATTAATCCAAAAATAAAATCCTTGATAATATTTGCCTCGAAACTTTTTTATCTATAAAATTTAATTGATATTTTGTTTCTTCGTTTCAGTGTTTGTAGGAGGCACTTTGCTATGTTGGTGGCAACCAGTGAAGAGCCCAACGGCGGGAGCTGTGTCGTGTAGTTTCTGTTGTTTGCTGTGCTCTATATTGGCTGCCCCACTTGTGGCTGATGCTTGGCCAGCCATCATCATGTTTACTGGAGCTGGTAAGCTCATAACGTTCTTAAAAATTAATAATATATTTACAGACGAAATACAAAATAAAATGTGCAGTTTTTATAGAACATAATCGAGACTCGAGAAATTTCACTTAAAATATCTGTGAAGTTAATTCTGGACTTTATCTAACATATCATATCAGGTTGTTGACGAAACTACCATCGGAATACCAATCACTTTATTTCACTGATCTATCACCTTTGATTCTTTTGAAAAACAAATTTTGCTTTCTTGGAACAAAAAATTAAGTACCTACTTCAAATACTATCCTCAAGGGATTTTATTGACTATTGCCAATCGGAGATTTTTATTTTTATTATTTTTAGGGTTATTGATGTACGCAAGACGATCCACATTCTGCGGTGCTATTCCTAAGAGGAGGAACCGACCCCCACCTCTTTTGGGACCAAGACAGGGTCGTATCACACATCTGGACACAGTTTACATAGCCAGGTGACATGACTCCAGTACGGATTCAGAGTTGGAGCATTTGGTTGCTCTGCCATAACATTGCACAGAAAACAATAAATAAATAAATAAGAAATTATATAAATCACTTTTAAATTTATTGGTACGTTCATATCGGAAAATTTTATATTGGATTTAATACAGCACAGCTAAAAATAATTTAGATTTTGGAAGAAATCATGCCTTTTTATATAGGTACTTCTCAGGAAGTTATTGCCAATTTTAAAGGACTGGCAATATTCAGAAGACAAAAGGCATAATATTTTTCATAAATTTAATGAATCTGTAGGGTTACTCTTGACAAAATATAAACACGATCTTAATCTTAATACGCCCGAAGTGACTATTCATGGCCAAAAATACGCGCATACCGATCACGCGGTGTTGTTGACTTTATAGTCCCTTCGTGCGTCGTGTGATCAAGATCAAGACTAGATTAAGATCGTATTTAGATTGTGTCAAGAATAGCCCTGCTGGTTTTAATATAGGTAATATATCCGAATAATCCTCAAGAAGTAAGTAATACGTTTGTGTCTCGAAAGTGGAGTGGGCTAATAGTGGGAAGATTCGAATGCAGAATCTTTTTTCTGAAAGCCCGGGATTGTGTTAACAGGTGCGTCAAATTAAAATTGTGTTTTATTAAATCCATTATGAACAACCAATAATTTTATTATTGCTAGCTAAAAAAAACAAGTGCTGAAAGTATAATTGGATTTGCTTGTATTAAAAATGAGCTTGAAAATTTTATTAGAAATAAAAGTATTGCTAAATTTCAATCCTTATGAAATTACCTTCCCAATACCATACATTTTTAAGCCTTTATTTTGATATCGGTAATTTTATGTATTTCATTACAGAATCATACAATTTTAATCCTATCTATTTAAAAAAGAAGTTTGCCTCATTCCGAATATTTAGGTATTAATATAAATTAAGGTACATTTTATTGGATTTTTGGTGATGTCAATAAATAAATAAAAACTCATATAGTTATAGAATTGACACAGAAGGAGAAATTATAATTATGTTTGCAAAAGAATTGAATTAAAACACCATTAAAATTTAATAAATTAATATATGAATAATAATAAATTATTACCTAAGTGAAAAACTAAAAAATATATTTCATAAATATAAAAATAAAAACTATGTGTGCACTTAAGTATTATGTAAGTTGTGATTGTAAAAATGTATGTGGGTAGGAACTACCTACTACAATAATTATTATATCTAATCAAAATTTTCTATAGATATTTATGATTGTTATTTTTGAAATTAGAATTTTGAATTCGAACATTTCGCTCATATTAGGCGGTTGTCAAATATTGCTTCTAAGTTCTACAACATGATCGAACAAATGCTCTCTCTCTTTTTTTGTTTTTCTTTAGTAAAAATATAAACAAAAGAAAGAGATCAAGATGATCTTCACTTATGCAGGTGTGAAAAATCCGGTAAATAGCGAAAACTGCGCTAGACATTCAATTTTTTTTATTTCTTTTCCATTTCTTGGAAAAGAGACAAATAAAGGGAGGAAGAGAAAAGTTTTATTCGGTCAGTGTGGATGGAACTTAAAAATATTTCTTGTCTAATATTGGAATAGTTTCTTATTTTAAATTTTATATTTGACATTATAAATGTACGAAATTTTTGCACGATTTTTATAGTAACAAGAAAAAAGTTTTCTCACATACACAAAGCAATTTAATAATATGTTCAACTTTTGGGGACGGTGTGGATATAATTTTGTAAGTAAATGAAGAAGATTATTATGTTCAACTTATTGGGAAGAAAGTGTAATGATTTACATGAAGTAGTTTATTATGTTCAACTTATTGGGAAGAATGTGTAATGATTTACATGAAGTAGTTTATTATGTTCAACTTATTGGGAAGAAAATGTAATGATTTACATGAAGTAGTTTATTATGTACAACAGAGGGTGATTTTGCCCATATTATGTACAACTTATTGGGAAGAAAGTGTAATGATTTACATGGAATAATTTATTATGTTCAACTTATTGGGAAAAATGTGTAATGTTGCATAATATACCTACTATATTCAAATTTTGGGGAAAAGGTGAAATGTTGTACATGAACTAATTGAATAAGTTCAACTTATTGGACAAAAGATGTGATGTTGTACATGAATATACTACATTCAACTTTTAGAAAAAATATGTAATGTTGTGCGTGAATTTGTTTACTTATTGGGAAGAAAGTTAAAGTAATTCATTGTTCGAATGATCACTCACAACTTGCCTTCCAAATTCAACAGCCACCGGATCGCGTCGTCTGTAGGTCCTGAAGTTCTCCTTCATGGAATGTGTATGTGGGACACTCGTTTATCAGATGGTTGATAGTTTGTGTCATTTCCCATGTGCACGCCGGTGAATCAATCTAATTTATTCGACTTATCGGGAATGCTATTGATTATTATGGTGCAATTGTATTAGAGTTGGAAAGGTGTAGGTACTTATAATATTATGTGTATACAAAATTATTATTTTTTGATAATGAGAAATTATATTAATTGTTTTAGGTACTTTATTTGTGAATAATAAAAGTTATTATAATACTTACCTATTTAATTTCGGAATGTATAGCAATAATTAATTGTGTGATAGTTAAATTATATACTCACCTAATATTTTTATTAGAAGTGTGTAAAATATTGGATACTTATACCTATTCACTTAGTAGGTATTTCTTTAAATTAAATTTGTATTTTGAGTATTCATATAATTATACTTTGTCTATTCTATCAGGAAATTAAATTAAGAATTTATAATAAATTGTTGTATTTGAATACTAAAATATTGGAAATGCTTATAAATTAGATGATAATTATACAAAATATTTAAAATTATTCCTATGTACAGATGTTGTTTTACAACAATGTTACAAAAAAACAAATATTGAAATTAAAATGAGTCAAGTTTTATAGTTCAAACTATTTGAGTAGCTAAAGCAGATCAGTCAACCTGTTGTCGTAATTGTCTCAATATATCAATAATTACAGCAGGTTGATGTCGTTTGAAACATTGTTGCACTACACCATCAACACATTAAATTATAATACATTATTGAGCAATATGTACCTTATAGAATATAAAATTATGAGTATTTTAATTGTATGTATATTTCTAATATTCTCTGCCTATCCCTCATGTTTCACATCTCTTTGTTTCTGAATATTTATTATATTTATTTAATTACTCCAGATTACTCTTTTGTATTACTTTTTTACTCTTTTGCATTACTTATTTATTCTTTTGTTTTACTTATTTACTATAACGTCATTTTTTTGTATTACTTATTTACTCTTATGTTCCTCTTTTGCATGACTTATTTATTCTCATATCACTCTATTGGATTACTTGTTTACTCTTACATTACTCCTTTGTATTATTATTTACCCTTATGTTCCATTTTGAACTACTTATTTATTCTTATATCATTCTGTTGCAATACTTATTTACTGTTCTGTTTTACTTATTTATCCTTATTTTCCTCTCTTGCATTATACTGATTGACTTTTATTTTACTCTATTGCATTACTTATTTCCTCTTATGTTACTCAAGGATCAACTATTTACCTAAATTTAAAAATTTAATTGATAAAATAGATATAAATATAATTTGTGAATATCGGGGCCTTTATGAAATTTAGAGTATTTTCAAATAAAGTTCATTATTTTCTTATTAATTACAAAAATATATTATAATAAATTAATTTCAAATTAAATATTTCTTTTCAAAATATTGTCATTATAAATAGATCTAGTATGAGTTATTAGCTATTTTACTTTATTAAAAGTAACTGAATTCAAAGGATTTTATAGAAATTATTAAATGCATCTAGCGAGAACCATATTTGAGAAAATTCAATTACTTTGTTCTAAATAAAACAATAAAAAATTATTCACCACTATCTACATTGACCTTCATAGACAAGTAACTTAGTACTATTGTTTTTAGAGAACATTCACTACCGAACATAAAGATGTTGATAATCTCACTCCCTGTAAGACATGAGTATTGTACATCCTATATACTTACCTGATAAAATCATAAACGGATCCTACAATAATGAAAACCCCAGATTAACTTCAATTTTAGTATTTTATTATAAACATAAAATGACCATTGTTGTCAAAAGTTGCACTTCTAATATACACTTACTTATGCAGCTATTTGTCTGAAAGAGGAGGTGTGAGGAAGTGCGGACAGCCAAGAACCACGTGGCTTGAGCACGTGGATCAAATCCTAAAGGACGGCCGCGTGTTGAGTAAGAGAAATCGACGAACATGTATGAGAAACTGGATGAATGTGGAGGAAGCAAAAGAAGTTTGTAAGGATAGATCTATATGGCGTTTCGTTATCTCTGCCTACCCCTCCTGGGACACGGCGTTAGGGTAAAGATAGATGCAGCTATTCCTGTCCACTGCTGAACATAAGACTCCCTCATATGTCTCCAGGCATCTCTGTCCTGAGCTTTTTGCAACCAGTCGCCAGCGATTCTTTTAATGTCGTCTGACTATCGTGTGGGAGATCTTCCTTTACTAATAATAAAGACAATTTGTATTTGGCGCCGTTTAATGATCCGTGACCATCTCAAGAGCACCATACATATAGACCATCAATATATCTTGTATCAACGGAAACATACTTCTATTAATGCATCTACAGTCAGTGGATGGCGCTCGTAGTAGCTGTCTGAAACCTCTGACGTCTCGTTTTTAATAATTCAAATATTATCTAATAATGATTCAAATTAATAAAATTCTAATACATTATTGTTAGTTTCAATAGTTTTATGAAGAAAAAAAATTTGGGTGTTATTATTTTCAAACTAGTTAAAAATTACAAATTTAAAAATATATGAATTAATGTATAAAATTTGTGACAATTAATAATACCTACAATTGGAACTCACATAATTGTTTAACATTTTAATGAAATTTGTGACAATTACAAGTGCTTTCAAAATTTTTTAATAGTTATGTTACGGGATGTTTCACCACCTCTGGATAAAGTGACGGATATCCAATCCAACACAAATCTAACGGATAAAACGAAAAATGCGTTTCACGACTCCCTGACAGCGCTATCCTATCGATAAAGGTCTAGATAAGTTATCCGGCGGATAAGTCTTAGATAGTGTTAAACTGTCAAAATTTGTTTACATGTGCGTTGCCTAGATATATTCCTACCTAGATGCATACATTCATGCAACAAACGCAAGAAATTACAACGTTGCCACTGCTATCTGGCGGATAACAATCCGTAAGAAATCTGAAGGTGGTGAAACGCTCGCTTCAGTTTATCTTGTAGATAAATTTATCCTAAGGATAGTTATCTAGAACTTTATCCAGAGGTGGTGAATCAGCCCGTTAAAATAATAAAATATATTGAAATTGGATAATAACAATAAATAAATAATAAAAACTCAAAATGCGCCCTTGCGGTGGTTCGTATCATAAAACGGCGCTAAATAAATTGTCTAGATTATTATTAAGTATTTTACAAAGGGTTATATGAACGTCTCTTTTTGAACCAATGCTCGTTTAAACTGATTGCTATGAAATCGTATTGGTCACATTACCAATTTTTTCTTTGAATTTCCACTTTTTAAAGGCCATGGATTATCTATTGTATTTTAACTAAAAATTACAAAACCAACTACTTTTACGGAAAAGTAAAAAATACTAAAAACTCATACTATATCTAACTTAGAGCTTTTTGTAATCTTATATTGTAAACTTACCATAATATTTAAATTATTGCACATCTACAATTGATCATACGCATTTCACAAAATTCTAACGTTAACTTTTTCAGAAAATCTCCACAATAACATCTAGAAAATAATTTCATATATCTGTATTGACCATATGAAATTTAAAAATGTAAAAATTAATTCACTGTGTCCGTGTTTAGATAGTAGAATTTCGTAACGAAATTAACAAACAAATGCTTTCTTCAACTATATGTTCCTTGTTGAGAAAGATGTCTTTCATCTTATTAGGACATTGTCAATCTCAATTGATTTGACAAGAGATTGACAATGTTCTTAAAAGACGAAAGACGTCTCTCTCAAAATAAAACATAATATAGTAGAAGAAAATATTTGTTTTTTTAATTTCGTTATAGTAAATCAATTTATTTACCCATCAATTTGATGAGCAATGTAGGGTTTTGCAGTGAGTTTTAAATAAAGTGTTCATATTTTATTCCATATTTGAAAATTCTTCAGCATTGAATTAATTGATATTAAAAATTATTGTATTTATTGTTTTCATTTGCAATATTAAAATAAATAAAAATCTCAAGTTGTTTTATTCCAATTATTACTTTAATTTCTTCCCTGTAGAGTGTTAGAATAAAATAATTAATAATTTAGCTGTTCTGTAGAACGGTGGTCTCTGAACTTCTTATCTCTGTGGACTGTCAAACTTTGATTTTTTTTTCGCAGCACACAGAGGAGACATTGATTGTTGACCTTTGGGAACCTTTGTTTTTGAGGTCTCAGATTCCCAAAATTTGATGATTTCATTTACACTCAAAATTTGTATGTTTCATGAACTCTTCGGTTTTCTTAAGGAATATTTCGCAAATTTGCTCCACAAACTTTTAAATATCGAAAAAAAGTTCTGACTCTCATGTTCCTTCTGCGGCTCGGTGCCACTTGCTACGATTCCGGTCCGTGGACCAGGGTTTGGAGACCACTTCTGTGGAAGACAATCTTTCTATTCTAAATTTGAAGGCTGGTGTGGCATGGAGTTAATGTTTTCACCTTTGAGTCACGTTGTCTCAGATTTGATTCCCGGCCAGGCCAAAAAGAAAAATGTATGTTTCAAAATTTTCCTGGATCCGAGTATTATGTGTATATATGTTAAGTGCATTGTATAATTTATACATGTGTATCATTGGGTTGGTGCCCAAAATAAAAGATTAATATCTTAGGTTGGGACTATCTACATCTTTGTGAAATGGATTTACATGTAATGTCATGCTACAATACACTGTATACATATCTTGTATAATAATATGGTCACCTAATATGTGGTCTAACAACACTTCTATTGCTTGTTTTATGTGGCTGGAAACCTTTTCCGTCCTTTGAGAGTCAGCACAATACAAAAGATGTCCAAGCCTTTTTATCTTGAAAACTGGATTGCCAGTCGTCTTAAGCATTCAACTATTATAATAATGGTTGTGTAAAATGAGTAAAAAAAAGATTTTCATGTAAAAATTATTTTATTAGGTACACAATGATATAAATACATAATATTATGTTAAGTGTTAATACTGTAAAATTTTCTATAATAAAATGATATAGAGTGGAATCTACCAATACGAGTAGGGGAGAGTGGGGAATCACGGATGGCGGGTAATGGCGGACACGCCAGTTTAGCTAGGTTAGAAAAGGATGGAAGACATTTCTAATGACACAATCGCGAGTCGAGCCCGAACGCAGTACCAAACAGTGAGTAGAGGAGTGAGGTCGCGCGCGCTGTACAAGGTAAGTTAACTTGATTGTTTTTCAACAATTTCATCTTATTTTTTAGTAAAATTGAATAGGTGTATATATTATAGGCAAAACATAAATTTTTTTTTGTGTAGTAACGTCTAATTAAAGAACACTTTAAAATACTCGGCACGTGCATCACGCGATTCCAACTTCAAATAAAAATATAGTTTTGCATTTTTGTATGTGTGGGTTAATGGCGGACGATGTGAGTGGGGTAATCTCGAATGTCCGTAATTACCCCTAAACAATGAAATTATTATCTTTATTGTATAATTTTCGGCCAGCAGTCTGCTGTGATGGCCATCATTTATATAATGTTAAAACATGTCACATATTAATAAAATATCATCAAAATAATATTATTTTCAAAATGAATAAAACTACTTAAATATATTTCAGATGCCACGAAATTACCAAAGAAAGACAGAGACCAAATACAAATTAGAAGACTTACAAAAAGCCATTCAGGATGTCAAGGACAAAAAACTTTCAATAGGAAAAGCAGCTATTATATATTCTGTCCCAAAAAGCACTATACCTGACCATCTCAAGAAAGACATTATAAAGACCCCAAAAACTGGAAGAAAGGCCATATTTTCTGAGGGACAAGAAAAAGAATTAGAAGAACACATTTTCGATTGCAGTAAACTATTTTATGGTTTAACTATTGAGATGGTGCGGAAAATTGCTTTCAAATTTGCTGAAGTAAATAAATTAACCTGTAAAGGAGTACCAACGCACCGGTGCGTGCAAGAAATATTATGGGATCTGGAGTTTGCACGCACCGGTGCGTTTGATCCAGTAATATTCTGGTATTCCCGCCAAATTCGTCAATTTCATCATTGGTCCAATCTGTCGGATGTACTTTACCAATCACAAGGAAAAAAATCAAAAATAGGCGTGTTTAGACCTTATTTATCGCCTGCACAAAATGTCACGTGACCGCCGCTTGAAATACCTAGCCGTCACTCGCGGTTGCAAACCATTTTGCTACGTGCGTTTGTACGCTATAGGTGTTATTTTATGGAGTTTTTTGTGATTTTTTTTTTACTTTTTGTGCTAATTCTGGACAATTTAATTAGTTTTTAGTACCTACATAAGTTTTTGTTAAAAACAAATAAAAATAAATATTTTTAATAATAATAAATATTCCTATGTTGAACCCATTGTTGACAATACCGGAGCAGACATGACGTATCAAAATTGTTTTTGTTATATAACTCCGTTATTATTAATTTTTGAGAGTTGGTTCCTTATAAACATTTATTCTAGGGATCATTTTCTATAACATGCAATAAAAAAATATTCAAAAAGTGAATGTTGAATTAATTCACTCTGCCATACACTTTTATTTTTTCTTTATTCACTCACGGACAGGTTAAAGCATAATTTTGACAAAATCTCCCAAATGGCGGGAAAAGACTGGTTCTACGGATTCAAAAAAAGGCATCCTAACATTTCGCTACGTAAACCTGAATCTACATCTATTAATAGAATTACAGCTTTTAATGAAACGGAAGTGAAAATGTTCTTTAAAAACTTGGAAGCTTTACAAACAAAATATAAATTTGATGCGAATCGAATTTACAATATTGATGAAACCGGCATTTCCAATGTCCAGAAAAATTCTAGAATTCTAGCTCCAAAAGGCCAGAAGCAAGTCGGTATGGCAACAAGTGGTGAAAGAGGCACTACAACAACAGTTGTTTGGGCATTCAGTGCTTCAGGAAAGTATGTTCCCCCATTTTTCATTTTTAATAGGAAGCGAATGAATGCTCATCTATTGCATGGAGGCAACGCTGATATGATAGCAGCAGTTAGCGATTCGGGTTGGATCAACGAGAACCTGTTCGTAGAATGGTTACATCATTTTATCTCCTATACTAAGCCAACTGTTAAAGAACCTATTCTCTTTGTTTTAGACAACCATGAAAGTCATGTTAGCCTAGCATGCTATCTGCTTTGTCGTCAAAATGGAATAATACTGTTATCCCTTCCACCGCATACGTCACATCGTATGCAACCATTGGACTTAACATATTTTGGACCCCTTAAGACTGCATACAACAGAGAATGTGATTTATATATGGCTTCAAATGTAGGCCGAAAAATTACACAGTATGAAATTGTCGAACTTTTTACTAAAGCTTTTAATCGCATCAGCAATTTAGAGAAAGCAGTAAATGGTTTCCGGGCAGCTGGTATTTGGCCATTGGATACAACTAAATTTGATGAACATTTCTTAGATGCGACATTACCTGATACACAGATACCATCGGCATCAAATGTACAAAGACCAGCGATACCTGATGTGCAGAGAACATCGACATTAAGTATGCAAAGAGCATTGACACCTGATGCACAGACCCTACCAACATCAAATGTGCATCAGACATCAATAACTCCCTTATCTGTGTTGAAGGAGTCAATTCCACTTCAAGATATTGTCGTTGTTCCCCAACTGCCACAACCAAGAAGTATGCAAAATTCCAGAAAGAAACATTCAATCATAATAACTAGTACCCCTATGAAAGATGTTCTAGAGGAGAAAGAGAAAAAAAAGAAAACAAAAGAGATGACAGAAAATGATAAGACTGCAAGTACCACTAAAATTAAGAAAGGTGTGAAGAACCTTAAAACATTTGCAGATGACATGATTTCTCAAGACAGGCAAATACAGCGCAAGAAAAAGAAATTCGATAAAGATGCTACGGAGAATGATGAGAAGTATTATTGTCTAATTTGCAATGAAAAGTATATCGATCCTATCACTGAAGATTGGATAATATGCTATCAATGTAAACTATGGGCCCACGAAAACTGCACGACTGGTGAAAGCACATCAAGAGGATTTCTCTGTGACTTCTGTGCCAATTAGACTATGTCCGTGATTACCCCGTGTGCTGTCCGTAATTACCCCACACGGTATGGGGTAATCCCGGACACCAAAGGTTTTGTTTTTTTGTTAGAATTTGATTTTATATTAAAAATTTATCTACGTTGATTACGAGAACTTAAGATTGATTAATTTATGTAAACATTAAGCAATAAATATCTTTTGTAACCTAATTTTGTTTTGTTTTATTTCAATTCTTCCTTAAGTGTTCGCAATTACCCCACTCTCCCCTAATTTGCATAACGAGCAAAAAAAAAGTGAAAAGTTATAAGAGCGACATTTCGCATAACGAGTTACAGAGTAAGTCCCTTTTATAATAACCAATTTGGAAAAGTCATACTAATTAACACTGCAATTCCAACATAATTTGATTTCCCAGATCATTTGCAGAAGTCCAAGAAGATCAGAAGAGTTTTAAAGTGACCAAGTACCGGTAGAAGTACAGAGTATGGGACAGATTCAAACAAGGTTGAAGATGGTTTACAGAATACGTACGTACAATTATTTTGTAAAAAGAGTTTTTATGGCATTTTTGCGAATACTTCAAACAATAACCGTATATGAACTACCTGCTTTCTACTTAGTACTTATTTTCATTTTGGAGCGGGTAATTCTGTAAGTATATTAATTCTTACATTATATTTATACTTATATACAGTCATAGTTTGAAGTATTGGTAAACTAAAAACAAAGTTTTAAAACCTTGAGATATCTGTACAAGGAATTAAATTATAAAAACCAAATTAAATTACAAAACACTTTTCCGTTACAGAATTCAATTGAAAAGAAAGTGTTATATTGGAGATTTTTTACAAGAAGATCTTACGAAACCCTAAGAAGTAAAAAATGTGTTAAGTATTGCATTGAAAAACTGTCCCAAAAAAATAAAATGTTTGGAATCAAAAAATAGGAGACGAACATTAAAAATAAATAGTTTCGAATCCCTTTTAGAACACTTAAAGCAGAAACATCTTTTAACCGAAAATTCGGCATTAGTTTTAGAGGTTGGTACTTTCATCATATATTTTCTTAGCTTTTAGACATAATATGCGTATAAAATTTAACAAATTGATTATTATTGTGATTTAATACATGCATCAACTTTTGTATGACCTCATCTTGGCATCCTCTTTTTAATATATATTAATTTGTTTAAATATTTTATTACTTTCAGGAATCGCTACCTCCTATTCATCGATAACTTTTGAAGAAATGCCTGGGGAAAAAAGGGCATAAATATTTCCCACCAGAGTTGAGAAGTTTTGCCCTAACACTATCTTTTTACTCAAGTAAGGCATATTGTTATTTACGCAATACTTTTCTCAAAAGTTTGGCCCATCCATCAACCATGTGTAAATGGTATTCATCAATCGATGCATCCCCAGGATTTACGGCAGAATCCATGAGGGCAATCAGCCTGAAGTTGGAGGATGCCAAATCTTGCGGAAAAGAAATTATATGTAACTTAGTGATGGATGAGATGTCTATAAGAAAGCATGTTGAGTGAAATGGCAGCCGTCGTATGGGTTATATTAACTATGGCACCAGCATTGAAAGTGACATGCTACCATATGCTCAAGAAGCATTAGTTTTAATGCTGGTAGCCCTGAACTCAAACTGGAAAATACCTTTAGGATATTTTTTAACAAACGGAATCAGTGCAGATGAAAAAGCAAACTTGGTGAAAGGAGCACTAAAGATTTGCAACAACATTGGTGTGCAGGTAAATTCGTTGACATTTGATGGTGCAGCCAGCAATATATCAATGGCAAATTGTTTTGGGGCTCGACTTCATTATCCTCAATTTGAATCATAATTTCCTCATCCGATTTCAAAAAAAAAGGTATTTATTTTTCTAGACCCATATAATTAAATTAATAAGAAATACATTGGGTGAGAAAAAAATATTAATTGATGATGAGAATAAAATAATTTCCTGGCTTTATTTTGAGAGACTTGTTGATTTACAAGAGAAACAGGGTCTTCATGCAGCGACAAAATGGGATGTTTGTCTTCCTTTTTCTGCCGCTAGGGGCGCAACTTTCAACAACGCCTAAGGTAAACGTCAGATTTACGTTATAACCTCAATATTCACATGAATTTATATTGCGTTTGCGGTCGCTGTTTTTCTATTGTGAATAGTTTGAGATTTATAATATGCCTTCAACATATTGCTGTGTTCCACTTTGTAAAAATAAAGCAGGGCATCTTTTTCCAAAGGACAAAAGTTTAATGTTGAAGTGGATAATCGCAATTAAACGCGAAAAGTGGACACCTTCATCTAGCTCCGTTGTTTGCAAGGAACATTTTCAGACAAATGATTATTTTACAGAAACTATTTTTTTTTTTTTTTAAAAAGATATATCTGGGTTTTGTTATAAACCCAAATACAACCTTATACACCTTTCACAATAAGCTAAAAGCTTGTGTCGTGAAAGGGGAGTTTGCCGGCACCTGGGATCGAACCCCGGACCTCATGTTCATAAGGCCGAGACTCTACCTCCAGGCTACCAACGATAAACTGTAAGTAAATAATATTTTTATTGTGAATATTTTACGGTAAATTCTTAGAAGTAGGACACTTTTTCACATTATTTTTTTAATAAAAGACAAATCGGTGATTCATTTTTTGTATATTTACAACATGAAAAAAAATAAACAAATCACATAAATAAATCTTGATGCTTATTCTAAATATAAGCCTAAAAAGTCTATTATGCTTTCGCATATTTCAAAACATTAGATTCTATAATAACGTTCCAAAATTAATCAAATGGCTGTTCACAAAAGTATAATAGACAAATGAAGGAAAAATACCAAAAAAGTGAAAACAGAAATGTGACATCTCATTTAAACCGCACCATGATATAATTTGTGACCCAATTCTAAAACTTTACCGATTATACATATAATGATTTTCCAATAAAATGGTATTTAATAACTCCATAATTATTTATACATTAAAATATTTTCATCTTTTTCAGATGGAACAAGAAGTTTGATTCAGAGGTTACGCAAGAATGTGGCCTTTCTAAATTTCATTGGACAAAGGAAGAGAGTGCACTGGCAGCTAACAGAAAGGAACAATATAAAAACCGAGAAAATAACACTCGGAAACAGCAAAATTGTTCTACAAGGATCAAATCAAAGGAAAATATTTGTCCTAATATATGTGTTGCAGAAACGCCATGTCCAGACATTGCTGGTGAAATTAGTGATGATAATTCTTGCCTCACTTTGGGTACACTTTGTTTTGACGTTAGCATACAGACGGATGATACGAGTATAAATGATAACCTAAAGCCAACAAAAAGTACATGCACTCAAACTGTGAAGTCCTTTCAGTATAATAACTTATAAAAATGACCCTCAGTTGATTCATTTCTTTACAGGACTAGAATGTTTCGAAAAAGTTGTTTTCGTATTTGAGTCATTGGGTGATACATCTCATTCTCTGAAATATTTTTATGGTAATCCACTTGCAACTGTCAATCCATTTGAACAGTTCTTTCTTACATACACTAATAATATTACGAACGCATAAAACTTTTTTTGAGGTATGAAAAATGTGGATGATATTGATTAAAGATGTTAGCAACATATTCATAATGAGGATCAAATTTATGTCTCTCCAATGGAAAGAACTTCACCTATGGTCATCAAGATCTATGGTTAGCTATTTTAGTCCTGCTGATTTTCGTGATAAATACCCAAACACAAGAATGATTATTGATGGTACGGAATGCCTAATCAGACCCCCTGCATTACCAATGGCACAACAAGCTTCATTTTCAACATACAAAAATAAAAATACGGTAAAAGTCCTCATCGGTCTTATCAATTATGTATCTCCAAGTTATGCAGGGTCTGCTAGTGATCATTAGTTAACGAAACATTACTCTAATATACATTGAAAAAAAAAATCTTATTTGAAAACCATACTAACCTAGTTACTAGTACAGCTTTTTTTCTGCAAATTTTTGCATTCCGTCTCTTTAATTCCGTTTTTAACTGAGTATTATTTTATTTTATTGTTGGGGTAAAATATGCACCGCGACCTATAAGATCTATTGTACTCCCCCTACTCAGCTTTCCCGGTGTTGCCCGTCAAAGCGCACCCTCAAGTCCCAGACATCTTATGAAGTCTAAGATCTTGAGAGGATCCAAGGTGTGGAGAGATTCCACTTCTACCCAGTGTCTACCTAGGGCTTTGATTCTTGCGAATACCATGGCATTGCATTCCGCTAGGAGATGTCGAGGAGTCTCGGAGAGTATACATTGAAAAAAAAAATCTAACTGAAAACCATACTAACCTAGTTACTAGTACAGCTTTTTTTCCGCAAATTTATGCATTCCGTCTCTTTAATTCCGTTTTTAACTGAGTAAGAGACCATTCACCGTAATTCCTGTTCATTTTAATGTGATTTTTGAATATGAATTCTAAAAAAACGCAACGAAAACACTACCAAATATGCAACTCTCCACGTGTCTTTGATTCTGACAACCAGCTGTCACAATATTTTTAGACCTTATTAGAAGTGCTGCCACCTATTGTATTTTTTAGGAAACTGCTCAGAAAACTTCCCATTGCGTCGGACACTTTTCTAAAGAAAATTTTTCTAAAGAAAAAATGTGTGTGAAATTAGCAACGCAAACGTTTAGTAACAGTGTAGCAGATGCGCTTGAATACTGTGTATATGATTTGAATTATAGTCAGTTTCAAGATGCTGAGGCTACAATTCAATTTTGCCATATTATAAATAATATATTTGATGTGTTGAATACTCGTAATTTTTTAAGCAAATATAGTTTTAGGAAACCTTTATCTCAGCTTAATGAGGATATCATTTTTCCTTATATTTCTCAGGCAATAAAGTATACAGTATAACCCTGTTTTTGCGTGCCCGGAATTCACGTTTTCCCGCCATTTGCGTGTCATTTTTTCAGTCCCAATGTTTTTCAGTACATTTTTACCCGCATTTACGTTTTTATTTCCCGCGATTTACGTCAAAAGTATTTGAAATATGCGAGTTACGCGCGCTTGTGACATTTGAACGTCGTAAGGTGATTGGTCGAAGAGCGACGCTGTGATTGACTGGATTTCTAGCGCTAGTGGCGCCCTCTATTCGTGCATACACTAACAAGGGCAGTCTGGGGCTGTCATTGTTGTGTCATAGCATTATTTAAACCAATAATGCCTAAACAAAGGAAAGTTCTGTCAGTGCAAGAGAAAATAAAAATTCTCGAAAAAGCAGACAAGCACGTCGGCTCTCGCGTTTTACTGGCCCAAGAATTAGGAATACCTATTACTACTTTGGCCACAATCATCAAAAACCGTGACTCCATTGAAAAAAGCGCTATGCAATGTGGGCCCAGGGCGAAAAAACGGATGTACATCAGAGCGTCGAAGTACGAAAAAATGGAGGAGATTTTAAAAGAATGGTTCGTCAGTGCGCGGGCCAGTAATATTCCCGTCGGCGGAACAATCATTCGAGAAAAGGCCCTGCGCATCGCGAATCGACTAAATATTGAAGGGTTTACTGCATCAAACGGGTGGATAGATATTTTTTCAATACCCGCATTTAAAATTTTCCCTCCAATTACGTTTTTTTTTTCAGCCCCTTGAAAAACGTGAAAAAGGGGTTCTACTGTATTATGAAATTGAAAATTTCTGAAACAGAACTTGTAATTCATTCTAATAGGAAAACAGGTTTTTTAGGAATTATCATTTGTTTGAAAAGTTTAACAATGCTGTATGATTCTTTGGCGAGAAATGGTGACTTAAGATATATATTGAGTTACAAACTGAGCTAAGATCACATACAAATGTTTTTTTCTGCAATTCGTTCGCACAGAGAGGAATCAATAATAATCCCACCGTGGCACAATTCGAGTCTGCGTACAAAAAACTATTAGTGCATACTGAAGTTTCGAGCCCCAACACAGCAAATTGTCTTGCTCAAGATAGCACATCCATATTGCTTGTGCCTAGTACAACCAAAGCCTCATCTATAGATTCCTTGTTAGATGCGTGTGAAGAGCCACTTATTGATTTTAATGAATTAATTCCCATTGGTAATATTTATAATCCATATATAGATGATGTTGTAGGTTACATAGCAGGATTTGTGGCAAGGAAGATTATAAATAAAATTCATTGCGTTGATTGTTGCGCAGCTTTGGTGTCAGATGCATCATATTCGAGACTGCTATTGAGAAAGAATAAGGGGGGGCTTATAAAGCCAGCTGAAGACCTGGTTCAAATTTGTTTGCTAGCTGAAAGAATTTTCAAAGCAAAATCTGACCAGGTTTTAACGGTAAAGCGATTAATACATATCGCAGTCAGGAGGGTATGAGAATTTTTTTAGAAATTCACACAATCACATTTTAGAACAACATCCTACTTCAAATAATTTTTTACTACTTAGATTGAGGCATCTGACGAACCACGTGCTAGTGAGGGTACGACGAGATGAGTGAGTGAACGAGACGGCGCAGATCCAGAGGGCATTTGAGGCATAATCTGGAGTGGACGCGGCCGTGACGGTCTGGGGCTTCTTGGAGGTTGATAATCACGTGTAAGAGCAGAGGAATCACTGAAGGGTCAAAGACGGCATCCGAAGCTTGGAGTGGCTGGAGACGCCTGAGAGAGATCCACGGAGCAGTTTCTTGGCAACCAGCTTGCCGGGATATAGAGTTCAATTTTTTTCATCTTGTTTCTGAGTAGGAAGTTAGCATGTCTAACTTGAGAGAAATGGGTCCATTTTGTCACAGGACGATGGATTGGAAGGTTTTCCGCACGAGGTGGGAACAAGCGATATATTTAAATGATGAAAAAAATTTCAGATGAAAAGAAAAGAGCATATTTATTATGTTCCTTGTCCGAGCAAACTATTAAATTAGTGTGTGATCTCATACATCCAAGATTGGTTGGCGAAATTTCATATAAAGAAATACTAGATGTTATTGAAAAACAAAGTAAAACATTAGTGTGTACATATGAGTCTAGAGAGAAATTTTTCAGGTCAAAACAGATGGAGTCTGAAAGTATCAATGAATTTGCTTTGAGATTGAGACAATTAAGTTCTACGTGTAATTTTGGTAGACGTCTGGATGATGAATTAAAAGATTTATTTATTATTGGATTAGGTAATTTGAGTGTAAAACAAAAGTTATTTGTAGAAGGAGATAGTGATAAAATTGATTTTGCAAAATGTGTTAGTATTGCGGCTAGTTATGAGCATGTGCTACATGCGGATAGCCAGAGAGGTCAAATTTTTGCAACAACTAGTGAGAAAAAGTTTGAGCACATGTCACGATCACCGAACAGGGGGTACAAAAGAGATTTTAAAAATGATAAAAGTAGGTCAAGTTCGAGAAATTCTAATTTTAAAACAGGTAGTTCAAGATCAAGTTCTAAAAGTTCATTTTAAGTCTTTTTATTAAATGAACTACCTCAAATTTATGTTTATTAGTTTGGTAAGAAAGGAAACTTAATTGGTTTGCTCATTGTTGTTTTTTAATGTTTTGTACTTATTGTTTTAACTGTTTGATCCATACAGAATAAAAAAAAATAAAAAAATAGTTTTATTATAAAAAAAGAACTGACTCGAAACCATAAAAAATCAAAATGTCAACAACTCATAAGTTTTATGGTGCCATTGGCAGAAAATCTTACAAAAGGACAAAAAACAGCAGGCGTTACTAGGATAAAGGTGGGAGAAGATCAAAAAGACCATTGGAAGAAAACAAAAGATCATCTTCCAACCAAAATCAAGGATGCGATGTGTACGATATGTGAGTCTGGGGAGAGAAAGAATATTGTCAAGAATTAATACTTGAAATTGATAGTTCAGCTAAAGTCCGTAAAAGACGCCCACCATTAGAGAAAGACTGGACCATTTCTCAATATGGGATAGTGTGGACTTTGCAAGTCATCCTCGTCTTTGAAGACGAAGGACCTTGGTGTGCTGGGAGAAATTGAAAAAGAAGTTTCTTCCAAAGAAGTAAGTTTGATCTGATACTTGAATTAACAAAATTATCCAATTGAGGAAATAACAACTAAAAAATTGGTTGAAAGTCCGTTTTTGATAAAGAGATAGAAAGTCAACTTGTAAATTATATTTTAGCTATGGAAAATAAGCCACATGGGACTAGGATGGACTTGAGAAAGTAAGCATACCAACTAGATGTGAAAAATAATAAACAAGTTTTATCAATAAGACAGCTTACAGGTACTTCTCAAGCAAGAGCTAATGGATTCACCAAAGAAAAATCAGAAGAATTCCATTGCAATTTGAATTGAAAACAATGCTATCTAAATAATAATATTCTCCTTCACGAATATTTAACATTGACAAAACTAGTCCTTCTGTAGTGCAGACCAAAATTCCAAAAATAATATAGCTCATAAGAGGAAAAAATTAATCGGAGCGATGACATCGGTTAAAAAGGGTTCACTTATTACTATTGTTATTTGCGTTAGCGCAGTCGGACCATTCGTTCCTCCAATAATAAGATTCCCAAAAAACAATATGAGTGATGCGCTCCTTTTGGACCAATGAGCAGAGTTCATCCATCCGGATGGATTAAAAAATATATTGTAACAACCATAAATCGAAGAAGATGGAGAAAATTATCTATGGCAGACTACTCTACAAACGGTTTTCATAAAGGTAGGACAACAGTTAATGCCATAGAATGAGTCGTACAAATCTCAAAAGAAGCCAACCAAAGAAATGAGTGGAACTCTGTAACTCTTATCGACATTAAAAATGCATTCAATAGTGCGTCGTGGGTTCTGATAATCGAGAAATTACAAAAGAGAAATATTAACACAAAAATCCTAAAAGTATTGATCGCCTACTTTATGGAACGCAACATACAGTTGGAAAAGGGAGTAAATGCAAACATAGGGGGTGGAGTTCCACAGGGTTCTGTCCTGGGTCCAACTCTGTGGAACATACTTTACGACAGAGCTATTGATGTTGAGGTTCCGGAAGGCGTGAGCCTTATATGCTATGCCAACGACTTAGCGATCTCTGTGACGGCAAAGGACTCCATAGGACTAGTAAGAAGAGGAAAACTAAGCCTTACACGCGGTGACAATATGGATGAAAAGACACAAATTACAAATTGCACCTGAAACAGGACACTTTATTGTTGATATTGTTTTTTTTATTGTTGATATTATTTAGTGATAGGACACTTCTTTTGTGAAAATATAAAATGGCACACCAAAATTGACAACTGGCGACAGACAGAAATGACACAACAACAACAAAGCAGACAAAAATGGCACAAAAAAACTCGCCTTGCGAGCGAAGATGGCACAGAGTTGCTGAGAGTGCTTTACAAACGCCTTTTGGAGATCAAACTAGAGGGCATGGTGGAGCGTTATTATAGTATAATTGCCCTACGTAGTACACCATCCCCGGCTTCGAATGGCTGAGATAGCGGCTTAAGTCGCCTCTCTACGGTGAAAGGGGAGATTATACCTTTCTTTGACCCAGACGAGAAGAGCACAACAGCTACGGCCTGGTTGCAGCGAATAGATCTTTTAGGAGAAGTGCATGGGTGGGACGAATATATAAAGTCCTGCTACACGTAGACCCAACTGAAGGGGTCGGCACGTAAGTGGTATGGCGTGTTGGGAGGAATATGTCCTCTTTTGGGATGAATGGAAGCAGGCACTGGGGAGAGCCTCACCCCGCCATGTTAATTTCGCAGACCTGCTGGAGGAGATGATGCAGAGGAATAAGAGCAGTGAGTCCATAATCCACTACTACCATGATAAGCTGCTCCTCATCAGGAGGTGCAAAATCTATGATGAGGGTGCCATCTCGTGCATCATCCATGGATTTACACTGGAGTTGCAGGTGCACGCCAAGGGTTACAGCTGTGAGACGCCTGATCAACTGTATACAGAGTTCCTGGCACTGTAGGATAATTACCAGGTGGCAGGGAGAAGCAATGGCAGTGGTACTTCCAAAAGTTACACAAGAGGGTCAAGGGAGACCCGAAAATGTTTTAAGTGTGGCAGGGTAGGCCACATACAAAAATTCTCTCGAAAGCAGAAAGACCCAAGGTCAAATTAATTACCACAGGTGTAGTAAGCCTCGCCACATCACCAGGCACTGTCTTAGAAAGTCTGAGGTCTAGACCTGAGGATGCTGAGCATGAGAAACAGGTAAGGTTCATAGAGGAGTTGAAGGTTATAAGCTCATGCTTTGTAAAGGTTGTACAGGTAGGTGGTGTGCCTCTTAAAGCACTTGTCATCCCCCACATAACGGTCTGTCACAATATATTTACGACATGTTTCCAACATTTCTTAGACCATGTCAAATCTTCAGCAGAATATCCAGTTTTATTGGTTCTCAACTGACATTATTCTCATACTAAGAATATAGAACTAATTGAATAGGTTAAGGGAAACCACATAACTATTTTGTCTTTACCTCCACAATGTACACACAAAATACAACCTCGTGATCGGTCCATTCATAGTGAAGCGAAGCTATAGCGAAGAGGTTCGTATGTTCCTCAGGCCTAACAAACCTATTTCTTCCTATGATGCTGAAGATTTGTACTGATTAACAAATCAAAAAAAGTCGTAATTAAGTATTACAAATGACGATAAATAAGCATGCACTAGAAAATACAAATATTTTGTTATAGGGAACGGTGATCTCATCTTACGCTATCAAAGCGAAACAAAGATGATCGCACAAATCCCAAAAGTAAACATTATTAAGGAATGCATACTATTCTTTTTAAGGCAAAATAACACCGTTTCATTACCATATAAGGCCACGACGATTCACCACAATGATCGCTCTTTGTATGGACACTCCCTGTAAACTTCGGCATATTTCATGAAACTGTATACCTCCTGAATGACATCCTCACTTCAGTCCGTCAATAGTAGTAGTTACATATACATCTATCTTGTAATAAGTTGTGTCGAATTTAATATATAAATCAATATACTCAAATGCATTTTGGTTTACAACACCTGATCACCTCAACGATACCCAAAGTATCCATATTGGTGACTACCCGACGTGATTAAAAATATCAAAGCCGATGTGATCAACAAGAAATACAAACACCGATGCGAATTATTCTACAAATCGGGTAACCTGCCGCGCATCTCTCCACAACAATGAGTGAAAGTGAGGACAACTAGGACCGATCGCAGACAAAATCATAGTCAGCAAGGTCATCCGAGTTAGCCAAAGTCTCCCGAAAGGCAGAATCCAACACGCCTATGGCAACTGCAACTATAGACGGGTTAAAGGCAACCATAGAAGAGCTACGCCAGCAAATAAAGAACATACAGCCGAGATGGAGAAGCAGAGGACGATTCAGGTCAAGGTCTGCGTCTAGACACTTTAGAGGCAGGTCCAAGCCAAGAGGAACATGGTGTAGTGAACAGGCAACACTAAATAGTATTGTTGTGGTCAGCTGGGATGACGTCAGTAATCAAATTGTGATAAGAATTAACACAATTCTAAATCATTCTAATTCTCTCTGCCTGGCTGACCACACATACGTTTACATCTTCTCTGTATAACCCAGTGTAACATAATTGTAAAACTGTTTTAAATATAAATCACCTTTTAATAATAACCGCGACTTTCATTGTACACATTTGGTAAGTCACTTTCTCTTTATGACCTTCTGATCTGGAGTCAATCAATCATTACTTTTGCAATCTTTTATACTTGCCATCTCATATCACATACACCAGGGGTGCTCAAACAGTCGATCGCGATCGACTGGTCGATCGCGAGAGGTTTTTAAGTCGATCGCGAGCATATTTCAAAAGGTTTTCTAAATATATTTTTTACAATTATTATTGTAACTTAATAGGTATTTATTAATTTAGTAACGAACATTTAATGTTCAATTATCTGATAGAATAATCGATGTTAATTTAAGATTTAACATATATTATTTGGAATTCGAGGGAGATTCTATTTAATTCCAAATAACAAACGCGTTTCAACCTGCGCGCGAGAACTTCGCCGTTCGGGCTGTTTCCCTTCCACGCCGCCTGCGATATGCTTGGCGTACAGTCGTCTCGTCCTCTCGTCGGGTCAGTCCGCAGTCGTATTCATAACGTTGCAAAGTTGTGTCGCGTGTTGTGTTTATACGTGAACTAATAAAATTAATAGTGGCTTAAACGCGACAGTGAACCTGAGTAACTTTAACTTGTAAGAATACATACCAAATAATAAAAAAATGAGCGCGGTAAAAAAAGAAATTTATATCTTTTCAACGACGATTGGGAGGAAGAGTTCTTGTTTACAATGATAAAAGATAAGTGTATCTGCCTAATTTGTTGTGCTTCAGTTGCACTGCCTAAACGTGGGAACTTAGAAAGACATTACAAAACCGTGCATGCAAAATATGAAAATGATTTTCCACCAAAGAGTGAGTTAAGAAAACGCAAAGTTCAAGATCTGAAAAATGGTTTGAAGACAGAGCAAGCGATGTTCACTAAACCAGTTCATCAATCAAAAGCTGCAACTATCGCATCGTTTCAAATTAGTCATATACTGGCGAAAAATAAAAAACCGTTTGAAGATGGGGCAGTGGTAAAAGAAGCATTTCTCGAAGCTGGAAAAACGTTGTTTGCAAACTTTAAAAATAAAGCAGAGATCATGTCTGCTATCAAAGAACTCCAGTTGTCTCGTCCGACTGTTACTAGGAGAATTGAAATTATAGGCAAAGATATTGAACAAAAATTAAAAAATGATATCATGGAATGCAGATATTTTTCATTACAATTTGACGAGTCCACCGATATGACTGATACTGCCCAATTGTGTGTTTTTGTTCGGATGGTATTTTCTGATATGAAAAATAAAGAAGAATTTTTAACGATTATTTCCCTGCTAGGAACTACTCGTGGTAAAGATGTTTACGATTCATTTATAAATTTTGTAAAAAACTACCAGCTGCCATTAAATAAACTCGTATCCATTACAACAGATGGGGCACCAAGTATGACTGGGAAAACGAATGAATTTATTGCATTTTGTCGAGCTAATAATAATTTTCCATCGTTTTTCACATTTCATTGTATTATTCATCAGCAAGTTCTATGTTCCAAAATATTAAATATGAAAGAGGTTATGGACACAGCCTTGAAGATAGTAAATTCAATACGAGCTCGAAGTTTACAACGACGTCTCTTTAAAATACAATTAGAAAGTAGTGAATCCGAGCACACTGATTTACTTCTCCATACAGATGTAAGGTGGTTGAGCCGCGGTAAATTTTTGGAAAGGTTTCAAGAACTACTACCGGAAATCATAGCTTTTCTAAATGAAAGAGGTGATAGCACTGAAATGCTAAGAAACGAAAAATGGCTCTGTAATTTGGCATTTTTGACGGATGTAACAAGTCATTTAAATTCACTTAATTTGGAGCTACAAGGAAAGGACAAAACTATCATCGATATGCACAGCGCAATAAACGCATTTAAAAATAAACTGAAACTACTTATTGATCAACTGAATAAAAAGGATTTGAAGAATTATCCGGCTTCGAACACGTTCAATTTGGACATAATTTCTATTGAAAATGAGGTCTTGAAAATTATGGCAGATATACCTCTAAAAGCCAGAGCCACAGATAATAAATTTTGGACTTGTTTACCGGAAGAAAAATATCCATGTTTGAAACAAATAGCGCTTCAGTTAACAGCAATATTTGGGTCAACTTATTTGTGTGAGTCTGCGTTTTCCGAAATGAAAATAATTAAATCTAAATATCGTAATCGGCTCAGTGACGAACATCTTAATTCATGCTTGCGTTTGGCACTTAGTAATTATGTGCCATCCTATGAAAAATGTGCAGATAACATGCAGTGCCATTCGTCAACATCTAAATAACATTAATAACAAAATTAATAATATTATGACAGCTTGTATAGCGCCGTTCAGTGCAGTGCACTTCAAGGGCTCTCTACATACAATATTAAAATATCACCGAGTATAGGTTCGTCATAAAATATAAAAATTAATCAATGTCAATCCGTTTTCCAGTTCGTCAATAAAATTTAAAAAATAACAATAGTAACAGTTGCGTCAAAGTCGTCCCTGTCGTGATCCTACGTCGATGATGTATATATTTGTAATTACCTAATAAGATATAAATAATTTATAAATTTTGTCTTTTATTTTTACCTAGTCGATCGCTTGCCACCTAATAATTTTATGGTCGATCGTCGATGGTTCAAGTCTGAGCACCCCTGACATACACCCTAATCACTTCACTGGTGACCCCGTCAGAACACACTCATTCAAAAAATTTCATTTAGAATCCATTTTTCATTTTTTTCACACATATTAATTCATAAATACCTACCTACTTACACCCTGCCTTCCCTTTGTAAATTTGCTCCATTCTACTTACCAAAATTGTTATTTTTATTTCGCGAACTTTTTTATATTTTGTGGTTAGCTGGCAGTGAGGAATGGAATCAGTTGGTATACCCTCAAGGGCTTCATTCTTTTTCTTTTTTTGTACTCATAGGGCACCAACCTATTTTTGCCCTAAATAGGGAGTAGAGTCATTTGGGGCTGGACAAACAAATATTTGTTTTCTTAACATTGTGTGAAACTTTGTATGTAAATTTTTTGTTTAACAGATCAATAGGTAACAACACGAAATATTTTCATTCACATACAACAATAAGGTAACAATTTTACAATTTTAATTTCTCATAAACTCATCTTCTTCTTCCTGGCACTGTCCCAACTTATTGCCGCTGAAGGCTGTTGGGGTCGGCTCTTCTCGTTCTCATAAACTCATCTTATTTTTATTAATAGTAAGTACATTTTATAATTGAATTTAAATTAGCAAATCATATTCATAATAATTAGCAATCACAGCTAACTTCACATCACACGCGGCCGACGCTCATGATACAACCGTATCCGACCGCCATTATAATTGATTATTGTTAACTGTCACTTTTCGTGTTGCTGAAAATATTTTCTTAATTACAATTTTACAATTTTGAATTGATTATAAATAGTGATATTCAACTTTATAATCAATTTCAACTTTTCATTCAAATAATTCAGTGCAAAACGCCCTTTACAAATACCTTTTTAGTAATCAAACATCCAAGGTAGACACTTACATTATTATTACACAAACATTGCATTATATGTCGTTTATTGTATTTACCTACTTGTATTTTGACTGACTGTAATTACTAACAAACTAAAATATTAAAATAATTGCCATGCTCAGTGACGACAACATGATGACTTTTGATGGAAATTCAACGCCAATACATGCAGACGGACATTCGGTGTAAGATAACCTTAAATTGGAACAACAGATATCTCGAGTGTCTATAAAAGTACCTCCATTTTGGCGCGACAGATTGCAACTATGGTTCACTCACCTCGAAGCTCAGTTTAGTCTAACAAATATTAATACAGATAGTACAAAATATTACCATATAGTGGCACATTTAGATGGCGAAACACTTCAATCTGTGAGTGACATAGTAACAAATCCGCCTAGTGTAAATATGTACGCGACATTGAAGAATGCATTAGTCCAACGTTCATCCGAAAGCGAACAACAAAGGGTGGCTAAGCTTTTGTCCGAACTTCAATTGGGTGACAAAAAACCATCCCAACTTTTACGACAAATGAAAGACATTGCAAACTCAAACAAACAAAACTCTGACATATTTAAAACTTTATGTTTACAGTGACTACCAAAGAATGTACAGGCAGTGTTGGCAGTGCAGAGAGATCACTGGAGAAACAAGCGGAACTCGCCGACAATATATTATGTGTATACGAATTGGGTGAAGTACATAAAATAACAAGTGAGCGATTTATACCAGGTAATGAGACATTTTACAATAATAATAACAACGCCATTTTGGAAGCTATGCAAAGCCAAATGAAATTAATAATGAACTTACAAAAGCAGGTAACGGAATTACAGCAGGAGAGTCAGAGGTACCGAGGTCGTAGCAGAAGCAAGAGCCCAAATAGATTCAGACACAGGTCCAGAGGTACTGGTACCACGACACCTTTGGGAAAAGGGCAAAAAAGTGCGTAGACCCATGCACATTCGTGAAAAAAGAAGAGGAAAACTAGGTTCGACGCCGGCGATCGTGGCCATCGGCGTCGACAATAAAGTGAATTAAAATCAATTAAATATTATTGTTTGCAATATAAACGAGATACAAATGTCTTTAGCAGACAAAAAAAATACCTCAGTAAATTATTGACAAACAATTTCAAAGAAAATAAAATTGAGATTCTTCAGATCAATTGAAGAATTGCTTAAAAAGGCCTTAGTAGTTGGCCTTTCAGCAGCAATTTCTCGCGAATTGCGCGCATTGCCAAAAAAGGATGCCCTATTGCCCACAATTATAGAGAGAGCGAGTGTGCTTATGGCGGAATGCGATATTCCCGTTTTGGCCCTCTCCAAGGATGTTGCAACAGCACGAAGTGGTCAGAGATGTCCTGAGAAGAGTAGACGTTGTTTTCGTTGAGGGGGTCCTTACTTGATCAAGTATTGTAAAAACAATTTGAACTGCTGGGTATGCGGTGGCGCGGGACTGTGAGCAGGGAAGCGGCAGCGGAAGTGCTGGTGCCCCGGTAGCTTCTTCCGCTCAGGATTAAAGGCACTTCCTATAATAGACGCAGTGGTTGACGGGCGAAAAAAAAAAATTGCAATGGAAAAATTACCGAGAAGTAAGCCAGCACTTATGGTGTGTGTAGCAACAGAGGAATTGGGATAAAGCGATCCCACCATTTTTGCGATCGCTGTAGGAAAGGCCTACACGCTATTTGTGCAGCAAAAGATAATTGTTGAGTTATTTGTTTTTAAATTTTTATTTTCAAAAAGAAAAAAAATATAAATAGGTATTTTATGTTTATTTTTTCATATTCATATCAATTAATATTTTTTCTTTATATTGCAAGAAAGAATTGTTAAAATTGATTGATATTTGTCTAAATGAGGGTGTTTTATTTGACACCATTATTTTTCCTTTGTAGTAATCAAAATATGTATAGCAATTTTCATAGATTTTTGCAAAAATTGCTTGGCACTAAATCGGTTAACGCATAGTGTCCCAAAAAAAACTATGCTTGTTAGAAATCCGGAAGAACTTGCTCATCCAAGAGAAGCAACTTATATATACCACGTAAGACGAACTGGCATTCTAGTTGAAGTATGCAAGGAATGCTTTAAAAAAACTTTCGGAGAATCCGACAAATTTATACATGGAGTTATCAGAAAAACCTTCGATACTGGCATTACATCCGTCGATCTAAGAGGATCTCACACTCCATCAAGTAAACATTCCGATGAGAAGATAAAACTGATAATGGATCACATTAACAGTTATCCATTATATGAGTCTCATTACTCACGTAGACATACAGAAAAAAAAAAATTACCAGCAGGTCTGAATTTGGCAATAATGTACAGCATGTACAAGGAAAAGGTAGAAAACCCTGTTTGTAAAACGTCTAATTCAAAAGTATTCCGCGAAACTGGACTACAATTCAAAAAACCCAGCCTAGACACATGTAACACGTGTGATACCCTCCACATGAAATTAAGAGTAGCAGAAGAAAGTAGTAAAAGAGATATTGAAGAAGAATTTTAAAAAAACATCAGTCTGATGCAGACTTCGCTTATAGCGAAAAGTCCAAGGACAAGGAAAGTTCTTCAGCAAGCAGCGTCACTGTTACATTTGATTTGCAGCAATGCCTGCCGACACCGCATTTATCCACAAATGTGGTGTTTTATAAAAGACTATTGTGGCAGAAGGAGATCGTGGGGCACACCAAATAGGTATCTGTCTGGCGAATTATATTCTTTCGCTCCCAAAACAAATTAAGAATGTTACTCTTTATTCAGATACTTGTGGTGGGCGAAATAAAAAGTCACATTGTTGGTATGTTTCTATGTAAATGTTTGCCAGAAAAGAGAAATTAACATCAATCATAAATTTGTCATACCAGGTCATATGCATATGGAGTGTGATGTTGTCCATTCCACTATAGCAGTGGTTCTTAAACAGGGGTGCCCGCACCCCCAGGGGGTGCGGGGAGTTGCTCATAGGGGTGCGAGACAGAGCTCTCGGTTAAATAAATAAATAAATGGGAAAATCAAGTAATATTAATTATTTTTATAATATTACATTGCTAATTTTTGATGGATGTTTAAAAGCTATTGATGGATGGATAGTACATCCATTTCTTTTTGACATTAATTTAATAGATGATGCAGTATTAATGAAAGATGATCTCATTGAATTACAAACAAACCACCAAATTCAAGTGGAGTTTGCAAAGATGAAACTTGATGATTTCTGGTGTGCCCAGCTACAACCATTTCCACAGTTAGCAAGGAGAGCATTGCAAGTTCTTGTGCCCTTTGCTACAACATATTTGTGTGAGTTAGGATTTTCATCACTTTTAAATATAAAAACGAAAACCAGAAATTGTTTAAATGCGAGTGACGACATGCGTGTGGCTCTTTCAACCAAAGAACCCCGATTTCAAAAGATAATTGAAAGTAAGCAACAGCAACGAAGTCATTAATTCCTTTGTTTGTATCTGTACTTCATACATAAATATTTGTAATAAATAAATATTTGTTTATTGGACTAAACATAAATAATTATTTTAATAAAAGAAATTACTTCAAAATCGCATTAAACCATGTTATTTCCTTTCATATTTTTCTCCCAGATATTTGGGGGTGCCAAATCATACTTGAAGATACACGGGGGTGCGAACACCTAAAAAGGTTAAGAACCACTGCACTATAGAGTGGAAAAAGAAAAAAAACGGGAAACACAATTCACATACCAAGGGATTGGTACAACTTGGTACGTCCTAGTCCAAATGTGACATTAAAAATTATGAAGATTGACGATTTTTTTGGATTTCGCAAGTTTATAAAGGGGTCCATTACAATAAAGAAAAATAGACACCAAAAGAGGAAAAATTATTTCCACGACGTTAAGTGGGTGAGTGTTAGCTCACAGGAGCCAGGTATTGTGTTGTGTTGTTCAAGACAACATTGGAACGGGAAGAGGAGTTCAAAAAAGTTTCTTTAGCGAGGCGAGGCAGAAACATTGCTGCCTTGGAGCCAAAAAATCTTTACACGGAACCTCTTCCCGTTGCTAAAGAAAAGAAGAAGGACCTAATCAGCATCCTACATCTGATTGATTCAGATTGTCATTTCTTCTATAAAAATTTAAAAGAGGGCGAAACTAAAGATGATCATTACATTTTATTTTTAAATAAGCTTTGTTTTATTTTGTTGTTCAAATTTTATTTTTCATATAAACTTTGTTAAATTATAAATTGTTTAATTTTATTTTTAAATAAACCGTTTTATTCACTAACTCAAGTTTTGTTTTGTTCCCCGCTGTTTTTATAAAAATGCCATGGCATTGGGTACAGATAAAACTTTGAAGTCTAATTCGAAAGGGCTTGGACGATGGAAACCAATCTTTCCACCAAATGTGGAAAAGGAATTAGTTATGCATATAAAATTCCTAGAATCACGTTTATTTGGATTGACGCGAGCATCGGTGCAAGAATTGGCTTTTTATGTGGTCCAAACGCAAAACCCTGAAGCTACTTCCGCAGCCTGTGCTCAGGCTTTTAATCGGCCTCAAGTCCAAAATTTTTTCCATCTTTATGATACACTGTTGGCGTCAGTAGACTTTATGCCAAATTGAATTTATAATGCTGACGAATCAGGTCTATCTACTGTACAAAAGCCTCAAATGTTTTTTCATCTTTATGATACACTGTTGGCGTCAGTAGACTTTATGCCAAATTGAATTTATAATGCTGACGAATCAGGTCTATCTACTGTACAAAAGCCTCAAATGTTTTTTCATCTTTATGATACACTGTTGGCGTCAGTAGACTTTATGCCAAATTGAATTTATAATGCTGACGAATCAGGTCTATCTACTGTACAAAAGCCTCAAATGTTTTTTCATCTTTATGATACACTGTTGGCGTCAGTAGACTTTATGCCAAATTGAATTTATAATGCTGACGAATCAGGTCTATCTACTGTACAAAAGCCTCAAATGTTTTTTATAGAAATGCTTTGATGGGATATTAGAGTAGAAAGAAAAGCAGTCATATTTAACTGAAGGAGTTACTGGTTGGTTGTTAGAAATTGCCTGCTGGCAATAAACTGCTGCCTATGTAATAGTTTTAAATAATATTGAAGAAAAAAGAAACCTTCAAAAATATTAGTACATAAATCCGCCATATTGTAAAATATCATCGCATTGATGCACACCCCTTTACCTTGTCACCACAGATATTCCCTATTCACTTAAGGATTGTCTCATTTCTCTAATAAATGTTTAAAATACAAATCTTCGTGTTGGCTACCAGCAAAATCCGCAATGAAAGGAGCCTTTAAAACAGCTGTGAATCCCTCCAAAGTATCTGGTGTTTCAAACTTTTTTCTGTAAATTATAAAAAAAAATATATGTCATTTTAAGTATGAAAACAGAAATAGATAATAACACATCGATAAGTAAAAGTGTTACAAAGTATCTTGAGTTTTATGAGTAAGAACGAGTATAAAAGATGTAAGAACGTAATATTATGATCAGTCTAATTTATGTATAGTTATACTAAAAATTACCGCTTTACATAGCTTACACACATTAACTGTGTTCTTGGATAATAAAATTGTATACATTTTATTTGTGAACAAAAATATTACAAAAGAATTCTTTTAAAAATTGTAACACTTTCAGATTTCAGTTGAAAAAAAAACCCAACTTAAAAATGTTTTAGAGATTCACCTAATTTAATTTCTAAGATTTTTATACATATGCATGGAAATGGTTACTACTCTTCAGATGCTTAAGTCTTTATGATTTAATTTTAATATTTTAAGTTTAATGTAAATGTATCTTTGATATTCTACCAATAGTCTATCGTTCGTGTTTGTATTTATTTAAATGTTTGATAGTGTTCCTATAGATAAAATTTGTTCCTTTTCACGCTATGTATAATGTTTAAGTTTGTAAAAGGTGTAAGCCGTTTATTTGTTAAAATAAAATAAAATGTAAAGGGTTTCAGCCGTTTCAGTTTTAAATAAATCAACAACAAATAGAATGTAGCACGTGTGTCTTACTTGTATGTATGAAATATCATATCAGCAACGAATGAATGCGTTGTATCGGTTAGCTGCCTGAATTTGTTATTATGCAACGCATGCTGCATGGAGACATCCATTTCAATGCACCGACATGATATCCCATTTTCCTTGGCCAACGTCACCCATCTGCTACGGGATTCTTTATCTGGATTTGTACTATCCGCTATCACGCTTTTGCCAGACTGAAAAAAAATAAAAAAAATTATCACTTGTACACGGCGTGAGCCTTTTACACGTTAAACATATAACAAAGTAAAAAAAAAAACAATTTGACAGGCAATATAATAAAAAATGAATTGGTACAAATTTATAAAAATAAACATTAAGATGTAACAAAAATAGTAGTAATTTGAACAAAACAACAATAGTAACAGAATAAAACAATTAAATTAAATTATATAGAGATTGGACAAAATTTGATGAATACAAACAATTAAAGACAAAATGTCATATAAAAATTAAAATAAATATCCATTTAAAATAGTCCAAGATGATAATAGTCCAATTCATTAGATGTCAAAAAAATTGAATCACTAATAAACAACATATAAATTGAAACATATGAATAGATTATGAAGTAATATATAAAATTCGAAATAATAATAATAAATAATTGATAATAATATTAATAAGCAATGGACAGGTGATTAAGAAAAATTAAAATCGTGATATGATATTCAATATATAAAATATTATTTTGGGAACACAAGGAGGAAACGAGAATCTTTCATTCTAACTATATATTCTGAAGTTTCCCAGTGAACAAACTGCTTGTGATGAACTACAGACCATCCTCTTCTTAATACCACCAATAATAACTAAGAATGGCTAGTGAAGCAACATATTGTATAAAACATTCGATATTTTAATTTAAATGACAAGGCAGAATTTTTTATTTTTATTTAAAAATTTAAAGATATTGCATTCTAGCGATAAACTAGAATTCAAGAGTTAGTAATGACTTCTCAATGTTTGTAATGGTGTTTTGTGTTTTTTGTTTTCAATAGTGTTGCTGTTCTGTGATTTTTTGCTCTGGTGTCTTATATTTTACTATAATATCAAATAATTTAAATTTATGAATTGTTTTACCAGATTTGTAATACTGCACGCCTCTGACACCAGCAACCCTAGTTGCTGTTTTGAGGTATTGTTTATAATTGAATTGAATTGAATTGAATAAAGTATATTATGCCAATTAACTCAGCTTCTGGGCATTGAATTGTATAACTGATAATTTTATGATAGTTTGTGATGATTAGAGAGAGAGAGATATTGTAATCGATGTGTACAGTAAAGAATAAAATAACTACCTTGATAAGTTTTGATGCTTCCGCAACACATTTTTGCCAAGATCCGAGCACGTCTCGACACACAGCCTTGTATCTTCCTTTCGACATCTTCTCCAGTTTTCCGGATATGTGAGATTTACCACTACCGGGGAAGCCAACCAGAACCACAATCTAAAAAACAGAAGAAAAAAACAAATGTAACACAAAACATTTTGTACAGACGTGAACAAGGGGTCCGCGGTTTGATCCCAGGTGCCGGCAAATTCCCCTTTCACGACACAAGCTTTTAGCTTACTGTGGAAGGTGTATAAAGTTGTATTTGGGTTTATAACAAAACCCAGATATATCTTTTAAAAAAAAAAAAAAAAATAGTGTTCACGAAAGATTTTTGGCAACGGATGTCAATACGTTTTAACTTAATATTAAAAGATTTAAAAGAAATCAGAAGTTCATTTATTTCATGAAATCCCCAACATAAAAGAGGTATTTCACTCTTTTATGCACATTTTGGGCAGATGTGTGTAAAACATCAAATGTAAGATATTCCACATTTTAAATTCAGCGATCCATTATGCCACCCATCTTGAATGCCTCGATTTTTTTGTTGGTAGGGAGAGGAACGCTTTGAATACATTAAGTCTGCTGGCTACCATACTTGTGGGATAGTGTAGTGACAGTATAGAAGGATACATAATACATATTTAATAATAAAAAATTGAACTGAATCAAAATATAAAGTCATTCCACAGGTGACTTCATTAACTTCTCATCGTCAGGCAAATGTAAAGTGAAGTATTATCATAAAGGTGAGAGAAAAAAATAAAAACATAAATTTTCCCAACAGATAAGTTCTTATCAGGTATAGTCAGCCATACCTGATAAGATATGGCTGACTATACCTGATAAGAACTTATAGATAAATTTGTGAGCCACTGTGTATGGTGTTTAATAAAAACATCTTCAACATTTGCCTTTTTTCGATAACAGAGAAACCATCGAAAAACGCTTACCAGAGGCTTTTTTTTAATTTTTTGAAGACTGCTTCTTCTAGCTTGAGCTATATCTTATTATTATATTATATTATATTTCTTTGTTTTTGTTGTTAGTTTTGTGTCTTAGTTGCTTTGAATTTTTTAAACTGTGGTAATATAGGGGGACTCTTGTGGTCTATATTTCATTTAATTTTAATTGTTGTAATACTTGTTGTGTTGACTGTTTGTTCCCTTCGAGAAAATAAATAAATAAATAAATAAATATATTTCAAGCAAACTATAACTGAACATTCTCGGTAGTAAAACCAGACCAAACCAGGACCATCGTCTCTAATGTATTACAGGAACTAGAAATCTTTTGATACATTTAAAAATAAAACTTACTTCTTGATTGTCTGTTATATAATTTGGTAACACTGCATTTTTATCTAAATTCTTAGGGTCAAACGAAGGCTTGTTGTAAGACAACTCGGCCTTTCCACCAAAATGATGTTCAGGAGTGCAGAAAGGAAGTCCAATGTTCTCCGCGAAAAGTCTGTCACCCAAAGAATGATCTTTAGGACGTCCAGCTGCATCACCGCAATAGAAACTCTTCACCATGTCAATTTCTAAGTCATCATTTTTCTGCAATCAAACATATATATAAAAAATCTATATTAACCAAATCTCGCACCGAGGAGTTCCTGACAAAGAATAGATCTCCAACTCTTTTATGTAAGTTTTTGAGTGTCCTGTAAAAGGCAGCTGGTATTCGTAAAACATCACCAATAAAACATTTAACTTCTTAAGTTGGTGATGAGACATGCCCACCCATCCTGAAAGTTTTAACTTTTATTGGCACAAAAAGGATGACTTGCATGCTTATTCCATGTAGTTCGTCTGCTGGCTACCCCACTTTTGAGATATGCCACGATGGTATAAATAAATATTAATTAAAAAAAGTTATTTTTATTTTATGCTGGTGAGGGCCAGTTCTATAAAAATAAATCTCTTATAAAAAATATGCTTGTAGTAGTAACTAGAGATGAAACGGATAGTTGTTTGGCCGGATACCGGATATACCGGATATCCGGCGAGCATAATTATAAGCCATTTTATTGATATTTACCTCACAAAGATTAATGTATTGCATTTTATTATAGGAAATTGTCGTAGTTTTTGAATATCTGGTATCCGGCCGGATATTGAGGTACTATCCGGTATCTGGCCGGATAGCAAATTTAGGCCGGATAGGCCGGATACCGGATAGTTACCGGATATCCGTTTCATCTCTAGTAGTAACCATAGTAACTAACACGAGTTCGTCGGTAGCCTGGAGGAAAGAGTTTCGGCCTCGTGTACGAGAGGTGCGTGGTTTAATCCCAGGTGCTGACAAACTCCCCATTCACGAAACAAAACAAACTTTTAGCTTACCGTAAAAGGTGTGTCAAGTTGTATTTGTGTTTATAACAAAAACTCAAGACAAATCTTTTAAAAAAAATCTACAAAAATTAAGAGACTTATTTTTTTATGGAACTGTCGGTAAGAGCAACCTAGAAACTCTACAAAATGAGTCTGCCAATTAGCAAATTGCTCCTGCTTGCCTACTCCCAAAATGATTAATGAACAAAAGAAAAAAATAACAACTTCAATCCAGGGATGTAGTATGCTACTTACTACAGGGAATAAATTGATAGTGAGATCTTACCATATGAACCAAGGAGTCCCACATTCCCATTGCAGGCTTTCTGTAGATTCCTTTACCCGATGAAATGAACACCTGTCCCGGGACACCAATTCTCCTGAAGATATTTTCAAGTTTCTTTCTGAAATCTTCTATTTTCAATTTCTTATTTGCAATACCCGCCTGATTCGTGAAAAATACAATTTTATATCCATCAGAATGATACTTTTTTAATTTAGACGGTACTTCGGGAAACGCCAATTGCCAATCGTCTGTGTCTTTAGGGAACACTTTACCGGATTTGGTTTTTATAATTGTGTTGTCTATGTCGTAAGCTGCAATCTGAAATTAAGGATAGATAAAAAATTATTTTTTTGTAACTTTTACGCTAGAAGTTTTATAATCACCTGCTTTCTACAGAACATTATAACATGTATATAGACATAAGCATTAACATAATAATTATATGAACCATTCACACAAATCGAGCTAGTCTCAAACAGATATTTATGAATCTTGCATAAATGGCACTAACACAATGATACACATATTCATCATCATCACCGCCCTCAACGCTCCTCTCGGGAGCACAGGGCAGAAACCAGCCTCCTCCATTCAGGGCGTCTCTGCACCAATTGCATCACCTCTTTCTACGACATTCCTTGTGCTCTGATGCCGTTGTCATAGGAACAGTGTATTGCGAAAGAGGGACGCCCGGGCCGCCAAAACCCTTGCGGACGGAAGAACAGCGCTCTTTTTGGCCAACTATCATTGAGCATTCTCAGAACATGTCCCAGTCAGAACCATCGTCTCTCCAGTATTACAGAGATTACAGGTCCCTGCCAGGTGCGAAGGCGCTCAGCATCATTTGTGACGTGTTCATACCATTTGACATCCAAAATCCTTCTAAGACATTTCTTTTCAAAGCTTAGTATCTTCCACTCTTGAGCCTTGGTTAAGTGCCAAGACTCACAGCCATATAGAAGGATTGGGATGATGCACGCATTGAACAAGCGACATTTTGTCCTGATGCTGAGTCCAGACGATACACATATTACGGGTCACCAAATTTATAAATGCAACAAGCACATCTAAGACAGCTTGAAAAAATATTTCTCATTTGGCCAGGAATGGAACCCAGGACTTTGCGATTCAAATGCAAGAACATTAGCTCCATTCCACACTAGCCATCAACTTTTATTCTTCATTGTACATTGATTACAACATCAATCATTTACAAAGTATCAATTCAATGCAATCTTATAATTCAATTACATGTGGTTCGTCCGCAGACTACCTCACTTATCGAATATGTCATAATGAATAAGTTTTTTGGTTTATTACATGTGCAAATTGATATTTTTTCTTCTCCATGAATAAAACTCTCTAGAGGCACAAAGAATTGGCCGAAGAGGACATCTTGTGTGTTTGTTACGTGCAGTGTTACTTGGCTACCCCACGTGCGGAAATTATTTTATTTATTTATTCATTCTTTACTGTACATTGATTACAAACAATTACATAAAAGGTATACATTCAAATTAAATACAATCAATATACAGAGGGTGAGTTTATCGCAAAGGCGCGATCTCTTCCAACTAACCCAAATTATTGCGATGGTATGAAAAAATTAAAATTTCTAAAACTAATATATTTTATATCAAAAGCACATATTTGTTGAAACTTTTATTATACCATCCATATTGTTTTAAAACTTTGTCGTACCATATTTTGGATTTCTAGTATCTTGAATTGGCGTATGAAAATAACACATAACATGTATATGCACAAAAGCAAAATGATATCTGCCCTTTTGACCAGCCCTTGAGATGATTAAAGGATCGTAAAACAGCACCAAAGAAATAATTCATCAACATCATGGACAAGATTTTTATATCTTTTTATATCTTTCAAATACGCAACATATTCATTGTTGCGTATTTGAAATAATGCATGTGCGAATTATGTAAACAGAGCGATCGATACATGCATATAGACCAGTGGTTCCCAAAGTTGACTGGGCTCCGACCCATCTTGGAAAATTTCCAATCTTGGGACCCGTCTTTTAGCTTTTTTTCTCCAAACATTGCTCCAACATTTTTTTATTCATGTCTTATACAGTTGTCTATTAGGGCCCACTCAATATTCGCTCACGACCCACCAGTGGGTCGTGGCCCACAATTTGGGAAATACTGATATAGACAGTTCAATACTACTAATATACCACCGGAGCATATCCCAGAAGCGGGGTTGACAGCAGATTAACAAGCTGTCCTTTCCATGCCAATATAAAATCAAGATATTCAGGATGGGTCGCAAGCCTCATCGCTGAATTTTAGATGAAAAATGTCTTATTTTTCGAACACCTGCCTTTTACAGGACACTCGAAAACTTACGGATAAGAGTGGGAGACCAATTTTTTAACGGGTGCTCCACGGGATATTAACTACAATTGAAATTAACATGCAGATTATGCTCTTCATGCCAATATAAAAAATAAGACATTCAGGCTGGGTGGCATGCCTCAACACTGAATTGTAATGTTCAGGGATTTATGAACACCTGCCTTCTGCAGGACAGTACAGCTACATTAATTTAAGGTTAATAATCATGTTTGTTTATTAAATAAATTTGCTATCACTACATTATAAAATTAAATACCTACTTTGTTACTAGATGTAACACCCTTTGTTGTGAAAATATATAAAAGTTGTCCATCAATCTCTTCAAAACTATCTTCTGATGTAGTTTTAAAATTCCTTTTACTAGAATTACAATTACTGGATTGTATATTTGGCTTCTTACTCGAGATATTCTTTAACTCATCCGGACTCCTCAATCTTTTACAGGTGCGTTCATTTTGAACATAATTGTCAATGTCTTTTTCTACTTCAGAATCAATAAATTTAATTTCGCGCAGATGATCGTCCAACAATACTTCGATATACGCTCCGTCTGGTACAGGCACGACTTCATTTTTTAATAATTTGAAGCCATTAACACCAGATGCATTGACACCGAGACGTTTGACAAATGCTATTTTGTTTTTTATATCAGGTGTGACACTTACTAAAACAAAGTAAAAACATTAAAATTTAAAGGATTGATAAAGATAAATCACATTTGAATTTACATTACAACATACACACATACTATCACACCGCTGTCCTTGCGGGGTAGGCAGAAAGGATTGGGTGTCACTTTCTTCTATCCTTGCGTACATCTTTCGCTTTCGTCACTGTCATACAATTCCTCATGCATACTCTCCTGTTCAATGTGCTCAACACGTGACCGTCTTGAAGGATTTAATTTAAATGATCTTGATATTTGATCCTCGGACGTCCATGTTTCCGAGTACCATTCCTCTCAGCCAAATATATCTTTTAGATCATTCTGTCCTCGATCATTCTTTCCACATGCCCAAACCATCGAAACTTATTCACATTCATCCTTGTTATTACACCAACTTTCATTCCATATTCTTCTGGTATAATACTGTTAGGCACCAGTGATATGTTATACCTAGATTTGCAATATGAATCTCAAACATGTACCATCAATAAAATCTCTTTGCGGTCCTTGATGCCGCAATTTTTAGTTTGAAAAAAAGCGACACACATACAAATTGTTTGTAGATAACAAGAGATAGACAATATGAGAATGGGGATTATTACAGACGACAAAGGCCGGTAGATAGAGATGAATATATACAAAAGAAAAGAGATGAATATATATTACTCAGGTATTGTACCTCGACGGGTGGGTACACATTTTTAGAGAATATTTGTATGACATTGCGAATCTAGTTGTAACATATCACTCATAATCTCTCATACTTTTACCACAAATCTTTCTCAAGGATCTCATTCCTACTGCATTTATGCCACTTTCATCCTTCTTAAACCATATGTCCAAATTTACATTACAAACTTAATCTATTTCTACTATGCCGCAAATACATTAAAAAAAGAGATATGTATAAACATTCTCAACTTTGATGATGAAGCAATGATGTTGCAATTTAAAAATCAAATCAGTAAAACGAAGTAACGTTACATTGGCTGTCTTATTGTTACATTATATATCAAATAATAATAAATACATACGTTGATGCCGAGAGCAATTGGGATCACGAATATTCAATAAACAGGATCTTCCTATAATAAATTCTTCTCCATCGGGTAACAGTATAGGCTTGTGACTGTTTTTGAAACATCTCAAATAACACTTTACATTCATTTTGAAACAAAACCTCATAAATATAACCATAGAATAATAAACATACTATAAATATAACTTTTCAATATTTTTATCCAAGTGACTACATCGTACAACATAAATAAACTTTCCTCAAATCAAAACACGACATAAAAATAGAAAACACGCGGCGCTAACTTTGACAATAATTAATCCATTTAATGTTTCCATAGATTCTGATTTCCTTTTTCTTTGAATTTCGTCCATAGACTAGAAAAATCATTATTTCAAAATGGTTTTAATAGGGAACTTGCACTCGAGAGGAATATTTTGTGAAATGCATTAATAAGGTAGAAAAAAGGTTATGTATCGATTATATTTTGATTAAAACTCAAAAATAATTATTTTTCATTTATTATTTTAATAAATAAAATCACACTTTTTCGCCCGCTGTTTGAACGCCATATTGCTGGCTATTGCATTTGTGACGTCACATGTCCTGAGTGATGTTTTGTTGTTTATCGTAATGTATGGGATTAACAATCGCTTGGTATTTGAGTCCGGTTTTTAACATTTTCGAAGTAGGTAAATGTATCTTGGATTGATACAAAATGTTTCCAAAAAGATCATACAAATATTGCGTAGTCCAGGGTGTACAAATATAACTTATACGACACCGAATAAATTATTTCTACGCATGCCGATATTGTTAGCTGGATACTGTACTGTAAGTTCAGCTACTTCTTTGCAGCTTTCCAATCTATCGTCCAATGACAAAACAAACAAAATTATTCGCAGTATAAATATTGTTATTAGGTAATGAACACATCTATTAAGTAGTGGATGCTTATGGTGTCGACATTTGTTACGATATCCTTAAAATACTATCTGATTTACAATAAAAATCTTTTGGTTTTGATACAATGGCTGTCAGAAACTCACTCGGTGTGGATATATTTGTAGATGATCGATGACTCAATTCAGCACAAGTTATAATTTAACTTCTGTGCTAACTTCAGCTAACTTTGATTTTTTCCAATAACATTGGACAGATTTTTTAGCAGGATCTTCACTCCGACCATGCACCCAGTACAAAAAAGTAATGGCGTATTTTGAACCTGTAATCACTAATCAGACCTAAGAATGATGGAAAATTGATAATAATTGCCATTGAATATAATTATGTAATTATTACACAATGTTGTATTGCATTTACAAATTAGTAATAACATTATAAGACAAAGCTATAGCGCCTATCGGCGGGCATATTATTATAATATGCATGATAAATATCCGATCGCCCCTTGAGAAAATCGTTTTCCGTCATTATAACTAAATTAAAAAATAGGAACTGATGTATGTTTATACGTAAAAAATTAATCATCTTGAAGTTTTTGGCAAAAAAAGCGTTCAAACCCAAACCACAACAGTAAATAACCTCGTCAAACTAATAGATATATACTACGAAATGTACTAAGCATTTGTAGACAGAGAGATCGAAGGGACGTATGACGTCATCAAAATGGCGCTTTCGGATGTGGTGTTTTCGCGGAAATTCAAAAATCGAAATTTCAAAATGCTATAAAACAGAAATTGAGCAACGTATCGAAAATAAAATTACTGATATGTGTTACTGATTACTTTATTTATGATTCTAAAGAATAAAAAAATATGTGCAAGTTCCCTATTAATAAATTTATATCTTCACATAATAATATTATTATTCATAATACATAAAAGTATACAAAGTAAAATAAAAACTTATAATTACAAATTAATTTAGAATCACGGGTGGTTGAAAACAACTCCACTGCTATTTTTCATTCTGCAGATATCCATGTTACGGATGGATTGCCGGTAAAGGGAACTAATTATTTGTACGGCTATTAATCCATTCGTTCGGCAAGAAAAAATCAGCATTTAAGTCATTTGCACAGCAAACAATGTTTTGATCGGCAATAAATAAAAAATATGCGCAACACTTGTTTTACAAACAAACTTGGTTTTATCGACAAATTAAAAAAAATAACAGCTTAATAAATACTCGCACAACAAAATAATTAATTGACCAGCAGAATTGTTATTTGAGCAGCAGAATTATTATTTGAGCAGCAGAATTATTATTTGACCGGCAGAAAATATTAGATAAACAATATTTTTCACACACCGATAAACCTTCGGATCCACATGAAGTTTTTGTTATTTCTTACCAAATTAATGATGATTACGAAAACAATGCCAGTTTCCGCTTTGCTATATTAACGAAATATCTAACTGAAATGTCGAAAAATGCTAGTGTCGTTCATTCAAATGCTACATATAAAATCACATAAAAAGATGCTAGATACAAAGATTTAGTATTTTTACCACATTAAAAATAAAGCTTTCACAATTTTAATTAAAATTAAAATAATCATTATGCCGGTCGATTAAATTTAGAGTTTTACAAAATCATATTATTAGCAATACAAATATTATATTCTCGCTGGGCAAAAGTAGCATTATTATCAACAATATAATATATTTGTCGGCAGAATACATTTTTCTGCTGAACAAAACATCATGATAGCCAATAGTAAATATCCATGTTTTTTAATTTATACGTAGGTATGTACTTATTTATTTATTGATTACAACAATATGTATTATTATTATAATTAATTTACAAAAACAATACAGTTCAAGAAATTAAGTCGGTACACGCTTATAAGAATTATTTGCTATAAATAACAAGGTGTTAAAATATTCAAATAAAATAAATTAATATTATACACTAGTAAAATATCTTAAAAATATACACAAAACACTCTAAAATATGAAATATTTACAGAATGTCTCGTTTCTTAATAAATGTGTTCATAAAATTATATAATATGACTTTGTGTTTGGTTTTCAGTATATATTTTTTTTGAAAGTTTGTTGGATCATTTATGTTCAAGCAATATTATTTGATCCACATCATCCAAACATTTATGGTTATACCATAAACAAATTAAGATGTCATCCAACTGTCAAATTTGACGGATCTGGAAAGATTTGTAAATTCAATATTTCATGAATAAATATAATGTTTCTCAAATAATTTGCATAATTCAATTGTGATAGTTCATGAAATAACTACTTGGTGATTCTCCGTCCTGAATAGTCTTATATCAAAGAAGTTTTCACACAAATTATTATTTATTTTAGCAATTAATTTCTAGCTGTTTATGTGACGTGTTCCTATTCGGAAGTCAAATTTTTAGAACGTGTTTTGAAAATTGTTGTTTGAATTACAATATAATTGATAAAAATACTTTTAAACTATTAAAAAACTTCAAGCATTTTATGATGGAGACATTTCGTAAAAGAAAATCAGACGCAAATGAGAGATTGTTGAAATTGGAAAGTAACGAAGTTACAGATATGGAAGTGAAGAGTGATCTACGTGGTGACAGACTCAATATTGCGTTATTGTTGTTTTTGTATACCCTTCAAGGAATACCTTTGGGACTTACTGCTGCAATCCCTATGCTTCTATTGAATAGAGGAATTAGTTATAAGGAGCAGGTTTAGTATTTTTCATTCAACTTTATTGTATCATTTATTTGTAACCTCTATCCATAATATTATTTATTACTTTACCATCACAGCATATCCCACAAGTGTGGCAGTCGGCGAATGAATGCAACAAACATGCAAATTGTCCTCTCTCCGTGCCAATAAGCAAATAAGACATTTAGGATGGTTGGATTTTAAATGTCTTATTTATGATGTTTTATGAATACCTGCCTATTGCAAGACACTTGAAACTTACAAAAAACAATGCAAACCTATTCTTTACTGAGGACTTCACGTATAATATATATTACTTATAAGATATCGTCATTGCATATTCAAAAAGGGACATGTGAATTCATATACGTTTTGACATTTCCAGAATAAACTGCTCATAATGACATCATAACAATTTTATAAAGTGATTCTTAGTATCAAATATTAAAATTCAATACTTAAAGAATAATATCACATGCCAATAAAAAGTCCCAACTACAATTTTAATGTCTTAATGAACAGTTTTAAAAGAGTATGCCCAAATAAAAATGTGCGCACATGTCTCTTTTTGAATATGTAACGACGATATAGTACTATATAAGAAATTTGTGTGTTAAGTGAGAGAAATCAGCATAAATTTAGTGGATATAGTGTGCAATAACAGGTTGAATAATCATTCTATTTTCTGCTTACTTTAATGGACCCTTAGACTCCTGTGGTATCCTGATCAGTGTCGCAAATCTTCAATATTATCCTATCTCTGTAACATTGTAGCATCTCCCACAAATGGGGTAGCCAGCAGATTAACTTCCTCACCTAATAAACATGACAAGTATTGTCTTCTCCGTGCCTATAAAAACATAAAGGATGACTAGCATATATCATCACTGAATCAAAAGTCTTATTCGTAATGTTTTTTGAATATGTGCCTTTTGCAGGATATTCGAAAACTTGCAGAAGAAGGTTTTTATCATTTATCGAGAATTCCATTGAACATGCGTAATCATGCATTTATGTATCATATTACCCCATATTCTATTTCATTTTTAGTGTGCACTAACTAAAATAGGAACATTCCAATTTTAGCTAGTGCACATTGGTATTCTATATTGGCACATTGGTTGTCGGTCGGTGGATGGCGCTGGTAGTAGCTGCCTGAAACCTCTGATGTCTCATTTTTCAAAATTAAATATTATTATCTTATAATTGTTCAAATAAACAAAATTTTAATAGACTTTCTAGTTTCAATAGTTTTATAAAGTTAAATTTTTAGGTGTTATTATTTTTAAACTAGTTAAAAATTTCAAATTTAAAAATGTTAATTAGTGAATATTTGTGATAATTAATTATATCGTCAATTGGAACTCATATAAAATTCTCGTATTTTAGTCAAATTTGTGACAATCACGAGTGTTTTCAAAACTTTATAATAGTTAAATAAAAATAATAGGCGCCCTTGAGACGGTCTAAAGACTGTAAAACGGCGTCAAAACAAAATCATCCATAATCATCATCATCATTATAAAATATCATACATAAAATAAATACAAATTTTAGTTCAAGTGAACCTAAGTGACCTTAATTATAAAATTTAGGAACGTTCCAATTTTAGTTAGTGCACATTGGTATTCTATAAACTCTAAATATCATATAAAATGTACGAATTTTAGTTCAAGTGAACTTAAGTGACCTTAATTTAGGAACGTTCTTATTTTAGTTTGAATCAATATAGAATAGAGGGTATTAACAAGTTTTCACTGTGTAACAAATTGTTTACCTTGATTTTAACATATTTTAAATAGGTTTCTAATCTTTAATGCACTCGATAATTATCAATGTTACGTGCATATCTAATTTTTGCTTTTAACTGTATATAATATGCTAATCATTAATGTTTTACATAAATAATATTGGAGTATGCATGAATGAGAACATACATTTGATTATTGATGTTTTAATTTATCACGGTATAAGCAAAATTTGAACATATGTATTTAATAAAAAAAATCTGTCTATATCACGGCATATCTCGCAAGTGGAGTAGCTAGTAGACATACAGGTTGCCCTCTTTCGAAATAAAAAATAAAACATTCAGAATATGTGGCACAACTCATCGCTGAATTGAAGAAACTTTTAATCTAAAAGAAATTTAAAGGTTTTACCAGAAGTTTAATAGAATCAAAATTGATGAGGTATGCCACCCAATTTGAATGTCTTATTATTTATGGTATGTAGTATAAGACTTCTACATTAGCTACATGCATATAGTTCATTAGCTGTCCTACATTATTATATTATCGAGAAGACACCAAATTCTACTGGGACCATTACAGTTTTTGGCAAATGCGATCGCAATGAAAACAAACATTCACAATAGTGCTCCAACCTGTCTTACAAAATCAGCATACATTACATGGAATATGTCTGTATTCGGGGAAATGCTATTAAACAATCGAATGTGAGAAATGCTTTGATAGTAAAGACGTCTTTCATCTTATTAGGAGATTATAAGTTTTCTGAGATTCTCCTGTGTTTATAAATACAATATTTTATTGGATATCTTATCCTTTAAACCGCGAGGTCCCGGACTCGATTCCCGGCTATGACAGGATTATGACCAGTTACATGTATAATTTTGTGTTTGATACATTGTATATATGTGTATTGTCGTGTTAGTACCCATAATACAAGATTCATATTTAGTTTTGGACTAGCTTGATCTGTGTGAATTGTCTATACATGTTATGTTATGTTATATATTGAAACAAGCGTTTATTTCTGCTATAGATTAGAAAACACGAAAGGAAGAAGTCCCAAAACTCAAGAAGTCAAAAGACGTCTCTCTCGTGTTTTTTGATCTATAGTAGAAGGAAATACCTACTAGTACTGTTTCAATTTATCCAGTTATAGAATTTTGCTACTTGTGTATCAATACAATAAAAAACAAAATGATTTTTGTATATTTCAGGCTGAATTCAGCTTTGTAAACTGGCCATTTAGTCTGAAGTTAGTATGGGCGCCAATAGTAGACGCCTTGTACTGGAAGCAAATAGGGAGGAGAAAAACATGGTTAGTGCCGTCGCAATATCTTCTCGGAGCTGGGATGTTACTGTTGTCTACCAAAGTGGATTCTTGGCTCGGAGATGAGCCGGATATGATACCATTAACAGTTGGATTTTTCACTCTGAATTTCTTAGCTGCTACTCAAGATATTGCTGTGGACGGATGGGCGTTGACCATGTTGAAAAGGTACCTTAATTTTTTGTTTCATTTCATTTCATTTGTTCCATTTCATTAAATTTCATTTGTTTTTGGAGAAATTCTACACTATCACGGCACTCCTACAAGTGAGGTGACCAGTAGACTAACAGCATGTCATAAACATACAAGTTGTCATCTACGTGTTAATAAAAATGAAGACAGTCAATGCTGTCGATCGACGGTACTTGGTGGAAGTTCATGTAAAATTATACAGAATAAAACTATTTTTTAATTAGTTCATCCACAGTGACTTTGTTGCTTGCGAGCTGGCTTTCAGGAGCAGGCTAGTGTAAAGTGAAGAAATTACATTCTAATACATGATGTTATTGAGAAAAAAAAAATCACTACACTAGCGTGATGGTTAAAGCAAAGGCTATTTAAACCCGGCTCACCATCAATTAAATCACGTGGGACTTAAAATAAAAAAGTATTTTATGGCTTATAAAAATTTTGACATTCATGGATAGGGTAGGTACCTCCTTGTTTTTTTGACATTCATGGATAGGGTAGGTACCTCCTTGTTTTTTTGACATTCATGGATAGGGTAGGTACCTCCTTGTTTTTTTGACATTCATGGATAGGGTAGGTAACTCCTTGTTTTTTTGACATTCATGGATAGGGTAGGTACCTCCTTGTTTTTTTGACATTCATGGATAGGGTAGGTACCTCCTTGTTTTTTTGACATTCATGGATAGGGTAGGTAACTCCTTGTTTTTTTGACATTCATGGATAGGGTAGGTACCTCCTTGTTTTTTTGACATTCATGGATAGGGTAGGTAACTCCTTGTTTTTTTGACATTCATGGATAGGGTAGGTACCTCCTTGTTTTTTTGACATTCATGGATAGGGTAGGTAACTCCTTGTTTTTTTGACATTCATGGATAGGGTAGGTACCTCCTTGTTTTTTTGACATTCATGGATAGGGTAGGTACCTCCTTGTTTTTTTTGACATTCATGGATAGGGTAGGTACCTCCTTGTTTAATCAAAGTTGTTAAATATTTTATATGTGTTTTTCTTCTGATACCTGCCTTTTACAGGACACAGTGAGAGATTTATCGCACGATGCATATTTATTTTAATTGCTATGTGATCTGTATTTTGAATATTGTATTATTTATAATTGTGTGGTTATTAAAATTTATGATTGTTTTATTATTTTTTATAGATGTAATGTAGGACATGCCTCTACGTGTAATAGTGTTGGACAGACTGCGGGATACTTCTTGGGCTACGTTGTATTCATAGCATTGGAATCCGCAGATTTCTGCAACTCTTATATACGCAGCGTGCCCCTACCAGAGGGCATCGTTACTCTTTCATGTAAGTGACCCCTTTATTTATCTATCTTTATTATTATGGTAGAGATGCAACAAATAGTATATTTGACCGAATATTATGCAAGATCATGTATCGAATAACCGAATATTCGGCAAAACAATGGTGAGAGTGTGCGGTACTCCCGACCGCTCATCTGTGTGTAGGTACATCATAAACATATGTCCTAGACAAAGATATACTAGATTGGTAATTCATGAAATAATTAATTAAATTTGCTTTCCAGGGTTCCTTCGCATGTGGGGCTGGATATTTGTGATAACGACTACCGTGGTGATGTTCCTCAAGAAGGAAGAAGACGATACACATCTAAGACATGGTCAGGGTGGTGAGGGAGACAGGGGGAAGGCTGGGGGCGAGGAGGATGGGTGGAGAAAGATCACAGCCGCATACAAGCAGCTCTATGAGATCACCAAACTTAGTTCTGTTAGGACTTTAGCACTTGTGTTACTTACAGCAAAGGTGAAGATTTTACTTGTGAATCAGCTGGGCATTAGCCGTGTCCACGCCAACGTAGCAATGAAGAGTTCCGTCTCTCTTTTCTTCTCTCCGTTGATACAATGATAAGGAAAATAATTACTTTCTCTCTCTTTTCTTTTCTGTAAAGTCAAAGAGAAGAAAAGAAAGATTAATTTATCTATTGCATTGCTTTTTTTCAATAACCTTATACCCACATATATTTGCTTTTTGAAAAAGCATAACAGAACATCTTTTTTTTTGCTTCGGACTTTTAATGCGGGCTGCTTTTTTAATTGATTATTAACTAATGGAATTAATTCTAACGATGAACTGTAAATTACATTAACTTTTTTTCAATTAACGATTTTAACTCGGAACAAAGGAAACTTTTTCATTAACTGATTAATGGTTAATAGTGCCTTGTTCTGTATATGACCCATCATGCCCTTCCTTCCCTTGTGAAGTAGGCAGAAAGTATTAATCGTCATTTACTCTTATGGTTGAAAAAAATTATACAATTCTGTTTATTGCACTCAGTATATGTCCATCCTTTCAGATTCTATAGCGTGAACGCAAGTTGAAACTGCATTTTATGTTTTTCAGATTGGTTTTAGTGCCAGCGATGCTGTATCAGGATTGAAACTAGTCGAGGCTGGCGTACATCGTGAACAGTTAGCTCTGATGGTTGTACCATTAGTTCCCATACAAGTTTTGTTACCACTCGTGAGTTTTTTTTTATTATTTTTTCAGTGTGTGTGTATAATAAACCATTTTAACATGTTTATTACATGCAGCTGGTCTACTGGCTACCCCACTTGTGGGATATCGTCGTTGCATATTCAGAAAGAGGTATGTGCGGACATTTTTATTTTGGCATACAATTAAAAACTGTTCATTAGGGGATTAAAATTGTTGTTTGGACTTTTTATTGGCATGTGATATTATTCTTTAAGTATTGAATTTTAATATTTGATACTAAGAATCACTTTATAAATAGGTTATGATGTCATTATGAGCAGTTTATTCTAGAAATGTCATAACATTTATAAATTCACATACCCCTTTTTGAATATGCAATGACGATATGCTGTGATGGTATAGGAGTAGTGGGTGAAAAAGCAAATGATGAGTACTTTATGGTGATATGTATAATTGTTCTATTCTGTTGTTATATACTTCTAGGGACCCCAATACTCAGCGTCTGGTGCAAGGTCCCTCCTATTGCCTTCTTCACCTTGTTCTGTTATCCCCTATGACTCTGGTCAAAAGAAACCTCCCTATGTTGTCTAGCCCTCTCTAAGTGACGTACCCAAAGTACTGCAGGATGCGAATAATATATTGTTTTAAGTATTATTCATATTCAGTCAGTTTGTCTTCTATACCAACAAATATCTATTTTGGACTCTACTGTATGATTTCAAGTTATTCACCGACAATGGTTCTTGGTGGAAGTTCATTAAAATCAAACTAGTAATTTTACTTTTAGCATGATTTAATTTTTGTTCTCTTAGCTCGCTCTCTGTGATATATTTTTTTAAATATTTTTTCTTCCCTTTCAGTTTCTTAGCAAGCACACAACAGGACCTGAGCCCCTCAACTCGTGGCTTAAAGCCTACCCTCTGAGGGTGTGCTTTGGTATTGTGGCAGCCGTTATCGTATGGATAACTCCATTTCTACTCAAAACTACTCCTCTGCCCGCCTATCTGGCAGTACTTCTAGCTCTCTACGCTTTCCATCAGGTGAGATTGAATTTTTAACCCTAAAAGTGTGTTTCCGTGGCTCGTGTAGCATCAGGCAGTATATGAAAACAACGTTCGACCGCATTATGTACTTTGTAAATCTATGAGAGCGTTTGCCTCACTATTTACATAGCATCATCACCGGGCGTTGTGGCGTGGTTTAGTACAACACTATTCATTCATTGGCAAATTGACATATAAAACCATATAAATTTTATTTATCATACTTTAAACCGTTGTATACTTATTGCTCAATTATAGTTTCTTGTTTTACTGTCTATTTTTTATATTGTTTTGTGTCTATATTTTGCAATGCTGTTTTTGTACCTTTTAATAATTATGTAATTATTTATCCCGTGGAGCACCCGGTAAAGAATTGGTCTCCCACTCTTCTCCATAAGTTTTCGAGTGTCCTGTAAAAGGCAGGTGTTTGAAAAAATAAGACAATTTACATCTTTAATTCGGCGATGAGGTTTGCCACCCATCCTGAATGTCTTGATATTATATTGGCACGGAGAAGACAGCTTGCATGTTTTATATGCAGCTGGTCTGCTGGCTACCCCACTTGTGGGATATGCCGTGATGGTATAGTAGTAGTAGTAGTAATTATGTACAAAAAGCAACATGTAAAAGGCCTAGGCCGTGAATTGAGAATAAATAAATAAATGTCAATCTGGCTTTAGTGGTGTAGTCCATCTGACATACAGATTTAGTTGTTACATCACCATCCCAGAACAGAGCAATCTAGTGGGACAGTGTGATTTCCCTGTCTTGCGTGAATCAATTAGCGACGTACACGGTCGTGCGGGCCAGGGGTGGCCTGATATGGGATCCTATTTTTACAAAGACAAACATAATCTATCCATTGTTTGGTCCCTGTGAGGGCTGCCCCTGGCTCGCTCGTCTGGCATCACTATTGGGAGTCCATGATGGGTTTGATAAGAAGAAAAACTGATAAGACCATATATGTGATGTCCACGATGATTTATATATTGTGAAAATTGTCAAATGTACCTATTGTAAGAAGGAAAATAAAAAGCTTTTCATTTCATTTTCATTTCATTTCATTTCACTTTATATTCTTGGAAGAGGAATAAGAATCAATTGCTAAATGTTTACTTTGTAATTTTCAGGTTTGCCTATTCAGCATGTTTGTATCGGTGATGGCATTCTTTGCTCGTGTCTCCGATCCCATGGTAGGCGGCACTTACATGACTCTCCTCAACACCTTATCTAACCTCGGAGGGAACTGGCCCAACACGCTTGCGCTTTGGGCGGTGGATCCTCTCTCGACCAGAAGCTGTGGAAATCTACCGCACAACGCTACCGATCTCTTGAAGGACAATCTCTGTATTACACATCATGAAAAAATTGTAAGACATTTTTACTTATAACATTGTCGTATTTGAATATCACTGCCTTACTGCAATATTATGCTATCTGGAAATTTGTACATTTTAACTTATATGCTATACTTTTGTTATATCGTTGTTGAATATTTAAAATGGCGCACATGCAAATATTTTTATTTAGGCACGCTCTTTTAAAAACTGTTCATTAGGGCATTAAATTTTTTATTTTGCTAACCATAGTATAGAAACTGACCACTCCTTCAGCAACCATAGTTTAAAATTATTACATAAACACATACTGACCGACTTTGACAGCACTGGAAGCAATAGAAATTAACAAAAATAATAACTCGACTAAAATTAATAATAATAATCTTCCTAATTCATCTCCGTTACTACAGCTGTTCCCTATCACAAATTCCAAGAACTTCACTTCTGAAACCAATATGACTTCACCTACCCCTGCGCCTTCACTGTAAATCCTAACGAACTTTAATTTTTGTTTTATTCAGTATAGATCAGCACCCGATGATGCGAACTCGGAGTCCTTAAAACAGGTCGTGCGTTAGTCATACTCAATGTAACATTAAAACAATATTAATAATTATTCATGTAATATATAAAATTCTCGTGTCAAGGTGTTTGTTATCATACTCCTCCGAAACGGCTGGATCGATTTTGATGAAATTTTTTGTGCGCATCGGGTAGGTCTGAGAATCAGTCAACATCTGTTTTTCATACCCCTTAAAGTGAAGGGTGATTCACCCCGAATTTTTTTATTATATTTTTTGGACAAATTTAATTATTTTATGGTGAGGCAATAAAAATACACACAGCCCTAAATTTTCACCCTTTTACCATCAACCCCTATTTTTTAACAGCGATATTAGTATATGGCAAAACTGCTGGGTCAGTTAGTTTATAATTTAAAATGATGTGTTACAAACTTAATACCGATACAATCAATGAAATATTTTTTAAATTATAAGTACATATTTGTTTGTTATTTTAATCAACCATCATTGTGCCTTAAAACTTTGACTCGTCGTTTCTCGGAATGTTTGAATTTAGAGTTGTTGGTTTATGGAACTGGGCGATCTTTTTATTCCGATTAAGGAATGACTTTTTGTTTTGTTTTTCAGATGTGCGCCGAAGGCGGTGGGAGTTGTATAACTTACGTGGACGGGTTCTACGTCGAGACTGTGATATGCTTCATTGTGGGAATCCTCTGGTTTCATTGGGGCAAGCACGCCATCAAGAGGTTGCAAAGGATGCCATTGTCCAGGTGGCAATTGGCGAGAAATCGACAACATTGACGATAGCGTATAAATAAAATTTAGACTTGACAAAATAATATAAAAATAATTTTATTTTAATCAAAAACATTGTATATTTTCATTTGTTTAATTAAATAGGTGTATTAATGTGTGTGTATTTTCTCAATCATGTGTTAATTTTGCAGGTAAAAAACAAACACATTCCGTGAGTTAACTGCTTTTCAACTGTAACACGCCACTTACTAACAGAGATTAGCGTTGTTTTAATTTTATATCTGATATAAAATTATTCCTATTGTTATAATACATTCAATTATTTATGTAAAAAAAAATGATAAAATTTCAGATAAGGTGAACGCATCATAATTGAATTTATGAATTTTATAATTATATTCATATATTTATACAGTTTTTCACCCAAGAAATGATATGAAAATGAAATGATTTTTCATAAAATTGCTATTACGTAAAATAACATCAGACCAACCCTAACCTAACCTACAAAATTAAGTATACATGTGAAACGCGTCCAAAAAATGCAAATAATTAATTTTGGACTAAAAAAATCCGCAAAATTTCACTGTTTTCTTATTCTACCTACAAATCAGTCAAACATGAATAATTAAGTATACTTGTTACATGTCAAACGTGTCCAAAAAATGCAAATAATTAATTTTGCACTTAAAAAATCCACTAAATTTGACTGTTTTCTTATTCTACAGGTAAAATTCTATTTTTTTTTTTTTTTTTTTTTTTTTTTTTTTTTTTTTTTTTTTTTTTTTTTTTTTTATCTATATAACTACATAAAAATAATCTTCGTTTAGATGCATTCACATAATCTGAAAAAAATTACAAAAACACAAATGGTTTTAGCTTTAATTAATTATAAAGTGACAAGCATGTCATGCAAGTCAAGTCATGACACGGTTTCGACTTATAAAGTCATGACACGGTTTTGACTTAAGTCGTTGTCAAACTACTTATATGTATATAAAATGACCTGGTTTTGAATGTATTCATTAAAATCAGGCCACTTTATAATTGCATAAGTCGTAAAACCAAAACATTTGTGTTTTTTTTTACATAAATTGATATGGAGTTTTACAAAATAAACGTCAACTGAATCAATACATTCTATGGTGTTCACCATAGAAAATTTTGATGTGTTTGACATTTCACATTATAATTATACTCTATGGACATTTCTATGGATTATTTTTTTTTTGTATGACATTTAAGTAAATACACCATAGAACAAAATATAATAATGACAAAAGTACGGAATAAAATGTCTTGTATGTTAAGTTTTGGTTTAATCAGGTGTATGTACAGTGGAACCTCTCATAACGAGTTTAATTCGTTCCAGAATCTTACTCGTTATGCGAAACATTTTTTTCTATAGAAATCAATGTGAAATACGATAATGCGTTCCATGCCGAAAGAATACTCAATGATTTTTTTTTATTAACGCATGTTCAAATAAAATTACTTATAAAGGAGTGTAACCGTTTCGTAGACATTCTTGACACTCCCTTTGAAGCATCCATCTTCTTAATTTTATCTTTGTTCTTGAGAATAGTGCAGATCGTTGATGTTGACCGGTGGTATGTGCGCACTAGATATGCCACGCTCACACCTAGTTCTCGCTTTTCAATGATTTTACGTTTCATTTCAGCTGTTATTTTTATTCTCTTCTGGTTATCTTCTTGTGTTTATTTTTTCTTCGGGGACATTTTTGCACGGATCACAATACTTTGCACATAAAAAAATTACTAATAATATCAATACAAATTTTTGAAGAATGGGTGATCACATGCGAAACCAACGCGCTAACAAAGCGAGTGCTAAACACAGACTGATTTACTGGCGTGGAAGTCCCGGTTCACAAGGTCACAAGTGAATGTCGTGAAAAAGGGACTTACCTACCCTTTCTCTGTCGCTCGTTATGGGAGCAACTTTTTCACATTTTTTTTTGCTTGTTATGCGAATTACTCGTTATGAGAGGTGCTCGCTATGAGAGGTTCCACTGTAATTTATTAATGACTTGTTGGACTGGTCTAAATATTAAATACATAATATGTAAGTACGGGTGGTAACGTTTTTTAAAAAATAGAGGCTTGCACACATTCTTAATGTCTTATGTGATAAAATGTCTTATTTAAAATAAAGAATATCTTCTCTGTGTTTCTGACAATAAATCCATGATTGATGATATCTGCAATAGAGATGTACATTTGTTTTAAATTTAATTTTTATGGCAGTGCTCTGCAACCTTTTCTCATCTACGGCACACCAAAATTATTACTAGAATTCCGCGGCACCAAAATTCTTCCTAGAATTCTGCGGCATACCAAAAGACTAATTTGGTGCGGCCATAGTGTGTACAAAGCACACTACGCAGTTTTCAACAGTTGGCACCAGCAGGGTTACTCTTGACAAAATCTTAACACGATCTTAATCTAGTCTTGATCTTGATCATACAACGCACGAAGTGCGCATACCGATCACGCGGTAGCGGTAGTGCGGTGTTTTTGACAATAGTCCCTTAGTGCGTCGTATGATCAAGATCATGACTAGATTAAGATCGTATTTAGATTGTGTCAAGAGTAGCCCTGCAGATGCTGGGCGACCATAGAAAAATTTTTTAGTCGTAATAATTGTTCTTTACAATAAAAAAAAAAAATATTTTTCATGGTGTATGATACATAATGATAAATTGTAAAATTTCAAATACATTGTATTTGACCGTGGGACACCTGTATTCGGCTCACGGCACACCGGTTGTGGAGCACTGTTTTAGGGCAGTGTGACCTACGTATAAGTCCCGTTGTAATTATGAAAGGGTTTTGGAAAGAAATTGATCATCCATGTTTTCGGGACATAATTTTTTTTATAAATGATTTTAAGTAAAATTTTATTCTGTAAATTCAAACTATACCTCCTACTTTTTTCTTAATGTTTGAATCATCAAAAAATCTGTCACCCATTCTGAATGTCGTATTTTTGTATGAAATAGAGAGGACATTTTTTATGTTAAGTTTATGTACGTGTTTGTTTTGTTTACCTATAAGTCACATTTTTAAACAATTATTGACAAATCAGTGTGTGTGTGTCTTATGAATCATAATTCTCAACTCTTTTTTAATAACTTTATAATAAATTATTTTTTTCATTGAAGAGGTTTTAACTAGCCATATTATTTTTGTTTCATGGCAAGACGACGAGCGATTCTTTTTTTTAAATTATTTCAGAACACAAACGTTAACGGTCTAATAATTTATCAATTTGACCAATATATTGTCCTTGTTTATATTTTTTTTATCTATCTATCTATACCCTCACACCATGTTCCAGGTGGGGTAGGCAGAGAGAATGGAACATTGATCTATCCTTACATACTTCTTTTACTTCCTCCACGTCCATATGGTTTCTCATACATGTACACTGATTTCTCTTACTTAACATGTAACCGTCATTGAGAATTTGATCTATGTGTTCAATCTACGTAGTTCTCGGACGTCTGCGCTTTCTTGCACCCCCTCTTTCAGATTTTTAGATTATGTATTAAAGAATTGAAATAAGAGTAAATAGGCAACGAAATTTGCTGAATAAATGCCATTAAAAATAGAAAATTTAACACATGTCTTGTTTTAAATATGCAATGTTCAAATGTTTTCAATTTATGTCCATTTTACGAATTTTGTTTATTTACCTGATTTTGCATTACAAGGTGCAAATTTATTTTATTTATTTATTTATCTCATAATTCAGATCTCCAATGGATCAAGATCTTTCATCTAAATGGCGCTAGAAAAATTAAATTCAATACTTTAATGATTGATTAGTTTTGTCATCTGCGTGTTGTGCCCAAACCTAGTTGAATAATATGAAAATCAGTAAATTTCTAAATATCTGTCGCTGTCTGTTCAAACAAGCAGCCAATAAAGTATTTATAACTTATTTGTTTGACCCATTTGAGATGTGAAATATGAGGTCCAGAAGATGGTTGCTTCTATGGCTTGCATTAAGTGTTCCTTGATTTGTGGACCCTACATTGTGATTGTGAGAATGGCGAAATTAGTGAACATTGTCCATGGACACTTATTTTTTCATAGGAGTATAGAATTTATGGCAACATTATAAAGCATATTTTTGCTTGAATATTATTAAATCCTTGGATGGCCTGGCAGTTAATGGTCAATGTGTTAAATTTAATCTATGGTTGAATCTTATTGCATGTTGAATTTTATCTATGATTTATACGCACTAGTTGTTCATGGATAATTTGTCGTATCAAGATGTTTTGAATAGACCATTAAAGGATGACGTCACAAAAAATTATTTGGAGGTATAGAGTCCCAACATAACGGAACAAAAATAAAACAAACAAAATTTATTTACCAACTTGACCATAATTTATTATTTAATCATTCAAAAACTAATGTGATGTTAAATATGCTTTCCATTAAAGGTAATAAGATATTTATTTCTATAAAAGAATAAAGCGTGTCATGTGAAAAAAAAGCTTAAGGTGGTATCTCTTTCTAACGGCATAGTTCTAACTATGTGTAAAAAAGAGATAAAGTACGCTAACACTTACTAGCTCAGATAGTAGGTATATTAAATCAAAGGAGACCGTTGTCATGTATTAATTCTTTTCAACTGTCAGTTGTCTGTCATTTTTGTTATTATTTTATCGCGTAGAAAATCAATAGATTTTGTAAAAAGTACTAAAAATGCCTTTATCTTGTTTCATTATTGGATGTAGCAATAGAGCAAATAGGGATAAAATCTGACTCAAGACATGGTCTGACTGCCAACTGTAATAACAAACGAACATGTAATACAGTTTGAAAGTTTTGCCCTCCAAATAATGGCAAATCCATAGAAAAAACCGTGTGACCTTTAGTGGTCTATTGCATTTGTTTGAAAATTTCATAATAAAACGGTTTCTTTGTAGTACGAAGATCAGAGTAGTTCTTTTGCTTATTTTTTTTCTTTTGTTACACATATTTTTCATTTGTTTTATCTGTTGTTATGTTTATTATTTAATTTTGGTTGTGTAAAAAAGTATAACTTTGAAAATAATGTGAAAAATACATTACCTTACAATTCTTGTGATTGGTGCTCTTATGTATTTCAAAGTATATTAAATGTTGTTATTTTTGTATAATATTTAGTAGAAACCCTAGATGTATTTATTTAATAGTTAAAAGAATAAAATATATAAATTAAATATAAATGCCTTACAGTTTATTTATTTGAAACCAGGCACATTAAATACAAAGAGGAAAAAAGAGCAAAATCCGAAGCTCAATGATATACTTTGAGTCACGAGGTCCCGGGTTCGATTCCCGGCCAAGGCGAAATGAAGAATGACCTTTTTCAGATTGTCCTGGGTCTGGGTGTTACATGTTTATGTGTTTAGTGCATTGTATATATGTGTATCGCCGTGTTAGTACACATAATACAAGATTCATATCTTATAACACTAGTTATTTCCTCCCTTATGGGGAGAGCAGAGAGACAAGACTAAAATTACTTTTGGGCGCCAGGTGTAGTTCCTGAAGGGGTACGCCGAGAGAAATAAACAATAAAACACTATGAACACTTTTATTTACACT